>CM070832.1:29823677-30381177 GCA_036326025.1 Chrosomus eos
AGCCTCCGAGCTCCTCTAAGGAAACGCACGACTAAGTCGTTCTTTCCTAGTGACTGGCCAGACACCGGTTTTACAAACGTTGCTATGGCCGCCACGTATACTTTGAGCGTGGAAGGGGTCCTGCCCTTATCCAGTAGCTCCTGAAGGAAGGAAAGCACTTCCGTAACCCCGCAGTCTACAGGTGAAAAGCTCTGCGCTTGACACCAAGCAGAGAACACAGACCACTTCGAGGTGTAGAGCCGTCTGGTAGACGGGGCTCTAGCCTGCGCGATCGTGTTTAACACTCCCTCTGGGAGGTCAGCGGGTACCCGTTGATGGCCCCTGCGTGCAGGGACCACAAATCCGGGCGAGGATGCCAAATCGAGCCTCCCGCCTGAGAGAGGAGGTCTCTCCTCAACGGTAAAGGCCATGGGGCAGCGCTGGTCAGCTGCATCAGGACAGGGAACCACGACTGGTTTGTCCAGAGCGGAGCTATGAGTAGCACTGGGCATCCCTCCCTCCTGATTCGCTCCAACACCTGAGGCAGGAGTGAGACAGGGGGAAAAGCATATAGGGGGCGGTGGGGCCAAACATGGGCCAGCGCCTCCCGGCATTTCGAGAAGAATCTCGGGCAGTGAGCGTTTTCTTGGGACGCGAACAGGTCCACCTGCGCTTTGCCAAACGTTTCCCACAGCAGCTGGATCGTCTGCGGGTGCAGAGACCATTCTCCTGCTGGGACGTTGTTTCTGGACAGCCTGTCTGGCCCCACATTTAGGTGACCAGGCACATGCGCCGCTCTCAGCGAGAGCAGGTTGTGCTGAGCCCAGACCAGGAGGCGTTCCGTCAGCCTGTAAAGGTTTCGGGACCTGACGCCGCCCTGGTGATTTATGTACGCCACCACTGACATGTTGTCCGACCGGACCAATACGTGGTGGCCTTTTATCTGGGGACAGAAGCGCTGTAGCGCTTTGTCGACTGCTATTAATTCCAAGCAGTTTATGTGAAGGAGCTTCTCCCGTACTGACCATAGGCCAGCTAGCGGTCTGCCTTCGAGCAGCGCTCCCTGCCCCGAAGTGGAGGCGTCCATAGACACCACCTTCACACTCGAGGGGATCCCCAGACTCACACCTGACTGATACCAGTCGGTTGCTTTCCATGGTTTCAGAGCCGAAATGCACTGAAGGTCGACCCTGAGGCGAAATAGACCTGCGGTCCACGCCCTGGGGGGAACTCGTGCTTTTAGCCATAGCTGCAGTGGGCGCATGCGGAGCAGGCCCAACTGGAGTACGGAGGCTGCTGAGGCCATCAGACCCAGCATTTTCTGAAACCTTCTGAGCGGGACTATAGAGCCGTGGCGGAAGGATCTCGCGACGTGCTGAATATTCAATCCGCGCTCCGGTGACAGGCGTGCTGTCATGGATAGCGAGTCTAACACTGTTCCCAGAAAGGAAATTCTCCGACTGGGGAGCAGTGAGCTTTTCGCCCAACTGACTGTAAGGCCCAGCTCCTCGAGGTGCTCGAGTAATGCGGCCCTGTGTTCTATGAGCTCCGTTCGTGAACGAGCTAGAATCAGCCAATCGTCCAAGTAGTTCAAAAACTCGCATGCCCCGAAGTCTCAGGGGGGGCGAGGGCCGCGTCCATGCACTTCGTGAACGTACGGGGTGCTAGGGACAGGCTGAACGGCAGGACTGTGTATTGATATGCCTGGCCCTCGAAGGCGAATCTCAAGAATCGCCTGTGATGGGACGCTATTTGTATTTGAAAATAGGCGTCTTTCAGATCTATTGACATGAACCAGTCTCCTTGGCGCACTTGCGCGAGGATTTTCCTGGTCGTAAGCATTCTGAACTGGCGCTTCACAAGCGTTCTGTTCAGCAGTCGCAGATCTAGAATGGGTCTGAGCCCACCATCTTTTTTCGGTACCAGAAAATATCTGCTGTATAAGCCCCCTTCGCCCTGAGATAGAGGTTCTATAGCCCCTTCTCTCAGTAGTTTCGCTATCTCGGCTCGAAGTAGATGAAACACTTCGCTTTACACCGTAGTTTCGACTCGCGCCGTATAACGGCGGGGGCGTCGAGCGAACTGTAGCGAACAGCCTCTCGTTATAGTGTTCAACACCCATTCTGATACCCCGGGAAGCCTTGACCACGCATCTGCGTGAATAGCTAGGGGTAGAATGAAATCTGGGCTCTGGCCGCGGCAGGACGGCGGCTCGAGAGCCCCTGTGTACTGGGAACACAACACCGTGTTTACAGCGTTCGAGGCGGGGGGCGCGCTGATCACAGCGGGCAGCCTGACCGCGCTCAGCTTCTCTATGGCGGGACGCGCAGAGAAAGCGAGCGGGGCGAATCCCGTGGGATTCGGCGCGTGTGAGGGAATGTGGGCACATTTACTACATGCGGGCACATTTACTACACTGAGAATACTGTCAGCTCGCGCCGACTAAATCACTGCTGTGTTTACAGCGTGCGAGGCGCGCGCTGATCACAGCTGGCAGCCTGGCCGCGCTCAGCTTCTCTGTGACGGGTTGTGCAGAGAAAACGAGCGGGGGCGAATCCCGTGAAATTCGGAGTGTCTGTGAGAAATGCGGGCGCGAGACAGCGGGCACATTTTCAGCACGGAGAACACTCGGCTCGCGCCGACTGAATCAACGCTGTGTTCACAGCGTGCGAGGTGCGCGCTAATCACAGCGGGCAGCCTGGCCGCGCTCAGCTTCTCTGTGACGGGTTGTGCATAGAAAGCGAGCGGGGGTGAATCCCGTGGGATTCGGCGTGTCAGTGAGGAAATGCGGGACAGCGGGCACATTTACTGCACTGAGAACACTGTCGGCTCGCGCCGACTAAATGTGTGTTAGTTTAGTTTTTACAGAAACCAAGGGACACGCATCATGTAGTGTAAGCGGGCATTGTATGGGCGCGTTCACTACATTTTCTGCACAACCAACATGAGTTGGTTTTATTTGTGCTAGCCCTGCACCATGGCGGGCTGTGTCTGGGTGTGGGAATGGGCACTGGGACGTGGGCATTCTTACAACACTCGTAACACCATCGGCCGTGGCCGGGACACCAGAAAATGCACTCTTTATTGGATTTATCTGGGTAGCCATAGAAACGGCTTTTGTGCGCAGGCAAGCGGGCTGAGACACCGGCTGCTTCACTGCGAAATACACTGGGACAGTCACAACGCATGGAACTGAACGAGCGAGAAGTTTTGGTGGAAATCCGGCCGCAGCGGGATCTGAACACCGTCACTTTCCTAGAGAGACTAGGAAGGCCTTGAGACCTCGGGCTTTACCTCAATCCTCGGCCGGGGCCCGCGCTGAGGGGGGCGGCGTCCAGCAGAGCGAGAGCGCGGTGTTTGATCTCGGGCCTGGCGGCGCTGCTAGTTAGCCGAAACGACGGCCTTTGTGCGCAGGCAAGCGGGCTGTGGAACCAGCTTGCTCACTGCGAAATACACTGGAACAGTCACATTGCTTGGAACTGAACGAGCGAGAAGTTTTGGTGGAAATCCGGCCGCAGCGGGAACTGAACACCGTCGCTTTCCTAGAGAGACTAGGAAGGCCTTGAGACCTCGGGCTTTATCTCAATCCTCGGCCGGGGCCCGCGCTGAGGGGGGCGGCGTCCAGCAGAGCGAGAACGTCGAGGAACACGGAGCGCTCAGCTTCCGTCATCTCGGATAGTTAGCCACAAATGTTTCTCACCATTCAGGGGGGAAAGGCGCGGGTCTCGACTGTGACGGAGCTTCGTCTTTCCCGAGAAAGCGTCCGTCCAGCCTATTGCGCGTTAGTTGCGCGAACGCCTTTCAGTCGAGGCCGATGTAATCCACGGCTTGAGAGAGCGGACGCATCGGCTCAGTTTCAATGCCGTCTCCGGTAAGTTCGTCGAGCTCAAGTGCGGACGCGGCGGCAGACGGCGGCCACTGTCCGTCCGTGGGCGACTCGAGCGAAGCCGGCGAAGCTGGCGGGCGAACCGGCGAGCTTTGGCGGGCTGGAAATAGCTCGGGCGCGCGCTGGGCGCGGCGCTTCTTGCGGCGCGGCGTCACGGCAGGCTGGGATGCGGGCTCGGATAACGCAGCTAGGCGAGTCCGCAGAGTCACCATAGGCAAACGTTCACAATGATGGCATCCGCCGTCAGCGAGCGCGATGGCCGCGTGATCCTCACCCAGGCAGGACACGCAGATGACATGGCGGTCCTCATCGCTGAGTGGGGCTCGGCAAGAACCACAGGAAGGCATCTTTAAAAAGACGCCGCTCTTTTAGAGGGGTGGGAAAAAAAGGCAGATAATGCAATCACACACACTCTAAGCAGAGGAAAGGATATGTACGCCGGAAAGCGCAGCAGGTACGGCGGCTGAAGGCGGCGAGGCCAGCGACTCCAGGCTCGATGGCACGTCCCGCTGAAGGCTACAGGTCGACGGCGCGGCTTCTCACTCTGGATCCAGCGATGCGGGAGGCTTCGCTGAAGAGATGAAAATCAACGTAAGAGCAGCTATCGAGCCTAGATATGGGGCGAGACCACGCCCTTTCTGGCGGGACGTGACGATATGGGCGCGAAAGGCCCCCATTCGTCGTGACGTCACGCAGAGCCTCTCTCGATAGGCTGCTGCTATTGCCGCAGGGCAGCCAATAGGCGCGCGAGCTGTCTCGCCTATGTCTGCTTGCTGCTGCAAAGCGTTTTACATTAATAAAAAATTAAGGATAATTTTTGGCTTCAATATCTCGTGGAAAAGAGTTTTCCCCATAGCGTAAGATATTACGCAGTACGAGAGATACTCTCGTAAGAGAACAACTCTTTTCAACATTGATAAGAAATGTTTCTCGAGCAGCAAATCAACATATTAGAATTATTTCTGAAGGATCATGTGACACTGAAGATTGGAGTATGATGTTGAAAATTGAACTTTGCATCACAAGAATATATATGTAGAGAGAGAGAGAGAGAGAGAGAGAGAGAGAGAGAGAGAGAGAGAGAGAGAGAGAGAGAGAGAAGGCACTGCAGCTTTCTATATTCTGCATTAATACTGTGGAACTGCCCTGAAATGGCTGATCCTCCACAAGCATTGAAGGTCAAGTCTCTCGTCTCTCTATAAATATGATGGTCTGTCCCAGCGGGTCCTCCTGCTCGGCTTTTCCACACGAGTCTGCTGACCAGCGGAAATCTGCACATTTGCATGTGACTTGATAGTGTGCAAACGTTCCCCCTCCAATGGCTGGTCGTGTCACAATGATGAATTACTGCATTCTGTGAAAATAAATAAACTGTTGTTCAGGACCGCTTCTGTACTATTAATGCTTTACATTAACTGGACGTAAACACAGCTTTCCTGACTCAGCAAAAAAAAGCATTATTCAAGAATAGAGTGGTATAGTTGCCCATTCAAAACTTGTTGCACTATTGCTTGGATGTTGTTATGCTGTTTCTAAAGTGCTCTGAGTAAGTTTTTAGCCTGTTAATAGTGGTTGCTAAGGTATTTTGTGGGTGGTTGCTTGCTTGCCCAAATCTCAGTTCCTTTTTTCAAAGCAAGTCTATAAGATTTGTTTGCACTGTAGTTGTTTTTATGTTTTTTTTTTCCACCAATGACAATTATACACTGCAATATCTGATTTTCTTACTCTTGTTTTCCAGTACAGATATCTAAACAGTCGTTTATCAAGATACTTAAGAAGCAAAATAACATAAGATATTAAGTTACGTTTTCTGAAAAAACATATCAAAATGAAGTGAGTTTAAGTTTAAAACAAGAAAAAATCTGCCAGTTGGGTCAGAATAATAATTTAAAAAAGATAGGCTACTTGTTCTTTTTTTAAGCTCAATTTTGATAATTTTTTGATCAAGACTCTTGAGAAATCATTAATGTCCAGAGAACGCATGAGTGAAAATGAGTTGCTTGCCAAAATGCAATACTAAGGGTTTGATCAAATCACTAGCTCTGAGTATAAGCAATAGTAATAGTGATGCTTGCTTGTTTTTGTAATACTGGCGGGCTAAAATGTTACTTAATAGACTAAGACTACAAATCACTGATGGTATCTATAGTGTATCATGTTATCCTGAGCCCCTCCACTCCTCTAATGCAGTGCAGTTGTCTTCCCCCGTTGTAACTTAAGATGATGGTCACGGCAGGTCAAGTATTTTTAGCTGTGTAAATTGTATTGTGTTGAAAGGTCAAGGTTAAACGCCAATTGAGACGTAGTGAGGATTTACTACCCTGAACAAGGGCTTACTTTAAGCTACTTGTTTACTTAAAATTGTATTAAAATGTCATATAATAACTATCCATATTTGCTTCCACAACTTGATTTCTTTTGTAAGACACTTTGGATAAAAAGCGGTGTTGAAAAAGTTAGGTGGTTGAAAGGAAATTCATGATGTCATGGTGACTGAGAGGAATTCATGATGTCAGCATAAAAGGAATGTTGTTTCAGAGCTGGAGCAATTTAGAGTGTAACAGTGGGGTTCCGAAAGTAAAAGTCCCATTCGTTTTCTCCATAGTGGTATTGATTTTTAATGACAACCCTAGTGAAAAAATAAATATACTAAAATCTATTTGAAATACATTTATTTTATGCTAAGTATACTACAATATATTTATGTCAAGTCAAGTCACCTTTATTTATATAGCGCTTTTTACAATACAGATTGTTTCAAAGCAGCTTTACAGAGATAACAAAATTAGTACACTTAACTAAATTGTATACTTAAAATCTGTTAAATTGGGTCAACTAATTTTGTACTTAATTCACTTTAGTTATCCAGAAATAGTGCTAAAGTCCAACTAAAAATAGTAGGCTATAATATATAAGTATATCAGTAAATGAAGAGATGTCTTATCAAACAAAAGTTCAGTTTGGCGTACCACAAGGCTCAGTACTAGGACCATTGCTATTCACTCTGTGCTACCCTTGGGAGATATAATTAGGAAACATGGCATTAGTTTTCACTGTTATGCTGATGATACTCAGCTCTATATTTCTTCACACCCTGACGAAATTTACCAATTCACAAAATTAACTGAATGCATAGCTGATATAAAAAACTGGATGACTAGTAATTTTCTACTACCGAGAAAAAACAGAGATTCTAATTATTGGACAAAAAACGTCCTCACGTAATAACCTAGAATACTGTCTAACACTTAATGGCTGCTCTGTCAAAACTTCGTCATTGGTTAGGAACTGAAGTCATCCCTGAAGTGTCAACTAGTCTCTCCCTGTGAAAGCCTTTTCCTTCCCTTTACCTCTGTACAGATAAAACGTTGTCAAAATAGTTCCGGTTCACATGGCTACCCAGAAGCTATAAATAATTCTGTATTATAAATTTTTAAGGCCGGATAAATAATTTGTTTAGGTCAATTTGTAAAGAAAGACTACACGCCTGCACACATATACTGTATATGTAAACGTGCATACCTATAGACTAAACACGTAATATGCATGTGCACACCATCAGCGTTTTTACAGGTTTGCGCTTTTAAAGCTATATATATATATATTTTTTTAATATATATATATTTTTTTTTTTTCTTCAAGGCTTGCTCCTTGGAACCTATTTCAAGGTTTGCGTTCTCAAGGTTTGCATCGTTGTTGTTAACCAGGCACTGTTAACAACAACGTTGTTGTGCGAATGAGCGGCCGGATCGCGTTAAGGGTTTTCTGTTAGAACGGTGTCATGTTCGCGGCCCCTAAGTTAATAACTAATGATCTTTGCAACGGGAGTGAATCGATCAAAACTAACTTTAGCTGGACAATAACTTTATTCTAGAGCTGCTGTAAAGCCAAAACAATCTCTGTTACTTCAATTTTCACTGTAAAGCTGCTTTGAAACAGTCCATATTGTTAAAATGCTATATAAATGAAAGTGACTTGACTTGACTTGAATACTTGATGAATGAAAATGAATAGAAAAATACTTCCGTAACCAAGGCAGCTGAAAAAGTGGATGGACATTACATTTTGATGAAACATTATGAATGCAAATGTGATTTTTAAATAATGTGCAAGGTAAAATAAAACCAGGAGCATTTATATTAAAAGAGCAAATGGCAGTTAGGATTTTGTTTTGACTTTAAGACGGTTCTGCTGATCATTTCTCACACTCATGAGCTACATGGCTAATGATAGCTGGCTCTGCAATGCAACTACCAGGACTTTCAGTTCCAGTATGTGTGTTCGGAATAGCGTACCATCATACTACTCTTAGAATCTCTGCCATAGTTACTGTATATTTCAGAAATAGTAAGAGTATGCAATTTTATACACAGCTTGAATTTATACACAGCTTGAATTCAGTGCAATTTAGGTTTTGTTTCATTCAAAACCTTTCTACTTTCAGTCCCTTTTCACAAGCAGTAAGACAGCAGCATGGCCATTCACTTCTCGTTTGCGCTGATGCAAAAGTGGCTTGAATGTGGGCCGTTGCATAACCCTTCACAGGGTCCCTTTTCTATTTTTGTTCCTGGATACGCGTCTCAGTGAGGTATTTTCTGTGGTGACTCGCTTACATCTGTAGGTCTTCTAATGTACTCTTATTGAGCAAGACATGGATGACTGTTGAGACTTATTCCTGGCACATTTGTCTCTTTTTTAAGGTGATGTACAGCAATACGGGAAGCAGGAATTATGAGAACATCTGAATTTGACTGGAGACATTGGACAAGGCTGAATTTGGACTCCAGGTTTGTAGGTTGATGGGAATCAGTGTGTTATATGTCTTACTGGCACTCAAAAGCAGGTGACTCGTCAAAGTCGGTCCTTGACTGCTCTGCTTTTTTGAAGTACGAAAAGGTCTTCTATGTGCCTGCTATAGTTTTAAGATGCAACACAGCTGTATTTCATGAGATGCCAGGCATTCCGCTGGGTTGTGATGCCATGGGGGGGCTGATATGACGTAATGGCATTCTCTGGAGTCTGGTTATATTTTCCCGCCTCTGGCTTTGATATGTTCCTCTGGTTGTTGTTGTTGTAGTGTGGATGCATTAATGCAGATGCATGTGTGATCATCTAAAGGATGATCGGAGGTCAAACTTAGATACTTCTAGTGTTATGTTCACTATTACAGATGAGCTTTGATGTTTTTCTTAAAGGATAAATTCACATTGTGTTACTTAGACAGATTTAAAGTGATCATTGCCCCATGTCTTAATACTAAATTCTGTGGCACCATTGACACTTGTCAACCTAGTTTTTACAAGTGCATTTAGCCTCTGACAGGTTTATCCACCATATTCCTCCTTCAATGTGTTGAGGACAATGCAGGATTGAGATTGACCTTGAGAAAAGCACATCTGATCGCTGTGTTTTGTCATTCTTACATCCACTCTCTTCTCTGCTCGCTATCTTCAGACAGACAGGCTGTTTAGATATTAACTCGACCCGTGGGAAACATTTGACTTCATTATAGACCATGTCAAAGTACGGTTTTAGGTTTTATAGCCTGACAGAGCTTGATATTTCTTCTCTAATGGCTTTAGAGTTTGAACGTCCTAATTAAGAGGTTTGAACCAGATAACCTTACGTAACCTCATTATACACACTCTGATGTACATGCAGATGGTAATTATATTTGCACGTCTTCTCAAATTGTGTAGGCAGAGGTGGTATAAGTTGCAATATTACTGTTTTATATCCTGTTCATATTGGCACTACCTGTTGACTTATGTGAGCAGTACAATTTTAACTTTAATTTAATGGAATTTGGTCAGACATTTGTCTTGCGTTGCAAAATAGATGTAGATACATTCTCTAGTCTTTAGACTCTCTTGACATTCTACAGGGTACTTGACATGTAAATAAGTTTGGTTAATGAGGTACTCTAAACCAGGCCGTAACCACCATACACGATATTGAGGCAGACACATTCTTACTAATATACAGAATAGTGCATCAATAGTAGATCTTTTACATTTGTTCCCCTGAATCTTGAGCATTTGGATATCTCCTTGCATCAACAATTTGCAAAAGCTTTTATTTAAATAGAAAATAGGAATCTTTTGTAAATGTCTGTACTGTGAAGGGTCAATCTAATGCATTTTTGCTGGATAAAAGTATTCATTTCTTTCAAAAACATTTACTGACCCCAAACTTTTTAATGGTAATGCATATAATTGAGTTATTGATATTCATTCATATTTCAGGATTAGCCAGATTTATTTTTAGATTTCTTTGAATAGCAAAAACAACATTCCAAATAGAGGTTATACCTCCTTATTATCCTTGCACAGTCGTGTACTTGTTGTACTTGTAATTTTGGTCAATTCTCTAATGGAGGAATTCCTGACCTTACAGTTTGAGACAACCTTCGCATCAATCACAAACCTCAGAAAGACCCAGAGATGGTGCTGGCACACTGCTTTCAGAAACACTCTACTCAGGGCATGGTAAGTTTATGGTCCATTTTGGCTTGAAGATGGCTTTTGTACTCGTTTCATGAATAAGTAACATTTCATTATACTACTTAAGTTATACTTCACTATACAGTAATTGAAATGTTTTTAATTTGTTTGCTGATAACATGTTTTTTACTGTTTGCAGACAATTTGGATGTGGTGCCCAGGCCTAAATGTATATAGAGATGGAGACCATTTTTAAACAACTTGACTGAACTATGCTCTTGAACATATAGAAAGGATTATTTCATCATTTTTGGAAATGATGCTGGTGGACTGACTGCTGTACAATCATAAGGAGTTGTTTAAAGCACTGAAGGATTAAACTTCCAAGTTAAGTGAGAAACTTTAATCGAAGCAGAAGATGTTTGTTGTCACAAAACCAGGGGCAATGTAGCAACTGTAAAAAGCAAATCCTTATAATGGAGGCTACTAAAACCTCAGATGAAGCGGGATGTTCCAAACAGATTATAAGTTTCAAAGATGATGAAAAACACTTGCCATCTGAGATGACCCAAAGAGGCCAGTCCTCTGGCTTTGAGGACAAAATAAGACTTGTGGAGCAACCCCAGACCCCAGCTGTAAGTCCATATCCTGGTATGGAGTCACAGGTCCTTGCTTCAGGAAATATTCTTACCTCAAAATCTAGAGAACAGTGTCACATCCAGCTCAGGAGGAAGAACGTTCCTCTCCCAAACAAACGATATCTTCAGTCGGAATATGAGCTGCTGTCAGAGGACCTTCACAAAAAGGAGCAGAAGTCTGTTAAGACTGGGAAGTATGTATGCAAGTATTGTGGGAGAGCTTGTGCCAAACCCAGCGTACTAAAGAAGCACATCCGTTCTCATACTGGTGAACGACCATATCCGTGCATTCCTTGCGGTTTCTCATTTAAAACTAAGAGCAACCTCTACAAACACAGAAAATCTCACACCCATGCAGTGAAAGCAGGATTGGTTTCATTTTCAGAACAAGACAGCAAGCATATGGATGAGGAGTTAACTGTGGCAGAGGGCGAGATGCGTTTTGATGCTGAGCAGAGCAGTGACACCGATGAAGAAGTTGTGGAGGACTTGTCCTTGGATACAACAAGCCATATCAAAGACACAGAAGGATTTGTGCACGAAAAAGGAGGGAAACAGGCAAAAAAGGAAATCACGTGCACTGCTCAGACTTCAGTCAAAAAGGAAACAGGGTCATCAGGAAAAGTATCTTTATGGCAGTTTCGGGAAATGTCGGCACCTGCAGCTATTGCTCAGGTGGACCAAATGATTGAATTCTCCTCCATCAAGCAAAAACTGGCACTTCGGCTTTCAGAGAAGAAAAGTCAAGACTCTGATCAGTCTCTTTCCCTGCCCAGTTCATACAGTAAAGGCAGCACTGATTCAGGATACTTCTCACGTTCTGAGAGTGCAGAGCAACAGTTCAACCAGTCGAGCGCGAATGCCAAATCGTATCAAGAAATTATGTTTGGGAAATGTTATAGACCAACGACTAGGCCAAAGCAATCAATCACTGTACAAACATGCATGACAGACATAAATGAAGCCATATCTAGCTTCATGATTACATTGAACAAAGGCATGATCCCTGGTGACACAGACTCCTCTATTCACAGAAGCAAAAAAGACCTAGTTCGATCAATAAAAATTGATTCAGAATCCTTCCAAGAGGAAGATTACCAAGAATGTCAAAACCCTAGCTCTGACTTTCCGGAAACGGCATCAGAGAGTAGTGTATTCTTGCGCAGTAATTCTCTTCCAACATCATCTAATTCTAATCTAAATGCACCAGAAGGGTTAAGAAGCAGTAATTCATTTGATGAAAGATTGACAGGTGCTGATGTCACCTACAGGGGTGCAATGGGTATGAGAAGACTAATGCGGCAAGCTGCGTTTGAGCACTCTGCTAACGAAGGACATGCAGAATCAGACTGCTACGCTCATCTGGCTTGTAGCTTAAAATCAGACTTGAAAATTCACAGCATAGATGATTCCAAAATGGGTGCAGAAAACTGCCAGGAAGCTGATCTGTGTTCCATATCTCCAAGCTACTTATCTGAAAATTCTACAAGGAAACGAAGAAAAGACAAAAATGTCATGGAGGAAGAAGACTTTCATATCCAAGTCAAGCCTTCTGGACACTCAGAGGAACCTGAAACAAAGCAAACTACTTTAGACACTGCCTTTTCTGACACTGAGAGAAGGGCTGGCAGTAATGTTATATCTGTCATTCAGCACACAAATTCATTAAACAGACTAAACTCGTCAGAAAAGTCAAGTGATGTTAGATCACATCCCTTAGACAAAAATGGCACTTACAAATTCATGGAAAAGGAGCATAGCATGGTGGGTCACAGAACAGAAGGAGCAGACTGGCAATGGGGAAGAAGCGGTTTTCTACAACAGAAACTTCACATACCTAAACAGCCACCCTCTCAGCCCAGTATCCAAGTTCCAGAGATAAGAGTAACTGTGGAGCCCGACAGACCGGAAAAAGTTCAGGATGTAGGGGTCAAGCAGAAGGAAAAACACACTGAAGAGTTCCAGTGGCCACAGAGGAGTGAAACCCTGTCACAGTTTCCAATGGAAAAACTACCACCCAAAAAGAAACGCTTGAGATTAGCAGAGTTGGAATGTTCTTCTGGAGAATCTAGTTTTGAATCTGCTTGCACAAGTCTCTCCAGAAGCCCGAGTCAAGATAGCAATTTATCTCACAGCTCAAGTTTTTCCCAGTCCCTTGACAGAGAGGAAACCCTTAACCTTGTGTCCCAAGCCAACCCAGATGAGTTTAATAAGCCTTTGGAGTTCTTATCTGTGCCAGGTAGTTCACAAAGTCATCACAGAGAGATGAGACGTTCTGCTTCAGAGCAGTCACCCTATAAATTACCCTCAGAGGTTCCAGAATTTCGAAGCAAGTCTTTTGATTATGGCAGTCTTTCTCCTTCATCTACATCTAGACAGGAGGAGGTTAAAGAGCGTAGAAGGGCCTTCTTGGTTAGGCAGGCATCATTAAGTGGTGAACCCGAGATGCAAGGTGGTACAGTCTCAGATGAAATGAGCAAGAGAACAACCCCACCAAACAAACCATTTACACCTGAGGAATCCATTGAGAGAACTAGGTACTCTTTGATTTCTGGTAGCCCATTTCCACAACACAAACAATATAGCCAAGTGCAAGCTTCATCTCAATATGTTAAACCAAATGTTTGCAATGTTCAAGACATGGATAGCATAATGCTTCTAATTAAGAAAGAACCTGAAGAATCCAATGCATCTGAATCTTATATTAACTTAAGAAAACCCCAGGAAGATTGTTCTCAGAGTTTAGGCAATGTTTTGTCAACGATAGCAGTGCTTTCACACGGTCACCAAGCATTATCAAGTCAAAGCACATCCAGCTTGTTAGTTCCTGTCAGAATTCAGATGCAAGTACCATCTTACGGAAACATAACGTACACTAGCATATCTCATATTCTGGATTCTCAAACAAGCAATCCTATATCTTGCATAGAACACAAAACATCCTCCTGTCAAAGTCTTGCCATTGTCCTGCCACAAAATATCCTAGGTTGTGATCTATCTCCAGTGTCAGAGCACCCAAGGCGACTACTGCAAAGCTCACAGGCATCACCAGCAAAGCTTAATACAGGCATACCTCTATCATTAACCTCCAAAACCATCTCTACTACAGAGGCCCCCAGTGGTGGAGCAAACAAGCGCATGCTCTCACCTGCAAGTAGCATTGAACTCTTTATTGAAGCGAAACTGCAAAAACGAGTCAAAGATGAGAACATTTATGGCCAGATTGTTGAAGAACTTAGTGCTGTCGAGTTAGGAAATCTTGAAGGTGAAAAAGAAAGTCCCAAGAAAGGTTTCAAATCAGGAAGCACCCCAGAGCTGTGTGAGCCCACTGAGGTAGTAGATATGGATGAGGCCAGCCAAGACTTTTACAGCAATCCAAAGTTACAGTCTTCTGCCATAATTCCTCAAGAAGCTGCTATGATGGAGCGTAAACCAACACCTGAACACACGATGGCTAGTTATCGTTCTGGAATAGGTGCCATCCCCTCTGCAATCACTGGTGCTTTACTGTTCTCCAAGTTTCCAGGTCTTCACACCACTACTTGTGTGAGCTGGTGCTATCTCAACTCCACTAAGCCAAATAGCACCCAAACAGTTGCACATTTCTCTGAGTATGCCTCATGGTTTGTGAGATGCCATAACCCTAACCCACCCGATCTTAGCACTGGGATGGTTCTTGCTCTTCTCCGATCCAAACAGGGGAGGCAGAATACTATTTATTCAATCGCTACCATGCATCAGCCTGGAGTACTTGTGACCTCCACGCCCTGGAGACCGAAGCAAGAACAAGTATGTTGCCTGTTGTTGTTGGCTTTTGCTGATTTGCCACTTGCTACTATGCTATATTTACCTTTACGATGATCCGATATTTGTTCAGCCATTTGTTCCAAAGAGTCTTCTGTGGTATTGCAGGTAACTCCGGACTACAGAGAGGAAGATACAAAACAGGAAGTGAGGATTAGAGACATAAGCCAGAGGTGCAAATCTTTACGAGAGGATGTTGCATCTACCATACGGCAAATAGAACCAGTCCGTGTGAAGATTTTTGAAGGAGGGTATGGATATGTACTTTGATAATGCTAATGTTGATGCGTGACTGTAGGAATGCCCCCTAATGAAAGTTTTCTCTTTTTTTGGTTGTTTATCAGGTACAAGTCCAATGAGGAATATGTGTATGTGAGGGGTCGTGGTCGGGGAAAGTATATATGTGAAGAGTGTGGCATTCGTTGTAAGAAGCCAAGCATGCTCAAGAAACACATTCGAACACACACGGATGTGAGACCTTATATGTGCAAGTGCTGCAACTTTGCTTTTAAAACTAAAGGTTGGTTTTAACATGTCCTTATTTAAGGATGACTGCAAAAGTTTGGAATAAAAAAATAACCTCTGTCTTTTTTACAGGGAATCTCACCAAGCATATGAAGTCAAAAGCTCACATGAAAAAATGCCTTGAACTAGGAGTTTCACCCCACAGCCATGGACAATACAGAGGATACTGGTAGGAACTTTACTTCAGTAATGCTGGGCAGTAGTATCACTCATAGCAAAGCTTTTAGTTTAGCTGCATTTGTTAGTAGCAAGGTGTTAGCATCGCTTTAAATGTGGAACATTTCCGTAGAATTTTTATTTTATTTTTTAAAGTAGTTGATTCTCGTTGACAATACTATACTTTTCATGCATTTGTAAAGGCTAGAATAGTTGCTCGCTTTCAGTAGCAAATCTCCAAATCTGTTTTCTTATAAGGGCCTTAATTCTAACATGATACAATTTTTTTGCTCTTGCTGCTTGTAGATGACACCCAGAAGTCCTCTGGCATAATGCCATTGGACACGACCATTAAACATCAGTTCTCAGATGTGGAAGACTCTGATGGTGTAGATGACGATGAACCAGACGATGATGAAGATGATGAATGTGATGGGGATTCTACTCCAAAAACGCTGTCCAGAAGCACAAGTCCTCAGTCCTATGCAGTCAACAAGCCATGTCTGTCCGGTTGTGTCCCTAAACACTTTGACCCAAGCCGCAATCTACTGAAGGAACAGCTTGAAGTTTCTTTTCAGAATATTGAGGATGATCTGACCTTTGAACAGTCAAGCAGCTCCTTTGAGTTTTGCCCACCTCAGCTGCTGTCGCCTTGTTGGGATTCACCTCGCCAGAGGTACATATCCCCAAGAGGAGATCTCTCGCCACAACGTCACCTGTTGTCATGCCGTGATTCGTCTCCTTTAAGGGCCATTTCTCCAAGGAGAGATCTGAGCATCAGAGGGGACTTTTCAACCGTCCGGCAGCTGTCACCTGTAAGACCTACAGGTTCGGACCCATCGGGGCAGCGAGCACAGTCTCCGCTGGGTCGACATAAAGGGGTGCTCAGGGCCGTGTCTCCACGGAGAGGGTCTTATCAGCATAGGACCCTCATGGATCCGGGAAGGAATGTGAGATTTCAAGCTTCTCCACTTAGACCAATCATCGGAATGCAATCAGACGTGGGAATGGTATGCATTTACATTTACTCATGGCAGACACTTTTATCCAAAGTGACTTGTATTGCATTCAAGTTACACATTTTTAACAGTTCTTGCTTTCCCTGGGAATTGAACCCATGATCTTACAAGTGTACCTTGTAATTTGTAAAATTATAAAATGTACCTTATAATTTTTATAACTGTTAACTAATAATTTTTATTTGTATCAAAAAATATTAGCGAGGTCTAAAAACCATCGAGTACACCTTTTAACTGTTTTTGTAATGTAGCATTTCACCAGTTTTTAGCCTTAAAGGCACAGTTCACCCAAAACATTTTAATTCAGTCATGGTTTACTGACCCTCATGTCGTTCCTAAATCTTATGCAGTTATGTTTTTCTCTAAAACATATGTGGGAAACCAATAACCTTTCTTGGTCCTTTTTGACAGCCATTCTCCCTATGAGCTGTCTTTGTGTAGACAAAAAGCAATGCTATCTATCGTGGTCTTTAAAGGTGGAATCCTATTTATAGAGGCCAACAATCAGTAGAAGAAAAACTCTGGAAACACAAACGAAAATTAAAACTAACCCAACGTTCTAACCCCCACCCCCTTCTTTTTCAGGATCAAGGGGATACTCCTCAGAATCTGTATGTTCCTGCTTGCCTATGCAGCAGTAGGGATCTGTCCACAACCCTGCTGCCAGACATCTTCAGCCATTTGCCTTTGCACTCTCAAGGACAGGTGCCAACACCTGTTTCGATGATCCCTATTGGGGGGATAAGAATGCCATCCACGTCAATATCTGGTGCTGCTGGGGAGAGAAATACGCTCCCATCAATTCCACAGGGGAAAATATTAGAAACAACTAGTTCTGGCCGGACCTCAGCCGCTGTCCTAGATCCTGGAGTGGCCTACAGTGGAGAAATAGCAACCTCTTCCACTGGCCTTTATAGCAAAGATGATAAAAAGGAGGAGAGCGTCTACATCTGTGCAAAAGCTATTGCATCCCTCAGAATCACATCTGAAGATGCCGCCGATAAACCACCTAAAAGCTGACTTTGTACGCATTGTATAATCGCATTCAAAAGTAAAACTAAATCCAAGCTCAGACCAGAAACATACTTTATGCAAGTATTCAAACATAGTGAGTGGTTGTGTTGAACATACCTTACGTGCTTTCTTGTGTTTTCTGTACTCAAGGGGCGATAGAGTTACCTTTAAGTGTCTGTGCCATTAAACTGGATGTGTTATTATTCAGGTAGCTGCTGTAAACAAGCCAAGTTTAACAAACTTTAACTAACTTGCTCAGCTAAATTCTCAATAGTTGACCTGAAAGAGAACAATGACTCAGAGCGCCCGCTTGCAGCATTATACATTGCAGTCTGACACATTTCAGAAGGTAAAAATGCACAAAATCAATAGAGTGTGTTTTTGGCCTTGGAGTCTGACCAAGACTATTTGGAGTTTTGGTAACGTGGGCAGAAACAAACAATATGCACAACATCTCGCATTTTCATTAATTCAATGCACATGCCATATTCTCTATACCTGCCATACCAATTTTAACTATAATTGAGTATAAGCTTCGAATTTACAACAATACGTGCAAAAAAAATTCAATCAGTATTTCATGGAAACTATGTAAATTGCAGATCTGCATCTCACATTTGAAACAATTCCTACAGGAAGTGCATCAAGTCCCAAGTATAATACAAAGCACTGATCGCAATTCTAACTGACATCGTCTTCATTGACTTCTGCTTGTGCCTTTTAAGAAGATTTTTGGATATCCCTCAAAGAGAGAAAGTCATTCGTTGTACCCTATTTATGCACTTAACAATAGTGGTGGTCATTAGGTTAACTAATATGAGATATTGTGGTTGCTTTTTGAGATTGCACTTATTACGTACAGTATGTTAAAGTTTGCATATTGCATTAAGCTGTGCTATGACATTGCCTTGTATGCTGTTGTATATTTTTGCTGGCACCTTTATAACTTAACTGCATTATGTGCGTTCAAGATTATGAACCTAAAAGTGTTGATGATAAATTCTTTAAAAAGCCCTTTTGTTTAAACCTTCTCCAACGTATAGTATTTTTCTAAATGTATCATACCTCGTTTCCTTTAAACTTTAGATTTTTCTGCACTTAAGCAAAGAAATGCCATTACAAGGCATTTTTAATATAGATCTGCATATTATTATATAAAAAGTGGTAAGTATTGTGCATTAAGATGACTATTTGAAGCACTTTCTAGGTAGCTGATAGACTGAATGCCATGTCATTAATATTGGAGCTCTTTTGAATCATTTTAGACGATTTTTTTTTTCATTGAATTAATCTTGACACAACATTCCAGTCACTGTTAAGTCAATTATATGTGCACATACAGTACATGCACACACACAGTACATGCGCGCACACACACACACACACACACACACACACACACACACACACACACACACACACACACACACACACACACACACACACACACACACACACACACACACACACACACACACACACACACAGTACACACACACACACACACACAATCATTATCATGTACTGTAATTACTTTTGAAGAGTGTCTTGTGTAGAAGTAAACAAAAATGAAATGGTATATTTGAAGGGATAGTTGCTTTTTTCAGGTTTTTCTTGTCATCAGATGAATGGGTTTGTCTGGTGAACTTGTCTGACTGTTTGAATGTATGAATTTTTAACCTAAGTCATTTCAAATGTCTTTAAAGAAGGTATAAGTGCTATCTCATATTAAACATATTGATATCATATGAAGTAGCAGTCAGTTTATGGTATTTATATTAATAGTCTGAGTATTTAAAAATGCTGAGATGGTAAATTTAAACTGAGTTTATACTGAAGGAACTTTCATGTCATGTTTACAGTATTACATATTAAAGATTTTGAGGTATCTAGTTTCAGTTTATGGCATTTTAGAAGTTACAACTGTTATTTATCTTTTGACTGGTACATGGTCATCGTTTATAGAAGTTTATGAATGTTTCTTTTGTTTTGCCCATAAAGGCAGCTGATTTCTCTCTTCATTTAAATGTTTGTTTTTGTTTTACTCTGATTACAAGATGTCCTTTAGAAGAAAAAAAAAAACGAAAATTAAAGTTCTATCATAAAAAAATTGTTGACGATGTTCTTACCTCAAAATGCAATATTCGTATTAACTCTAATAAACAAATCAGATGAATAAGGAAATGTAATTTAAGTTTCAGAATACGTTTTTGCTTCTTTACCATATTTAGCACATTACCATATGCTTCTTTTGCATTATTTTGTTTGGTAACTCTTTACAATAAGGTCTCATTTGTTAACATTCACCTACATGAACAATGAGCAATACATTTATTACAGTATTAATTCCCCTTTGTACAAATACAACTTTTGGTTTTTAACAATATATTAGTAAATGTTTAAATCGACAATAACTAATAATAAATGCTGTATAAATAGCATTATTATTAGCTTGTTAACTAATGTTAACTTTTTTTTCTCATTACAAATTATATAATAATTTCAGTAAAAATTTGAAGTGGGAATTTTCTAATGAATTTAAGAGTCCATATGTGGCCATGAGAGATTAATGAGATTTAATGTTTGCAATGAAACATACAATAATACATAATACAATGAAGTTTAATGACAAATGTATTACAAGAAATAACAGTCAGCATTACACAGTAATTATGTTTGAGAATACGTAAAATGATTATTATAGTGCAAAAATATTTACAAACACTTATTTCTGCGTCTCACAGTGTTTTATTCACCGTGAGATAAAGAATAATGTAAACACCTGGATGGATGCCATGCAATCATGCAGTTTGATGATGTGAAAATTATATTTTACATTTGCATTCTTTTGTCTCTTATTTTCAAGTTCACGGTTGTCATTGATTTGTTAAATAGCCCAACCTTCTGCAGAGGATTTCAAAAATCTCAGCCATACACAGAATCAGGGTGATAATGGTGAAAATGTACATTGCGCTGAGGAAGATGGTCTTTTCAAAGTGCTCTGGTACCATACACTTGGTGAAGATTAATGTCTTCTCTAGTGAACTGGCGTCACAGAAGTACAGCGAATGAACCAGGAATCCAAAGAGACGGCTCTGGAGCCAGAATGCTGCCATCTCCAGGACGATTCGTAACAGTACAGAAATGAGGTAGAACACTGTATACGTTGGTCGTTCCAGAATATCCTCTTGATCTATGTTTTTATACGCGGCATACAGATGAAACACAGCCCCAGGGACAAGAACCGTCACTAGCTGCAGGGCCCAAAACACCTGAAAAAAATAAATAATAAAAAACTTACTTTATTGCACTGTAAAAAAAATCCCAATTCCCCCACAAAAAATCCATGGCAGCTGTGTTTGTCAGAATAATTTTGTAAAAAATACAGTAAAAATGTAAACATATTTACGAAACAACCTGGACATTTCACAGATAACTACTAACCTAGTAAGTTTTTTTTCTGCATAGTGTTTTTACAAATAATTTACAGTGTGATGATGCATAGATTGGGGCTAGTTGTCACAATTTCTCCAATGAGTATTTCTATTTTGTAAGCTTAAATTCTTGACTGCAACGAATAAATGAATACATAGTAGTAAATAATAAATAAAAATTATATTTTTTTCAGGATCCTTCGATAAGTAGAAAAATCAAAAGAACAGCATTTATTTGAAATATTTTTTTTTTTGTAAAATTATAAATGTGTTTACTGTCACTTTTCATTGATTTAATGCGTCCTTGCTAAATAAAATTATGAATTTCTTTCTTTGTGTCTTTTATTTATTTATTTATTGCCCAAACATTTAAATGATAGTGTATCACATTTACACAAAAATATTAAGCAAGCACAACTGGTTTCACAATTAATTCACCTTTGTCATCACAGGAACTATTAATTATTTCAGACTTTTGACTGAAAATGTACAAAATAAAGAAATAAAATGCCCCCAAAAAGGGGCATGTTGTCCAGTCTCAATGGCTTATTAGCATTTAGTTTAAAATAATATAAAACAAAAAAAAATGATTATGCAGAACAAAAAGTAATGAAAAACACAACTGGATAAAGTAACCTACGTACAAATAGTTTGGGCCAACTGAATAATATGAATAATACAATTACAATAGTTAAACTACTGTTGTCCTGAGAACACTGTTCAACCTTTTTAAAACTGGACCTTTTGACTCAAAATTAAGATACAGTTCTTGTGAGAGAAAAAACAATGAGATACATTCCATCTTCGGATTAAAAATGTTACCTTAAAAATGACCTTTAAACTTTACCTGGGGTGTTACAGGTCTGAACTGGTTGTAACAGAAGAGGTTGAGCTCTCTTCTTTCGGGGTCACAGCTGAAGTGAAGGGCCTCATTCCCATAAACTGCAAATCCCAGAACACCCAGGAAGAACATGCGGACGGAGCCAAAAAACAGGGTGTGGAATTGACCAATTACAGTTGGAGGCCGGAGCTTGAAAATGAAAACAGTAGGTGCGTTTACATGGAGCAGTGTATTCTGATTACAATCAGTTTAATGGAAAATGCAATGATGTAGAAAAGGCAGCATAGATGTGTCCTTCCTTGCCTTTGACTTCCCACAATCATGTGCGCTTTCCATTCGGAGACAGTTGAGCTAGAAAAAGAAAGATGGCGTCTAAAAGTTTGCGTGTAAATGCACGTTTTTCAACATTTTCCACTTCCGATGTCATTTCTCGAGAAATTACTTCTGTAGTAAATATTTGTTTAGTTCTCACCAAAGCTCGCTCATTAAACTGTTTCCTAGCTTTGTGAGCAAATGCTGCCTGCGTCATTGCATAAGGCAGTGAGACAACACCTGAGTTTTCAGATCCAGCCGTCCTGTGCGTCAAGCAGGTTCGGTTGAAATGTTTATGTTTGTTGATCAATGTTTATACATGAATAAAAGCCTAAATTCCATCTGTTCATCATATAAAGCGATCAAGTCTCTTTAGAAATTTTGGACTAAACAATTCATATGGATTAGTTTACAATCACTTAATGAACTTTTTCAAAGTGGTAGTTGCGTAGCTGTCAATGGAGGGACAGAAAGCTCTCAGATTTCATAAATAATATCTTTATTTGTGTTTCGAAGATGAACGAAAGTCTTACGGGTTTGGAAAGTCATGAGGGTCAGTAATTAATGACAGAATTTTCATTTTTGGGTGAACTATCCCTTTTGAAGCTTTTGACATATAAACACACTTTATTTAGCATTCTGGTAAATACTATGTTCGGATTCATCAAACAAGTGTCCATATAAACGTGGCTGTACTGCATTACAAGACAAAGTAACTCTGAAAGTAAAGAAGACCTCAAACAAATATGTAAAAAAAAATAAGACAAACTGCTGAAATCAAATGTTTACTCAAAATTCACACACACACAAACACACACAAAATCTGTTGGCAAGGTTGTCACTAATTTATTACAGTAAAATAAAAGCACCCATTAACATGGAATATAATTAAAGCAGAGATTTTGATGTTACAATCAATGTTGATTTTGCGACAAAAAATTATAAAACATAATCAGGAAAAACATTAGTCTTACTTACGCATCCCTCGTAGAAGTTCTTGATGTAGTTTAAGGACATGATAATGTCTTTTTTCTTTAAGTTCAAATAGTCTGTAATGCTTTGCCCTCATTTCAGACCTGATGCCTTCTGCTGAGCTCCAGCTCAAACGCTGCTGTTCCTGTTGACCTGTGCAGCTCCGGTCAATGCATTTTCCCTTTCATCTGCTCTACCTTCATCGATTTTCCCATGAGGTACAAAAAGACAACAAAAAGGCAAAAACAAAAGAACTGGACATGTGCTCCTCACATAATCCCCATTCAACTACGTCAGCAGAAAAAAAACTGGCCTTTAGAGACATAATGGGGGAACAGCTGACAAAAAGTGTAAGACAAAGTAAATTAAAGAAACCAAGACATGGCAATAAAACAAGTGCAACAGCTGATGTTTTCAAACCAATGTAAATGTTATGATTATATCACTTATGCTACTTTGGATGTTGTATGCATGTATGCATCTATATACAGTCATCTTTGCATTTTCAAGATCACTCTTACTAAAATGAACAAAGCAAAAAAATAAATATAAATTTAATTTAATTATATTTTGTATAAGCTTACCAGCCTGAGCCCAAGTGGAGAGTTTGTCCACCTCATTTATTCAGGCATAAAGCAAGACTCATGGGAAATACTTGGCAACTGGAAGAAGACAAAACTAGAGTTTTTTCGCATTTCATGGACAGAGAGCCCGATTGCGTACAGAGAGGCCTTAAACTGCTAGATCTGCTTATTTTCAACCCTATTAGAAGAAAATAAACAAAATCCTTGGTATTTGTTTGAAATAGTGGCTAAATTAACGAAAAATAAAGCTTCAACCCCAGACGTTTCCAAGCAGCACAGCAGTAATGATTTTATGAACTTCTTTAGTTACAAGATTGATAATATCAGGGAGAAAATTACAACTATGCAACCGTCTACTACAGTATCACATCAGACAGTGCATTGTAGTCTCCCTGAGGAAAAATTTGATTCATTCATTGCTATAGGAGAGGAAGAATTGTCTAAACTCGTTAAATCGACTACATGTATATTAGACCCTATACCGACTAAACTATTGAAAGAGATGCTTCCAGAGGTCATAGATCCTCTTCTTAATATCATTAATTAATCTTCGTCATTAAGATACGTACAAAAAAGTTTTAAGCTGGTATCGCTGGCTATCGCTTGTTAAAAAAATGCAACTTGATCCAACAGAATTAGTCAATTACAGGCCTGGTTTAAATCATACTTATCTGACCGTTATCAGTTTGTAACAGTAAATGAAGAGATGTCTTATCGATCAAAAGTTCAGTATGGAGTACCACAAGGCTCAGTCCTAGGACCGCTGCTGTTCACTCTGTACTACCATTAGGAGATATCATTAGGAAGCATAGCATTAGTTTTGACTGTTATGCTGATGATACTCAGCTCTATATTTCTTCACGCCCTGACGAAACTGACCAATTCACAAAATTAACAGAATGCATAGCTGATATAAAAAATTGGATGACCAGTAATTTTCTATTACTTAATTTCGAAAAAACAGAGATTCTAATTATTGGACAAAAAACGTCCACACGTAATAACCTAGAATACTGTCTAACACTTGCTGGCTGCTCTGTTAAGTCTTCGTCGTCAGTTAGGAACCTGGGTATGCTGTTTGATACCAATCTTTCATTTGAAAGTCACGTGTCTAATATCTGTAAAACCGCATTTTTCCATCTTAAAAATATATCTAAATTACGTCACTCTCAATGACAAATGCGGAACAGTTAGTTCATGGGTTAGAAAATATGCTTAATTCTCATTAAACTAACCTCAAAATGCAAAAAAGCAACAACAAAAGCAGACATGTATAGGCCTAAAATAGACCTGGACTTTATGAAATTTCCTGAGATTCACAATTTCAAATGATAATTTATAAAAAAAATTAAAATGCTCTGATTTGCATTGAAACATTTTTGGCTTCGTCCTGCATATTTACAGATTTCACAACAATCAAACCGTGTTTGACAAAAAGTCATAGATATTCTTTACCTATACTGTAGATTTACATGATTTGAATTTGACATACATTGCACAACATGATGGAATCTCAGCATGGGCTTCCACAGAATTCAGCGTTCAGTGTGTTGTGTGTTCAGTGTGAGCATGATCCCTCCTGATTATTTTGAGGTCCAGGCACGTGCACAGGTAGGGCTCAACCTGTGCAGAGCACATGCCCTTTTTGCTCTTACACTCAGAGTGCCCTTTCTTTGGTGGTGTTTTTTTTTTTTTTTCTTATATAAATCAATGCTATTGGTCACCCTTTACGTCTGTCTGTCTGTTTTAAAATATTTAGCCAATGACAGTTCTTAAAAAGAGCTTGTGTAAATCTTGTTCGATCCTCAAACTGTCAGTAAAGCTGATAACTCCGCCCCCGCTATCGTGACTGAATGAAATGAAGCTCCGCCGCAGCCGCACAGCAGACAGCAGCTGAACGAAGTTTTGCAAGGGTAAACATCTTGTTGTTTGAATAAGTACTAAACACTTTGTCTATAAAAGCTCATATTTTATTTATTTAATGTCTGACTGAGACATGTGGGACCTGAGAGGGAGGTCTAGGCTAGCAACGTTAGTCAATACATAGCCTACACTTAAATAGCCTGTGCATAAAGTAGCATTTCAGCTTTTAGAAAATGCGATTTTGGTCAAATGTATTTTACAACAGGAAAAACTGAGCGTCTAACAAACTAGTAATCCGTTGATGAAAATGTAGCCTATGCCGCCGGCGCCGTTTTAATGACGGACAAAATGCACATTTGCACGCATTCGCTGGTCAAAAAACCCGTAACTGTATTTGAGTTTGACTTTTGTAAAATGTTAACGATATATTCATAATACAACAACATATACTTTGTTTTTAGCATCGGAAAATCATAAGCACAGGCGCGCCCCCGTGCTGTTTTGTACTGAAACTACACAAAGCGACGAGTGATCCTCGTCACCTAGGTCATATTTCTAAGAAATTTTCTTCTTTGATTTATGATTGCTGATACACTTAATTTATTAACATTTCATCTTGTTATGGTAATATTAAATTATGGTTAATTCAAGGCTGTTGATATGCACGTGCAATGTAGTTTTTTATTATTATTCTATACTCTCCGCTCGTCCTCACATGTATAATTGTAGTAAAACATGGTTTTACTCCAGTAATGTTGTAGTAGTAAAAAAAAAAACATTATAGAAGATCACTGTGAAATCTTTATATTTTATCATGCAGAATGTAATCCATTATTTAATTCATTCCAATGCTTAATTTATTTGATCCAAAATACAGCAAAAACAATAATATTGTGAACTATTTTTACAATCTAAAATAACTGTTTACTATTTAAATATTTTAAAAAGTAATTTATATCTGTGATCAAAGCTGAATTTTCAGCATCATTACACCAGTTCAGTACTCCTTTTCAATGCAACTGTACTTTTCACATTGCTTTATTTATTTATTTTCATTGCTGGCTTATTTTAGGGAAAGTGTAGTGAACAAGGGACCTTCAAGAAACTAATAAATGCCTGGTCCTCCACAGTATCAAGTTTTTGCCAGGTAGGCAGATACATGTTGGATATGCTATATTAATGGCATGGGTATAGTTTCTTATAATCTGGAATTGAGTTGGACATAATTATTTAAATTATGTTTCAAATAGTTTGTCAAAAATACTTGACTCATGTTTATGTGTGACATTTAGAAGAGGGGAAGGTAGAGCAATTTTAACCAAATAATACAAATTAGCTTATTAAACCAAACAGAATAGCTAAACAAATATTTTATTGAACTTTGTTCTGCAGAGCAGAGAAAAATGATATATATATATATATATATATATATATATATATATATATATATATATATATATATATATATATATATATATATATATAAGAACTATAACATTTATAAAAATAATTATAACTGATATAACTTTTTTTTGTACTTATATGAATTTTGATTAGGCTAATTGGTAGAAAAAAAGGGAGGGGGTGCCCTTTTTTAGTTTCAGCACATGCCCCTCAAAAGGTCTATGCACGGTCCTGTTGAGGTCTGTCTGCCTCACACAGCTGCTGTGTTTGTCCTGACAGACTCGGCTCGACTCAGCTCCACTCACTCTCTCACTGCTCCTGCTGGTAAGTGTTTCCTCACGTCTTTATTGTCTCATGCACTGTTATCATAGTTTCTTAAATGTGAATTGGTTTGACTGGATGTTTGATTGCCATACTGTAAAAGTAAATATATATTTCAACATGTTTTAGTCTAACTGAGTAAAGTTTCTGAGTAAAGGTTTTGTGTGTCTGTTAGAATGTTTGAAAATATCAGTGCAATACTTTGCAATGCATGAAGGTTCATTTTAGGCTTTTATTTATTAAATGAGCAATGCAATTTTACAACATATCATTTGAACATTGTCATGCTGGAGAATAAGCAGACAAGTTGACCATATTAAGGGTCTCTTTAAATAGACTTCAGGCCACGAACAGGTGCCATGTGCTTGTGAAATCAGGGGAGTTATCATGGACTGAGCGGCTAAATTTAACCAGATAAACAGGGGAAACAAACAGTTGCTCTGTATCTCAGGGGTAAACAACCCTAAACAGCTCTTTAGAATAAGTGTAAGAATTAAATCAATTCAAAGCAGTCATCTCATAAGCTCTAATGTGCATGTCCACTTTTATACATATATGAGAGATATTTTAAGGGAACTTTTCTGACCCCTCTGGCTCTGATGATGCATTATTTAAAACTTCTAAATAGTTTAGTTTGAAATAATTTATGAATAGTGATACAATCAGGGAAATTCAACCTTATAATTCAATCTAAAAAAAAATCCCTACTTGGTATGTGTAGCCTATTTGTTTATTATAAAACATTTCTGTTTCATTTCATTAGCATCATGCCAAACAGATAGTTTTTTAGAAAATTATTTTTAATCGCTATCACAACTATATGCATTAGCATCATGCCAAACATTATTTGGGAAAATATATTTTCCCTAAAAAAGTAGTAAAAAGTTATATATTATAGTTACGGATAAAAATATATATTTATTAATCAAATATTTTATTAACCACAAATTGTATTAATCAAAGTAGTCTTACTTCTGTGTGTAAGTGTAAGTTTTTCTTCAAAAACTGAAAAATCATTATCACATTAAAAAATATCAGTAACACTTTACCATACGGTATAATTTGTTACCATTAGTTAACTAACATGAACTAAAAGGAAGCAATAAAGCTTATTCTTAAAGCATTTATTAACTTTTGTCAATGTTAGTTCACAGTGCATTAATTAATAGATACAACTTTTGATCTAAAAAACGTATTATTAAATGGTGAGATTAACATAATAAATATACGTTGCTGTAAATAATAATACATATAATAATAAATATAGCTGCAAGCAGCAATTATCGGGTTGGATCGTTTTAAAGCCTTTAAGCAAATGCGTAAAAAGATATTATGTTTCATTTAGCAAGCATGTAACCACTTAAATCATAGAAGGAAAATACTATTTTACGCCAATACAGGCAATTTTAAAGTTTTTTAACAGTTATTGCTCTACTTATGGCCCAATCTCTGTAAAAGTTTGCATGCTTCTTTAGAATCATATGGGGCATTTGTACGCCTAATTTCGTGATGTTCAATGTACAGCAGACTTTTATAACAGTTAAAGTGCCACCTATGGCATTAAAGTGTCCATGCTTCTTTAACAACACCATTTTCCAACACCCTTTTTACCAGTTATCCAGAGCTACGTGCTTGAACCCCTAATAATAACAATAAACGCTGTAGAAGTGTTGGTCATTGTTAGTTCATGTTAACTAATCTAGTTAACTAATGTTAACAAATGAAACCTTTTTGAAAAATATAGTGAAATATAGTTTGAAGAAGTTTCATTTTGCATAATTTAGTAGTTCCTAAACCAGGAATCATTCTTATACTAACAACAATCTGAATAAAAACCTTGTAAACGGCTACATTGTTCAATCTAAGGCTAAGCAACACATTCCCATCATCTTTCACTGTCTTAATAGTAGAATATCATCAGGATGGAGAGCTGTTCACAACCTACAAATGGAGACAGCAAGGCTGAGGTGACCATGACCTCACTGAGGATCTGAGTCAGCAGCTGGAGGACATTATCAACACCTATCAGGTGAGCGAACAGCCAGGTGAGCCTGAGGATGTTGAGGAAGAGGCTGTTCCAGGCAAGGCCAAAGAGCAGAAAATGGAGAAGAAGATGCTTAAAGGCCTCGGTGAGTCACGTGCAAGATATTTAACATGTTACTCCATTTAAATAATGTGATTAATGATAAATTAAAACAAGTTTTTCCTCTTTATACTGCTTATTTTTCAACTTTGCTCAATCAAACAGTGTGACCAAAAGTAAATTGTGTCAATAATCACAGGGAAGGAAGCCATGCTGCTCATGCAAAGCCTGAATAAACTGGGAACGCCTGATCAGAAACTAGATGCTCTCATCAAAAAACATGCAGAACTGGTGAGTACAATCATTAACAATGTTCCGCATTTGAAACATTTATAACAAACAAAATAACTAATAAAAACAATGTATTGCTAGTCTGATTAAACTACAAGGGAACTGTAAATATCCACAATGCATTTGGCAAAATTAACCCCCTCTATTAAATTTATTTTCACAGCTTTGTGAAACCATTTTAAGTATAAGAAACAAACAGGGTTTACATCCATGTATAAAATATATTTTATTTCAGTACAGATTTATTTGTTGTCCTATATTAGACTGTCTTTATTGTACATGTCCAACATTAATGAATTAATGAATTCTCTAAGATTTTTTATTTTTAGCTTGTTATATTAAAATAGTTTTCTACATATACAGTTTTTATATTTCTGTAAACAAAAGAGATCATAACAACATTGTTTGTGCAAATAACTTGCAGCTGGAAGAGCACCGTTCAGACCAGAAACAGCTGAAGGTCCTGCAGAAGAAACTTCTCCAGGTGCTGAAGGAGAAGGATCAGCTCCAGAGTGAACACAGCCGGCTGTTCTGGCCCGCAGTAAACTAGAAGGCCTGTGCAGGGAGCTGCAAAGACACAACAAGACGTTAAAGGTGCCAATATCATCCAATCTCATGGATATGATTGTGTGAAAACATCTTATATTGCTTTAAACACTTATATCTACTAATGAGCACAAATCAAAACATGCTCGTCAATAATAAAAAGATGTGTCATAAAGTGGTAACACTTTACAATAAGCGCTTTGAGTGCAGAGAAGAGCATTATATAAATGTAATGAATTATGATTATTATCTAGTTCAGTCATGAAACTCTATGTCACAGGCTCTGGTCCTTTAAATGCAATTTGCAAGCTATCACATGACACAAGCTGATTGGCCTCTGCCGATCTTGCAGCAAATGAGATTGCTTGCTCAACAATTAAATAGTCTGGTTCATTGTTTGCTGTAAGCCTGAAACCCTCCACCTTCCCCAGCTCCACTTGCCTAGATATGCTACGGGATTTATGTATATTTATGCAGCAGCATATCTTATGCTCACATCAGCATGTCTGTGTTAGTCCATAGTCTACACTACAGAAATCCCACCCTGCAAAAACTAATTTTGGGAGGTACTCCATCTACTCCATCTACCCCCCCCCCCCCCCCCTCCCCCTGCCGAAAATGCATCTTAAAACCAGGTGGAAAGGGGGCTTCTCCCAGGCTCGCTTGATTTCTGGGACATTGCATATAGTAGTTTGCCAAGACCAAATACATTAACATTGCCATATTCAATAACGTGCTAAAACCATTACGAGAGTTATCACGAGTGAAATATTGTTAACAAAGATTAATAAATACTGTAAACTATATTGCTGCTCATTGTTAATGTTAGTTAGTTAAGCAACGTTAAGAAATGGGACCTGACTAATGGGAAAGTTCTAAAGTGAGCCAAATAAAGGTAAGATAAACAATGTTTAATAAATAGCACTGAAATGGCAGTATACAAAATCACAGTAAAATGGTTTATATTTCAAGATCGCCCCCTACTGACAAACACAACAAAACACAAGATAGGCCTAACTTATGTCATTATGACCAAGATTTCTTTTTTTACTAGAACTCACTTCTTTACAAGAACTCACATCTGTCTGATGACGCTTTTGGTGCAGGAGGAAACCCTACAGAGGTGTCGTGAAGATGATCTCAAGAGAAAGGAAATCACCACGCATTTCCAGAACACGCTGACGGACATCCAGGCCCAGATCGAGGAACACAGCAGCCGCAACAACAAACTGTGCCAGGAGAACAGCGAGCTGGCTGAGAAACTCAAGGACCTCATATCAAAATGTGACCAGCGAGAGGCGGTACGGAAAACCAACAGGAGGTCATTCTGGTTTGACCTGAGATCATATCATTCCAATCAGTGATATTTTAATTAGCATTGAGATCCTATTATAGTTTACTATATATATATATATATATATATATATATATATATATATATAATAACCTTGTTCTGAATAAAGTGTTTCAAACCTAGTCCTTAAGTAGAATGTGGATAGAAGTATGTATGAATAATTGTATAATCTTGTTTTTGGCCTTCATGCAGAATCTTGAAAAAGTGTTCAAGCACCGAGACCTGCATCAGAAATTAATGGAGACAAAACTCTCAAAGGCCAACTTAATGCTCAAAGAGGCGGAGGAGAAACACAAACTGGAGAAGGAGCTTGTGAGTAAAATATCTAAAGAAAAAAATGCTCTCAACTACTACATTTGAATTGCATAAATGATCTTGCATACAGTACGCTAATTTATCTTGCTGCTATTTTGAGCCCAGAGAAATATAAACCATAAATTATTGTCATTGTGCTTTTAAGCAAAGAACTTAACTCCTGAAATAGGTATACTATTTTTTCTGGGACTATTTAACTACTTCCGATCTATATATTCTCCAGTTACTGAAGCAGACTGCAGAGGCCAAAATACAGGTTAAACTTCTGAAAGTACAAGAGACTGATATGAAAGCCCAGGTACATTTTTATCAAATATTACACATCTCTTTTTTTTCCTCTAATCATATTCGTTCACAAAATAACTCCCTTGTTTTCTGGTTAGCTTGCTGTATATTCTGAGAAGTTTGATGAATTCCAAGGAACGGTATCTAAGAGCAGTGGTGTGTATGCCAGCTTCAAACAAGACATGGACAAGGTGTGTATCCCTGACACATTTCAAATAACTTTACAGTGGTTAAGTCATTATACTGTATTATTCTTCAATGTATAAAAAGAACATTGTAAAAATAATAGGGCTGTCAGTTAAACGCGTTATTAACGGCGTTAACGCAAACCCATTTTAATGGCGTCAATTTTTTTATCGCGCGATTAACGCGATCTTTTTGTCCTAGCAAACTTTGTAGTTTTCTTTCACATAGCTGCGCTATGAAACCCATTCATTTCAATGGCTTGCGCCGCGCAAATGGTTCGTCGACCAAAGCGCAAGCGGATCTAGACCGTAAACAAAACAACAGGCACGACGCACACACTCGTTTGGGCTTGCGAGCCGGCCAAATAGTTAACCTTTTGAGTGGATGACGAGCGCGAGACGCCGAAATGGATGCCAATAAGATTCTGAATGGAAGGTTTACTTTTAAAAAGTTGCCTAATGTGTCCATTGACAAGACCAAAGTGATCTGTGTGTTTTGTCGTTGTGAACTGAGCTATCATCATCGTAGCACGTCCAGTCTGAAATACCGCTTGATGATGGCCAAGCACACACACACACACACACACACACACACACACACACACACACACACACACACACACACACACACACACACACACACACACACACACACACACACACACACACACACACACACACACACACACACACACACACAGCTGATGCGAATTCTCCGCCCCCTCGTCAATATCAGGACCTCGTCAGTATTTATCTAACCTTTTTATTGATGGACAGTGTTACATTGTGTGAGAGATTATTTGCTCTAGAGATTATTTGCTCTAAGTGAGAATTTTTGTGTGAATTTGAGCACAGTATATGCCAATGTTGTTTTCAATAAAAACATTTGCCCCAATGTTGTTTTCAATAAAAACATTTGCACAAAGCAAGCCGATCCACTTTACCATGTTGATAAGAGCATTAAAATGAGAAAAAAATAATGGGACAAAAAGAAATCAAGAGACATTTAGAATAGATAAAAATGTGCGATTAAATGCGATTAATCGCGAGTTAACTATGACATTAATGTGATTAATCGCGATTAAATATTTTAATCGTTTGACAGCACTAAAAAATAATAATATTGTAGAAATATCACAATTGTTTTAATGCATCAAATTGCATTGTTGATCTTTTGTCTACAGTCTTTTTACATAAAAATGTATCAATATTAAGTATGTTTTTGAGCTATTAAAAGGGGCTTTGGGTCTCTCAGTTTCAGTTTTTTTTTTTGGTTAATTAAAACTAAGACTATTTAAAAAAAATTGTTAGATGAAATAAATTAAAGGTTTTTTTTAAAAATGTTGCCTTGACAAATAACAGAAATACATTTAAGTCAAAACACTAAAATTACAAACTACAAATTAATAAAATCTAAAACGGAACTAAAACTAGCACTTAAAGTTGAAATTAAAATAGAAAATGCGCATGACAAAATTATTAAAAAGTAAAACAAAATTTAAAATGAACATAAAAATTAATGCCAATTCAAAATATTAGTAAATACTACGATAGTCCAAATCCAGAACCTGATTTACCAAATGCAACATGTTCCTGCCTTAACATCTCTGTGGATCCTGGAACAACATTCCAATCAACCAATCAGATTTGAGAGACAAGTTTACAGTTTATGTGAAGATTCGGCTTACAAGCAGGGTTATGTGCTTCTACTGTTATTCACCTGTTATTTCCCCCTGGTTTTAGGGATAACTTAAGGGTTAGATATGGTGTGGTTAGCATTACATTTCAGGACAGGAATGTTGTTCCAAGATCAACAAAATATCTTATCAGTTATCAGTTTGTAGCAGTAAATGAAGAGATGTCTGATCGATCACAAGTTCAGTATGGCGTACCACAAGGCTCAGTTATAGGACCGTTGCTGTTCACTCTGTACATGCTACCATTAAGAGATATTATTAGGAAGTAGGGCATTAGTTTTCACTGTTATGCTGATGATACTCATCTCTATATTTCTTCTCGCCCTAACGAAACTTACCAATTCACAAAATTAACCGAATGCATAGCTGATATAAAAAATTGGATGACTAGTAATTTCCTTCTACAGAGAAAAAACAGAGATTCTAATTATTGGACAAAAAACGTCCTCACGTAATAACCTAGAATACTGTCTAACACTTGCTGGCTGTTCTGTCAAGTGTCTTCCACTGCAAATTCACAACGTCTAATACTAAAATAACACTAAGCTAAGATGTTGATTTGTATTACAGATGGCAAAGAAGATGAAAAAGTTGGAGAAGGAGGCAATTGGCTGGAAATCTCGTTTTGATGGCTGCAATAAAGCTCTTCTTGATATGGTTGGAGATGTAAGTTGCTCAGTTCATACATCATAAATCAATATTGTAGAATACAGTGAACCATCTCTGTATATTTAATGTCTGCAACTAAACAACTAGCTGTACAATAAGAATCAAGAGAATGAATCTTGACACAGTGTTTCAGTATTGCTGAAAGTCTAGATATGGAGCAATATGATCACGATTGTTTCATGCAGAAAGCACTGAAGGAGAAGGAGATTGAACTCTTCACCCTGAAGACCCAGAAACTTGAGAAACTCTGTAGAGCGCTTCAAGACGAGAGGAAAACACTGTCTCAGAAGCTCAATGGATCCCAACAGGTCGGAGCCGACGATGCAGTGGCTGCTGCGTCCGTCACTACAGAGAAAGCTACAGAAGCAACCGAGGAAGTTGCAGTAACTAAAGAGGCACTCTCAACAGAAGTGGTCAGTCAAGATCCAGAAACCCCCATTGATCCAATCTGTAAATCTCTCGCAGAAGCAACCGAGGAAGTTGCAGTAACTAAAGAGGAAGAGGCAGTCTCAACAGAAGTGGTCAGTCAAGAGCCAGAAACCCCCATTGATCCAATCTGTAAGTCTCCCGCAGAAGCAACGCCGCTGACCAAAGAGCTCTTCAACCTGAAGGCTGAGAAAGCTCGGCTACAGGAGATCGCGGAAGCGTTCACCATTCGCCGCCACATGCCGCCAGAGGCTTGCGAGGACTCAGACATCTGTGTTGAGAGTCTAGACGACGCTCAGGGTGAGCAACAGGTCGTAGAGGAGCTCAACTTCACAGAGGAGATGCCAGCCCTCACTGACACACTGTCTGAAGAACATCAAGAGCTCAGAGACAAAGACATGCTATCGGTTGATTAGACAGACTAATCAAAATGTCAATTTCTCACACATTCACGAATAAAGTTTATTCTACATCATTGCGCATCATGCTTGTAACTGAAGGTTTTAACTATTACACCATACATGCTTGTAGTATTATGTATTTCAAGACAGCATAAGCGATGTGAGGTTAGACTAACAACTCTGAACTTGTGAAACGGTGACATGGTGCATTCATTTGGAGAAACTTTGATGCAACGTTTTGGAAAGTACAGAAAGAGAGAAGATAATATTACATTTTCATACTAAATCAATATTGGCTCTTTATTATCTTAGATATAGCATTTCTCTCTCTCTCTCTCTCTCTCTCTCTCTCTCTCTCTCTCTCTCTCTCTCTCTCTCCTCTCTCTCTCTCTCTCTCTCTCTCTCTCTCTCTCTCTCTCTCTCTCTCTCTCTCTCTCTCTCTCTCTCGGTTTGCTCCCTTTTTTGTCGGGGTTTGCCACAGTGGAATAATACGCATAGCTGATTTGGCACATATTTAACACATAGACTGTAAAAAAAAATGGACATAGTGTCCGTGGCGTCACCCGTAGGTTTTGAAGAGCATTTTTGAAGCTCAAAGTGGGCGGAGCTCTCCGTCGCCATCTTGGCAATGCGTCACTCCCGATTAAACGAAAATGGGCAAAAAGGCAGGATTAACTGAGGTGACATGACGCTAACAGACAGCAGACAAAAAGCTAGTAGTGACAGCAGCGGCAATCCACCTGTCACTCAAGTGGCCACGCCCTTAATAGAGTGCCGAAGTTATGAGATCACTTTGTAGGCCAAAACGCGGAAGTGAGTTAGCATTTTAGCACTTTCGGTTCCCTCGCCCTAAAGTCTATGGGGTTTTTTAATGGGTTTTTGCTAAATCGCCTGAAATAAGGTCTGTGGTTAACAAAGCCTCTAAATATTTTCACGTTTGATCTATGACATAAAACACACCAGTTATAACCAGCTTGTGGTTTTTAAAACTTTATTGTGTTAGCATTTTATATCTGACGGCTTTATTTAGGCTTCAAAATGTATAAATTTTGGATTAACCTGTAAAGATTATCTTGATAGACAAAACGTGTAAGGGTCACAACTCTTTGTTGAACACAGATCTTATTTTTTGCGATTTTCCAAAAGTCTATGGGAAAATGCATAGCATTTCGATCGAAGGAACCCATGCGCCGCTAACTTCCGAGTTGTCCTACAAAGTGAGGTCATAACTTCGGCACTCTATTATGCAGAACTTTAAGGCTTTATATAATTTAAACGGATTAGTTATAAAATATGTCACCCCCATCAAATAGTCATGAAGGGCAAAATAAGCTATATAGACCAAAACTACTTTTTGCACCAGGCTGTAAACACATTTATTTCTGCTGTAAATTGGGCATTTTAACATGGGGGGTCTATGGATTGACTCACTTCTGGAGCCTGTCTCTAGCGGCCAGTCGATGAATTGCAGCTTAAGTCACTTCCGTGTTGGATTCAAGAGAGAGATCGGAAGGTTGCCTTGGTTTTAAATTGGATGCCATTCCTGCAGCAACCCAGCCAGCACTGACAGTGCACTAACTCGTGCAATCCCACACACATTGGGACTCGCTCACACACGGTTTTACTATCTTTGTGGGGACTCTCTATAAGTATAATGATTTTTATACTGTACAAACTGTACAAATTTCTATTCCCAAACCCTAAACTTTAGAACGTTCTGGATTTTACATTTAAAAAAAAAAAACATATTTAGTATGTTTTTAATCTTTTCCCTTGGACATGGCTGTAGTGATCTCAGGTTTTACTATCCTTGTGGAGACTGTAGTGGAAATTCTTAATACGAATATAACCTACTAAATCTGACTTCTACACCACGGACAATTCAAACAACTTCCAGTTGTTAATATAATAAAATAATATACAACAGTATCTCAAGGTAATTCCCTGAATACTTACAAAACAATCCAATACTTCCTGAAGTATGGTGACGGCGTCCTTCTGGAAGCTACTATATCTCAATCACACTTGGCTGTTTCTTTTGTTGTCTTTTGAGCGTAGAATCGTTAGTACTTCTATTCCTCAACTATCTGACAAGACTCCCAAGATGCTCTTTGCAGGAACACAGTTTAATTTACGGCCGGGAGATCACGGGTCACAACAACCAAGTGAGTATCCCTGAACAGAAAGATACATGTACTTTTAAATCTTACAATTGAGTAAAAATCAATGTCACTCAAGTCTTCTTCGCTGTGATTTGTTCTGGTGATTGGTTTGTAATTATTTAAGCTAATCATTTGACTGTTAGTTCTACAGTTAAGCACTTTTTGGGTAAGTCTACATGGTCTTTGACCTCAGAGCTAGCTGATATCGTTTATGTAGGCCAGGTAGTTGTTAGCCTGAGCGAGGAAGAGCTTCAATAACCATTTATTATAAGCTTTTACTGTAATGTTGTCAGTGTGAGAAACTGTAGATGTGTGCCACAACCATCACACAGCACTGTTTCCACCAAGTGGAAAGATCCATCGCTTTGGGACCACAACTATGGTGAACAGCAAGGTGTTGACGAGATGGCCAAAGATGCCACAACACAAACTGAAGATTTCAGCTACTCCATGCTTTAGAGTGATGCCGATTCGTTCCTCTACACTGGAGTCTCACTGGAAACCTTCAACTCTCTTGTTTACACCTTAGATGGATTTGCTGAAATGGCTTTTGTTTTGTCAGTGCGTGATCAGATACTAATGACACTGATCAAATTTTAATTAAATTGTGTTTCATGTGTGTTTCAACAGGAGGTGTTGAAATGTGTGTTTCATGTGTGTCATGTGTGTTTCAACAGGAGGTGTTGTGTTTCAACAGGAGGAGTGTTGCCAGTAAGATTATCTCATTCTGGATTGATAAAATGGAGGAGATACTAATGACACTGATAAAATTGAAATTAAATTGTGTGCTGGGTGACCTTGGTAGGCAGTTTCATGTGTCTCAGAGTGTTGCCATAAGATTATCTCATTCTGGATTGATAAAATGGAGGAGGTCTTGCGCCCTCTTATTATCTGGCTCCCAAAAGAAACCATTAAGGCCACTATGCCAACTGCATTCAAGAAGTGTTTTCCCAACACAACCTGTATCATTGACTGCAGTGAAAGTTTGTTACAGAAGGCGAAAAATCTTGACTCTAGAGGGGGAGTCCTTCAGCCATTACTTCTCGTACAACACAATCAAATACCTTGTTGCTGTTGCCTAATGTGGCTTAATCATGTGTATCTCTACTGGATATGGAGGATATGCCAGTGACAAATATATCACTATGAACTCTGGCATCTTGGACTATTTAAAGCCTAGAGACGAAGTCATGGCAGATCATGGGTTCTTGATTCGTGATTTATTGTTTGAAAAAAGGGTCAAATTGGTTCTGCCTGCTTTCACTAGAGGGGGTGCTTAGCTAACTGAGCAACAAGTCACAGCAACTTGCAGGATTGCAAATGTACGGAGTCATGTTGAGAGGGCAATCAGGCGACTTAAAGTATACAAGATCTTGTCTTAAGTGATACCAATAAATATGAATTCATTATGCTCATGTACCTGTTCTGCAGTTTCAGCCGCTGACCAACACATTCATCCACAAGCTGGGGCAACATTGTTGAGAAATAAAATCTCTTCAGATGTCCTATACCCTCTCCAAAACATAGGGCTCATCAAATAGTACAATGAACATAATATGGGCTCCACATTTGGGCTCCAGATAAACAAATTGGCCATCTTCAGACCGACACAAAACATGTCTAATTGTACCTGCATGTAATATCCTCGGCTACCATTTTTCTGAAGTTGTGGTACTCCATCTACTAGCTTGATATCACTGCAGTTATGGTCAAGTTGATCCAAGAGGGTAGAATGGAATTTACTTGGGACAGGACATTTTATTTCGAGTAGAACAGATGAGTCAATTACCCCATCTGGGCTGGCTGACAACAACGATGCCCCTATGTGTGAAACTCATGCTTTGCTCTCGAAGTGCATTACCAGCAACCGCCTCATTCTCGTTATCATAATTTGTGGCATAGTTGAGGTGCTCTGCCATAAACTTATCAGGATTGGTGGATGCTCTAGATAAGGAACCTTTTTAGCTGAACTTGCCGTTATTCTCAATTTTCTTGCATTGTGCCACAGATCAGAAGAACTCTGCTCCCTTGTTTCAGATTCTAAAGTAGAAGCCTGTGCACTGCTTACTTGAACATACAACTCATTTACATGTCTCACATGTGCGATCAGAACTGGCATGGGTTTGATGAAGTCTTAAATCCTAACCCTAAGTCTTAAATCTTGCATCTACTGCAGTATTTGCAAGGCTACAGGGTTGCACTACTGGTTTTACACTGTAACACTTGCCCAATAGACTGTTTTTTAACAGGAAAAGTGGTTTGTTGGGTCTTTGTCTACATTATTTATAAATTCTGCATGTGACATATATTGTGGGGTGTTTGGTAGTGGCTGATCATCTGACACCCTAATGCTAAATTCATCCCCTGCCCTGTGGTGGCAATTTTGTAATTGCGCATCTCCTCATGAACTACACCCTCCGAAAAGATAAAATAATTAATCTCAATATCAATATGGCTAACTCCTGGCCATAGCTTCATGTCATCCACTCAACCTGTCAATTTTGAGGGATGTGGCACTCTTATATGGTCGCCTTCACAATCTTTTGAGATTTCATCGGCGGTGTGTAACCACTGACTACTTCCCATCTTAACCCAACAACTATCTACTACTTTAGTAACTTTAAAAACTGTCGCCGTAGCCTTTACGCTATAGTGCTAGCATGCTACTGTATGTAAACAAACACTTTAACCGGAAGTAGAAAACCTGTTTAGTCAGTTGAACCCGCTATGAATCATGAGAAATAGAACGGGCGAAGAATAAGGTGAATAGCTATTTTATGAGTCATTTTATGAAAATCAAGCTCAAATTGAGTCATGAGTTTTTTTAACAGCGAATGACAGATTTAGTTTGTCTGTCACTGGATCAGCCGCATCTGAGTTATATTACAGATATTACTGAGTTATAAGGTTTGACTGATAGTTTGAGGAGCCAATGGTTTAGTCACAACCTTTTTTAAATGCTTTTTATTGGTTAAATACAGCAGTACCCACATACAGAAGTAAAGGATGACTAATAGCAATAATTTGATAAAACAATGACAAAATATGCAGTTATTGAAGAGATTCAGTGACTGCATCTGAAAACCTAGGCAGCTGATTTGTTCACTGCACTGTCAAGCAATGACTTAGCAGGCAGCGTTTATGCATGAAGATACCTCACAAAACTGATTTCAGACAGTCTTCTGAGCAGCGTAACAATATAGTGATCGATAACAAAACAGAGCGAGCTCTGGTGAATATTTTGGTGAATACCAATTGAATATTTAATTACTACAATACAAAATTTTCGCTAGAAATGTCATGAAAAGTGGGAAAAATAAAGATGCCATCTTTATTTTTCAGCTCAACAGTCAAGGAATGGAACACACAGTATTGTGGGATATTAAAGACAGCGAAGGATCCAAATGCTGCTTTCAAAAATCGATCAGATGAAGGTATTTTAGGAGACAGGAAGGAGCACGATCATTGGATTCAGACGTGCCTTGTTACCTTCCTATTGGGGCTGCACGTTTAATGAGATGGTCCTCACTGCAGAACATGAAATCCATGGGGAGGAGTCGGATCTAGATCCGACTCCTCCCACCTTACATACCTAAACCTACCCAGCTCCACCCCTTATCCCTAAACCCACCCCTAAACCTACCCAGCTCCACCCCTTATCCCTAAACCCACCCCTAAACCTACCCAACCCCACCCCTTAATCTGGATCCGACTCCGCCCCCCGGATCTCGTGTACTGCAATGAGGTGCTACTGCGTTTAATCGCAATTTACATGAATAAGCACTTAAAACCGATTTGGCTTACCGCGATTATGAAATCTCAAAGGCTGCGATTATTTTTTATGCGCAGCTTGTCATTGATGTACAGCTCTGGAAACGCTGCTCCATCTGAAAGCATGAGTTTGAGTCACTTATAACGTGCATTTAAAAAAAGCAACACGCGTCAAACATCTTTCCAAACATGAGAAACATTTTTTTAAACAAAAGACAACTCACTTCATAACGACAGTTAAGCATCCTTTTGTGAGATGATGTGGCTTCTTACACAGAATAAAGCAGCCTTGTGTTTATTAGTCACTCATGTTTAATCAATAAAAGCGTTTCAATCTTCTGTTTATTCAGCTTCAGAGATATATGATGCTGCCCGAAAGGGATTTCCTGGAATGACGTGCGTAATCGTACTTCTGCGATTATTTGGGGCATATTTGGCGTGTCTGCGTGAGAGCGCCCTCTGAACAGATGTAGCAGCATTTACTACCGATCAGCCATGCTGCACTGACAAGTTGTGCATAAAATAATCGCAGCCTTTGCCAAATCCTGTGTGGTTTCATTGGGATTAATCATGCAGCCCTACTTTCTACCTCCGTATATCCTGCCTGTGGAGGCAGTTTTTTTTTCAGTTTCAGACGCAGCAAACGTTTCGGCCCAACAGCACAATGATATATTCTTATTTGTAGCATTTATTATTTTTCATTAGTTTTTAGAATGTGATAAATTTCCACAACACACCTGACCATGCTGGAGCTGGAGGAAATTATTTAGTGTTGGCTCATCTGCAATACGTCTCTAGGACATTTTCCTGTCAGATGTTAAATAAACATTTAGAAAATGTCTATTGTGATGTTTATGATTTAGAATGTATGTAAAACTGACATCTTACAGATGTTCTTCAGACGTTTGTAGATGGCAGATGCTTTCCAGATGAAGTGCTCTTCAACAGATATCTTGCAGACGTGCTCGTTCGCGAAGGACACATCAATACTGTTTCCGCAGATGGTGTTTTATTTACTGTTGGTTACTTGATTACCAATACCAGCTGGAACAACTTGATGGAAACACACCTAATTCTTTTTGAAAACTTTGAAAAGATTCGCTTCACATTTGGATGGAAACCCCAGTTACTCTAAAACTGCAAACAAAACTTATTGGGTATAGCATATTGAATCGCTTTAAATTGTGGAAATGGTGTATAGATTTTCTTAGATGCTGTTTTAATATTATTATAAAACCTGAAAATAATTAACAGATACCAGAAATACTTCTGATTGTAATGTTATGCCGCATGTGCACTTGTCAATTCAAATTCAATGCATTACTAAAGATTAATAGGCCAATAATCAAACCAGATAGTTAATTTTGTCAAAGAAGTTAACTAATGTTCTTGTTTAGAGGTACATTTCAAAAATTTGGTATAAAACGTGGTCACGAATTCAAAAGTGTCTGAGTTTAAGTAAATTTAGCCAAAGCGCCTTCAAATGTGTGCCAGGCCAGCCAATCATATTATAGTAAACTCCAACGCGCAAAGTGTCTGACAGCAGCGAGCGTTCTTTGAATTAATTGGCTAAAAAAAAAAGAAAAGAAAACGCGGGCTGCTGCAGTAACAGAGACAGCTGATTTCTCGTGACAACTGTTTGAGTGATGTCATCTGTCAGGTAAAATGCACATTTGATGCATTACAGCACCTTCCATTCAGTTTCTGATGTTGTTTCCTCACATGACACGAAGGAACTTTGATCAGGTTTTTAAGAATTTTTAACTCCTCCTTCGCAGCCCTTTGAAAGCTTATGCGTGATCGACTCACTCTGAAGGAGGCTATCTTGGCAACAGCAACGTTATATCTTCAACTTCATATTATAATATAAGGATTGTAAAGAACACGCTTCCACCAACCCTTGTAAAGATGTCTAATTTTGATGAACTTTTGCAACATGCTGGTGATTTCGGGTTGTATCAGAAGAGAATCTCTCTCTTAGGTTCTTTGCCTATTTTACCGCTCGCATTTGTGCTTATTGGAGTTGTATTCTTGGGATATACACCAGATCACTGGTGTAAAAGTGCGGGACTGCAGGAGAAATGCGATTTCTCAAAAGAGCAGGTGCGGGATCTGACAGTTCCCCGCACTGGCCCGCGCGGCGCGTTTAGTAAATGCGTAAAGTTTGACGTGCCTTGGAACGGGAGTGCGCTCACCTGTAATGTCTCTGTCGACCGGTCCATATTTACCAACAGCACTCCTTTATCCTCCTGTAATGAAGGATGGACTTTTAATGAGAACCGGACCACCATTGTAACAGAGGTAAGAATAACCATCTGTTTTAGAATTGACTCAAAACTGAGAATAACAAATCATTAACATGCCTCTGCTTGCTTTCGGTTTGCATACTTTAAAATGTAGGCTAACTTATCAACAGTGTTGGGGGTAACTCATTACAAGTAACTTGAGTTACGTAATCAGATTACTTTAGCAAGTAACTAGTAAAGTAATGCATTACTTTTTCAATTTGCAACAAAATATCTGTTACTTTTTCAAATAAGTAACGCTAGTTACTTTTTCACATGTATTGAGTGACAACTCTTCTGTCCTCATATTGATAGAAAAAAAGTGAGGAGGTGGTGTGTGTGTGTGTGTGTGTGTGTGTGTGTGTGTGTGTGTGTGTGTGTGTGTGTGTGTGTGTGTGTGTGTGTGTGTGTGTGTTTGTGTGTGTGTGTGCAGAGTAAACATGATGCTTATTGTAGTTCTAGACTAATATGAACATGCATTTACTCATCTCACTTGCACGAAAACATTCAGCATTCCTCAAAACAGGGGCGTAGCACCAAATTTTGGGCCCTGGGTACAAACCACCTTGCTGGGCCCCCCATACCAAATACCATAGTGATACCAATGGGTGGGGTATTGCACTTTTATCATAAAAACACTTAAAATGTAAACAAAATAAGCCACACACTCATTAATATATTTTTGTTTTATTGTCAAAACTACTAGTTACTGAGATGACAAAAGGTCTAGCAGGTCTGAAACTGAAATATATGGCTTCTAATGGTTGCTAACATATCCTTTATTGTCACAATACCTTTTTAAAGTGTATTAAAGGCTACAAGTTAAATTGACGATTATTTTTCTGTTTAAAAAAAATGCAGACTTGAATCACAGGGTACACTAACCGCCAAACTAGACATTCAGTCTTTGAATTACGTTTTAAAATAAGTCATTTTCAATCATTAAGATTTGCATTCAACTGAGAACAATCGTACTTATAATGTAAGAGCGTGCGCGATCTAATTTGCATAACAATGCGGTAAAATAGGCGCTAACGATCTGTGTTTTCGCGGGTGTTAGATTTTGACAATAAAGGGAAATATAGGCTACATGTAAACTTCTGTCTCTGGGGAGAACTGCAGCAGAAGAGGAGACAAGCTGGAGACATTGAATGTCAATGCTCGATGATGCATTTGGAGCTCACCTTTCTTTTAAAAAAACTGAGTGAGCAACTGCTTGCCCTCATTTGCTTTTCTCTTTAATCTTCTATTCTTTTCGTTTTTGAGCCCCTGATTTTCCTTTCTTAAGGAAAGACATGAATCTTCCCCTGTCTTCCTAGTTCCTATCACACACTCCAGCTCCTGTCTCATTAACTGATTAACCGCAGGTCCGCATCAGAAGCACCTAACCTGCGGCTCGTACCATTTACATTGATTCGAGAGGGGTGGTGGGGCCCTGCACAGCATGAAAATAACTTTTTTTATACCAAACCAGTGCCTAACTACAAGTTTAGTTTTGCACAGGATCTTTTTTATTTGTACATTAATGCTATACAAATGTTAGTGCATGTATATGTATGTATAGAAAACTGACTACTAAGGGCCCCCCCCCCCCACCTCGGGCCCTGGGTACTCGGTACCCTTTCCCCCCCCAGTCCGACGCCCCTGCCTCAAAATGAATAAAAACGGTAAAATGCAATCTCAGAATTTTATGCAAAACTTTTAGAATTAACTATATTAAATTACACAAATATATTTGACGTATTTAATCTCAATTTATTAACCAATGCTGCTAACCTTCAATGATCTAATTCAACTATACTAATAGGCAAAAATTACTCAAGATTAGATGTAGAAATAAGCGTGTTGAACTTCCTTCTCCTGTATCCTATTGTTCTGTAATGAAGAATGGCTGAACAGTTTGTTTGAGCGGCGCCCTCTACTGTACAGGAGTAAACATGCATTTCCTTGCATTTATCACTTTTGGTGTGAAAGGGCCTTAACATTTGCCAAAAATTAAAAAAATTAAAAAACAAACAAGCAAGCCCAGCCCAGATGAGAAAAAGTAATGCAAATGTAATTTAACGCATTACTTTTCATAAAAAGTAACTAAGTAACGCAATTAGTTACTTTTTTTGGGAGTAACGCAATATTGTAATGCATTACTTTTAAAAGTAACTTTCCCCAACACTGCTTATCAATGTTTTAAACTTGAACACAACTCCTTAGTAACGTTTACTATATCTAGATGCATCTCTTTATGTGTAGTTTGTTACTTACCCTAATCTAAACGTTGTCCTCGTGTTCCTGTAGTTTTCATTGGTTTGTGAAGATTCCTGGCTTGCAGACCTGAATCAGGTATCCTTAGCTGCAGGGTTCTTTATAGGTGCCTTAGTGACTGGATACCTAGCTGACAGGTTTGATCAAATGCTTTATTACCATATTTCATGTTTCAGTATGTTTTGTGGCATTCTTCAAAAAAATCGAATTGTGTTTACTGCATATTTGAGCTTGGAAATAATAAAAGTAGTTTTTTTTTTACAGGTTTGGAAGAAAACCATGTTTTATTGCATCTATTTTTGGCCTTGGAGTCTCTGGGATATGTATTATTTTTTCTTATTATTACCCCCTGCTCCTGTTCTTCCGATTTTTGCAAGGTTTTTTCGCCAAAGGAGCATGGACTGCCACATATGTGTTAAGTGAGTACATAAGATGCCTTTTCATGTGACTGTTGAGAACGTGAATTAACATCAGATGAGAACTCTATTAACCATGAGTTAAATAAAACAACATGGTCATTTAAAAAGATATACAGTTGAAAAGCAATAATTTTTTTTAAACAACAGTGTGCTTTGTGTGTGATTTTACTTACTAACTTTACTGATTGCAAAAAGGCAGTTTTGAGGTTCTAGTAGACATCTTGCACGAGCATGAGGACTTCAGACTTGTTTTCTTGATATATTTTCTTTTTTCAAAACAGTTATCGAATTCTTTGGATCAAACAACAGGAAATTTGTCTCCGTTATGTCCCGGACGCTGTACTCGTTGGGTTTGGTGCTCCTTCCTGCTCTTGCGTATTACATTCCTTCATGGAAAAACCTACAGCTGGCCATGACTCTGCCAACGTTCATCTTTCTGGTCTATTACTGGTAATTGCTTGCAATGGAATGATAACATATTTATGAATGATTCTAGATCACATTTGAAATGAGGGTTCTCTTCAGTCATTCTACATACGTTATTGGTATTCCATCACATATCATTTACTGGTCTGGATATGGCAAACATTGATGTGGTCACAGGGTTATTCCAGAGTCTCCCAGATGGTTACTGTCACAAAGGAGGACAAAAGAAGCTGTAAATATTATTGAAAGCATTGCCAAGTGCAATAAAAGATCGATTCCTGAAGACTTTCAAGAGGTAATTTGACTATTTATCGCTCTCATTGTTCTAGTACAATATATCCAATGTTTTTTTTTTTAATGCTTTCAAATCCTCCTGCATGGTAAGTTCCTACATACAGGTATAAGTTTGGAAGTAATAATTATGATATGATGTGACAATATCAAAGGCGAGAAGCTTTTTTTACTGCTTGTTAAGAGCAAAGTTTATGCATAAAGTGTGTAATTGCTGTTCAATTATAAATTTTATCCTTCTCATGCTGCCGTAGTATGCAAAATGTAGTTTTGATGTGCAAGACTTTCGCTTTTTAAATAACAATGTGTCTCAAATAAGTAATCATCTGTACCATGAGTCTCCAGTAGTCTGGAAAATGCTGCTGTTATGTATTTAACAGGAAATATTTTGTATTCATTTGTTTAGATGGATCTTCTGATAGAAAAACAAGAGGAAATCATACACCCTTCATATAAAGATTTATTTAGGACTCCTAAAATGAGGAAGCACACCCTCATCTTGATATATGCATGGTGAGCTTTCTTTGTGTCCTTGAATACACATTTTATGCTGTTATTTGACAATATCAAAGTATAAAAACAAGCAAACCATTCCTGCATTAGACCAAGATCAGTATAGAGTGATGTTTTGTTGCGTTATCTTCCTGAAGGTTTACTGGTGCTGTGGTGTTCCAGGGTTTGGTGTTACGGTTAGGAATCACAGGGGATAATGTTTTCTTGGATTTCTTCATCTCAGCTGTGGTGGAACTTCCAACTGGAATTATATTTTATTTTTTAGTTGACCGAATTGGCAGACGTCACCTTATGGCTTCAGTTAGTTTTATTGGTGGCGCCGCTTGTTTGGCTGTACCATTTATTTCACCAAGTAAGCTACACCACCAGAAATTATTCTTAAATTATCAGAAATTATCCTTAAGTCTGGTGTTCACAGTGTTCATCATTCTATTTTTTAAGATATTTCCTGGCTCAAAAGAACCATTGCGATAATAGGAAGACTGGCTGTTGCCATTGGGAATGAGACTGTGAACTTTGCCAACACAGAACTGTATCCAACACCTCTCAGGTTTGAATTATTTATCAATCAGTCAAGGAAAATGAAACATAAAGTATGGGTAACGCTTCCTTTTACAGCACAGTACTTACAGTGTACTTACCTAGAAAGTACTGGCTAATATAAGGTAAGTACATGGGTTAGGGGTAGGTTTAGGGGTAGGTTCAGGGTTAGTACCTAGTTATTACCCAGTAATTGTAATTACTAAAATAAGAACTGAGTATGTACATGGGTAACTGGACTGTAAAAGGAAGCGTTACCAAAGTATGTTAATGCTTTTGCTAATGTTTAATTAAAGCCAAATATTTGTATTATGTAATATTGTCTCAAGATCATGGTTGGTTGGCACACTGTTATTCTAGAAACTGGTAAACATAACTTGACGATACCTTGACGTTTTGTTCTACAACATAAATTACTAGCACCCATACCAAAAATGTGAAGTTTATATTTGGAAACTTTATGTATGTGTCACAGGTGAGTGGCTGCAGTGAAGCGTATGAGGATATAATCACACTAGAATAATATTTAATCACAAATCTTCACCAAAAACACAGGAGACAACTCTCATGAAAAGCAACCACAAACAATGAACATAAACAAGACTGATCAGAAAGAACTCAGGGATTAAATACAGGGAGGGTCAACTGAAATCAGCTTTATTAATATAGTCAAGTCACCTTTATTTATAAAGCGCTTTATACAGTACAATACATTGTTTCAAAGCAGCTTTACAGAGATAACAGGAAAATAATGCATTTCGGCTGTTCAGTGTTGATTACAGAAACAGATGCGTGGAACTAATTGACAACCAAGGAAACTATCTAGGGATCATAGGCAGGCAAAACAGGGGCAGGACACAGTAAAAACTGAACCAAAACTGAACATACACGTTACAGTATGTCTTTAAGAAGTAACTAAAAAATGTTTGGGGTGTGAGTGTGTGTGGAGTTTACGTTGTAGAGCAAAATGTCAAAGTATCGTCAACAGGGGCGTGATATTGGGGGGATAAAGGGTACCGAGTACCCAGGGAAGTACTTATAAGTCGCCGATTTCAAGTCAAAAGTCCGTCTCCACCAACCCCAATTCAGATTTGTTCTCTGTTTTGTTAGTAATTTACAGATTTGTGTTGCCTATTTTACAGAAACTTGGGTGTATCTGTATGCTCTTCAGCCAGTGACATTGGGGCGGTTGTTGCTCCGTTTATTCTGTACAGATTAGCTAGTATTTGGCAAGAACTTCCCCTTCTTGTCTATGGTGAGAAGTCTTTCGATTGCAGAAATGAAAATACTAATAATTCCATTGTGTTTGTTATCAGCTGTCACAATTCTCTCTGTCACCATATACAGGGGCCATGTCTGTTCTGTACAGTGGACTGGTAATGCTTTTACCAGAAATGAAAGGTGTTGATCTACCAGAAACTGTGGATGATGTGGAAAATATGAGAAAGTAGGTCAAGTTTTCTGTTTTTAATTCACTAATAATAGGCCAGTTATTAGTTTAGCCTGTTATTAATATCACATTTTCTTTAGCAGGCGCAAACACAAAGAAAAAGATGGTGCTCAGTTTCCTGAAATAAGCATTGTTCCAATGAAAGCTATTGAGAGAAGTGACAATAAATGTTAACAGTAAATGTATAGTCATAAGGTCTATGGTTAATAATATATGCAATATGCATGCAAAAGAAAATCTGAAAGTATAGTTGCCTTCAGATGCCTTTAGACCTTATATTTTTAAATATGACCTATTCCTACACTTTTAATGCTTTATTTGCATTTTTTGTTGTTTATTTGTTTCTTTTGTTCTTTAAATGTATTTCCTCCATATTTGATATCTAATGTATCTGTGTTAATATATTTTCAGTGTTCTGTGTGTTTCTTTAAGCTGTTTTATATTCATGCTCAAAATTCACATCCAGCCATCCATAAAACTCGCTTTTAATGAAGAGATGCTTTCAGAGACGCACAATAGTTTATGTTAATTAACACGTGATGACCTTTTTCTATTGTATTATGTTATACGTTAATGTATGAGTCTGAACAAAGGTAAATTCATTGCATTCATTTTTGGGGCACGTTCAGCAACACCCAATCTAGTCATTCTAGTTCAGAATACATATACAGATTTTGTAATAAAATTGAGTTTACAATCAATTGGACAATACAAATATTTCTTCTAAAATTAAGCTTAAATGGGAAAATTAAGACTCTCCCCGTTTTGTACGTCAGTGTTGCTGTCGCCATTACATTAAGGCATCATGGGAAATGAGGTTAGCCTTTCAACTGCTGTGTGTTAATGGGAACCTGAACAAACCTGAACACTCAACAATCATGTTAAACAGAATGTTAAACAGGCTGGAAAAAAATCAGTGCCAGGCATTTGACGTGAGAATAGGATTAAGGTTAGTGAAACCTGTGTCTTCCCCTAGGCAGAGCACCATCTCTGCCGCCAGTTGCTCCATTTGTAGTAGTTTCTCCCTTTTTAGGTTGGACTACTGCAGGGACTTCTTCTCATGTGTGGTACTTCCTAGAGGGAAGTCCATGTGATGTATTTCCACATGTGAAGTTCCCAAAGGGCAGTATGTGGTCTCCATAGTGCTCTTTCTCCAACTTGGGAGGAAGAGTGATTCCTGAAGTCCTCTGGTCTGGTTCCTAAGTTAATTTTTTCCTCCCCCAAAAAATGAGGAAAAGGTCAAATGAAAATTGAGCTGAAGGTACATATTAGAGGTCATCACTGGTCCACTTGGATCCGAAAATCTAAGGTCCGACCCGAGCGGGTTAGGGTCCAAAACTTCGAAGAGTGCCTCGGAGACGGGTCGGGTTCAGTATATAGGTCTCAGGTCATTTAAAAAGAATGTAATTTTTCCGAATGGACCCAAATTCTTTCAAACATATTGGTCATTTGACAAAACAGTGGTATATCAACATTCATACAGACAAATATAGAACAAAGTACTAAAACAAAAACAAAGTAAAAAAGTATAAATAATAAAATAAAGTCAATAAGAAATATATTAAATAACACTTTATTGAACAACCTCCCAGATTAGCTAGAATTCAGTTCCTTGATGGCACGTGGGTAAAAACTGTTCAGGAGTCTGGAGGCGCGTGTCCTAAGAGAACGATAACGCTCTCCGGATGGCAGAAGAGTGAATAGATGATTGCCAGGGTGAGAGGAATCCTTTATTATATTTCTGGCCTGCCGTTGGCACCTGGTTCTGTAAATGTCCTCAAGTGAAGGCAGCTGTGAGCCGATGATTCTCTGTGCTGAGTTGATGACTCTCTGCGTAGCTATTCTCTCTGCCAAAGTACATCCAGCATACCACATCTATATGCCTAATACGCTTTCGATGGAGCAATGGTAGAAGGACACAAGCAGCTGCTGGAACAGATTGGTTTTCATCAGTGACCTTAGAAAGTACAGCCGCTGCCGTGCCTTCTTCACCAGAGAAAGTGTATTAAGTGTAGTTCCTGGGAAATATACGTGCCAAGAAATTTAAAGGTGGTCACCCTCTCCACCCTTTCTTCCTTGATATAGGCTACAAGGAGGCAGGTTCCTCCCCTGTTTCCTGAAATTAATGATAAGCTCCTTTGTCTTGGGGGTATTGAGTGACTCGTTTTTTTTTAAACGAGTAGAAACATAATTATGTCATTAAAATGTATTATAATACCGTTATTGTAAAAATACCTTATGTTTAATTTAAATGTAAGTAGCCTACAAATAATTTTAACCTTTAATGTTATAGTGACATACCAACTGGTGTTCCTTGTGTAGTTTACTGCATAAGTTGAGAGATATTCTTTTCTTTGAGGAAAATTGTCATGTACTGTACATGAAGGGCCCCAGCCCTAGTGTCAATAAATGTGTGTTTTTTACTTGAAGCAAATGTTGTATTTCCCTTTATTTTCTTGTCAGAGTGCCCCAGAATGCTAAAATCACAAAAAATGTATTAAAGGGGAGGATGTCCCCTTGCAGGTCTGTCGCTTTTTGCGAACACTCAAATGGTCTATTGCATGTTGCACTTTCTCACATTCATAAGTTATATGAATGCACCGTCTTTGACTTTGTATATTATGCATGTTTATGACAACTGTCATTAAGTGTCTTTCAATCAATAATGACATTTTGAATGCAAATATGACATTGTTTAAGATGTCTTTGTTATGACATCTTGACATAAACCATAACATCATAACATTTCAGTGTCTTTGTCATGACAACTTGACATTAAATTAAGTTAAACTGTCAGGTGGTTGGTTTTGACATTGGCTGTCATGAGGCCATTATAACTGTGTCATTAATATTTTCTTGACCTCAACTACAGTGGTACAAATTGAATTTGTCATTAAAAAGTTATAATGGCTTCATGACAGCCAATGTCAAAACCAACCACCTGACAGTTTAATGTAATGTTAACCAATAAAGCTAAGTGGTTTCTAAAGTTTGATAATTAATCTGCTATATCATGTTTATGACAGGTTGTGTTGTCTTAATAATGTCAAGTTGTCATGACAATGACACTGACAGGTTATGATGTATTGGTTTATGTCAAGGTGTCATAACAAACACATCTCAAACAATGTCATATTTGCATTAAAAATGTCATAATTGAGCGAAAGACACTTAATGACATTTGTCATAAACATGCATAAAACTTCCTTCATATTCATAACATGTGTCATGTCATGACTATGAAGGTGTCATGTTAGTCTTATGCACACCTCTTCAAGTTAAGTGTTACCTTATTGTTTTATTATTCTAAACTGTTTTAATTATTCTTATTTATTTTGATTATTTTAATTTCTTCAATGTAAAGCACCTTAAATTACCTTTGTGTATGAAATGTGCTAAATAAATAAACTTGCCTTGTCTTATGAACCAAACAAACATTTTTATAGTTAAAGGCACACTTTGTGACCTAAAGAGTTGACGCATATGAGTTATTTTAAATGATTCCTCAGGCCAATATACAGCGCTTGACACTATCGATGCTCCGAGCGGGGCTGCCCTCTTCACTGTAAAAAAAGTTAACTCATTATTTTGAGTTATCTTTTTGCATGGGTTTTTTTTAGTTTAACTAACTTATTTCGATAAGTTGAGGACAAGAAAACTTAAAATTTCTTGTTGTCTGGACAATCTAGTTAAAAAAATAAGTTGAAATAACTAAATTGCTAAAATATTTTTTACAGTGTTGAAATACCGCCTATGTAAGTTTGAAGAAGGCGCACCGTCTTTGGCCAGGTCATGTGACCTGGAGAATGCCTGGAGAACGTATCGCTTTATGACCGTCACATGACCACAGGCTCTGATATACTCATGGAGCTAAGCCTTTTGCTACTATTTTTCTGCCTGCTCAACTCCTGGCCATGGCTGAGGCAAAGAAAAAGTTTAAAACTGCTAAAACAAGCAGGGATGCGTTTGTGTGCATTTTATTTTGTGATTTCACCGGAATGAATAGAGTCTCCGCAACGGCAATAGATTGAAGAGCGCATCCGAGTGAAGACTGCACGCGCGCTGCCACAAGATACACTATGTATCCATGACACTAATAGCAGCGGACACGAGCGCTCAGGTTGAGTTCAAAAACACATTTTAGTGCTAGATCTTTTATTTAAAGGCACACTATGCAAGATTTGTACCTTAATATAACAGATTCAAAGGGGTATCAGGCCGTGAGTGCAGAGACCAGTCTATGGCAGACGCTCTGCCTGAGTGGTATTTACATTTATTCATTTAGCTGACGCTTTTATCCAAAGCGACTACAATTGCTATATATGTCAGAGGTCGCACGCCTCTGGAGCAACTAGGGGTTAAGTGTTTTGCTCAGGGACACATTGGTGTCTCACAGTGGATTCGAACCCGGGTCTCTCACACCAAAGGCATCTGTCTTATCCACTGCGCCATCACCAGCCATTTACGACAGTAACATTAAATACAAGTACTCCACAGCGACTCTACGCGTCGCTGTTTGACAAAAACGGAATTCCTGCATAGTGTGCCTTTATTAGATTTTCCCAGCTAAACAAGTTATACTTATTTAAAATGTGACAATAATGGAAACTAAATTGGTTTTTATCTAAAATTTTAAGTGCTTGTTTGTATAATAATTCCAATGGTTTTAGAACTATCAAATGTGTATTAGACCAGCTTGTCAAACTGTGAACAATATGCGACATGAGAAAGAATCATAGAGTGAAAATAAATCTTTGCAGCCTCATTTGATAAAGACTTTCTAATAAACCTAATATTAATCAAGTTGAAATAAAACTTTGCAAACCTTTTTATATGGGTTTTGAAACCAAGACATGAGTCCAGATGTACCCCTAGATATTTACATTCTAAAACATCCTGTAATCTCTCTCCTGAAATAAAAGTATCCTGCTTTGTATCAGCACTATGTCCTTTAGAAAAGAACATACAGACTATTTTTGACACATTTAATTTCAGATTACTCTAATTAATCTGTTTTATGGTATCTTTTACCATAACATCTGCCAACTTTTTTGCAACCTCTTCTGCATTTTGAGCGGGTCTCTGATGGGTCCAGTCAGCACTGCAATGGTGGGTAAAGATTTTCTGACGTAATTCACCATGCCGAGGAATCTCTTGACATCAACCGTATTTAGGCTCCGCCATTTCTTTAATAGATTTGATTTGATCTGGGTCTGCTCGTGTGCCCTCCTAGGGACCTAACTTGAGGCACTGCAAATTTACATTTTTCATTCAGTGTCAACCCTTTCTTTTCCAGGCGGTTCAAGACCTTGATAGTCTTGCATCATGTTCTTTGATTGTAGCACCGAACACCATGTCATCTGCGTGGCACAGTGTGCCCTCCAGGCCCTCTAGCAGTTCTGTCAAACGTTTCTGTAAGTGTTCAGGTGCTGAGGAAATGCCAAACGGAAGGCGGTTAAAACAGGATCTTCCATAAGGCGTAATGAAGTTAGTGAGCGGGACCGAATCTTTATGCAAAGGAATCTGCCAGAATCCAGCAGTTGCATCCAACTTAGAGAACACTGTTGCGCCTGTCAGTTTAGCCAGTGTTTTGTCAACTGCAGGAAAAATATGTCTCTTTCTGCAGACATTGTTTTTTAGATGTGTTAAATCAACACATATTCGAATCTTGCCATTTGGTTTCGGCACTATCACCATACCTATCACCAGTTGCTTCCTCAATGGGAGCTTTAACTCCTATTTCTTCCATTCTTTCCAGCTCCTCTTTGACTGTTCATCATGGGCAAGACAAGGGGCAGACAGAGCAAATGGTGTGGTTAACTCTTTCATTTTGTACTCACATTCCAGTTTTTCAAGTCCTGTAAAGACTTTTGGGAACAGCTCTTTGCAGTTTGGGTGTAATGTTTGAATTGCATCCACTGTGTGAATTAAGTCCAGCTCTTTTATGGCAGGTAGTCCAAAGAGAGGGGAGACAAGTCTTGGTATCACAAACACTGGGTGTTTTATCACTCTTCCCTGATGACCAAGTGATGCTTCAAACTGCCCTCCCACCTGTATTGACATGTTGCACACAGCTTTTTGTTCGGCAGGCTGAGAACACTGGCTCGTCTTTGAGTACATGCTCTCTGGGATGGCTGTTACTGCTGCTCCTGTGTCCAGTTTGAAAAGAATTTGCTCATCGTTCACTGCAATGGATTTTTACCAGGCATCAGTCGAATTCTCAGACTTTACCCAGTCTCTATGCTCTCTGTCTCATCACAATGTTATATTTCCTCCAGTCTTTTCTGTGTTTTAGAGACTGCAGCGAAGCGGCCTTTTTTCTTGCACTCAGCCTCCCTCGCTGGACAGCTGTTCAGTGAGTGTGCTTGTGGCTTTCCCTATCTGCCACATCCCTTGCAGGCCTAATTGTGTTTTGTACTGTCTGGTCATCTTTGTGCACGTTTTGGTTTCATTTTGTATTTTAACATGTCCATGTTTACCTGATTTGAGTCACCACTTGCTTGTCTTAAGATTGTCTGCAACTTTTGTATTTCTTCAGTTTGTCTTATCTTTGTGATGGCTTTAATGAGTGTGAGCTCAGGGTCAAGCTGTAATCTCTCTGACAATCCATGATCTTGTATGCCAACTACCAGTCTGTCTCGTATCATTTCCTCTTAAATTAAAGCAATCCGGCCACTCATTTGCATAAAACAGTGCCTGGTGGCTCGAGAACGCAAACCATGCAATAGGTTCCAATGTACAAGGCTTGAAAAATGTATAATACAGAAGTTTTTGTTGTTTCCGCGTGGCCACATGAACCAACAACGTTTTATCTGTACAGACGTAAAGGGAAGGAGGCCTTCACAGGGAGAGACTAGTTGACACTTCAGGACTGCGTTGTCATCGTGTCCAGGCGCAGGTTCTTCATCAGATTCAGATACGGCCTGGATCCGGCGGACTGTGTTAAACGTCGGGATAAACAGAGAGACTAATATTAGCGTAGACGCCATCCTTCTTATGATGTAACAAGTACTTCAGGATTTATGGTATAGTGTTCCCGGTTGTTTGTGTGCTTATTTGTTGTTGTTGTTCATATGTATATCCTCGTGTTTAATATCTAATGTCTATATGTATTTCAGTGTTCTGGGTGATATAGTCATATAAAGTATGCTAGTGTTAAGCTGTTTTATTCATGCTCATAATTCACATTCAGTCATCCATGAAACTCACTTTTAATGAAGAGATGCTTTTAGAGACACACAATACATTATGTTAATTAACACGTGGTGACCTATAAATTCTCTATTATAATGTTATATGTTAGTGTCTGAATCTGAACAAAAGGATAAATTCATAGCATTCATTTTTGGGGCACGTTCAGCAACACCCAATCTAGTCATTCTAGTTCAGAAGAACTATACAGATTGTGAAATTTCTTTTTCAGTTTACTAAATGTATTTGACAAAAAGTTAGTTTAGAATCATATAGGCATTAAAAATAGAGAATTTTCTTCTTAAATTAAGCTTGAATGGCCATATTAGGACCCTCCCCGTTTTGTACGTCAATGTTGCTGTCGCCATTACATTAGGGCATCATGGGAAATGAGGTTAGCCTTTCAACTGCGGTGTGTTAATGGGACAAACAAACCTGAACAATAAACAATCATTCTGAATGTTAAACAGGCTGGGAAAAAATCAGTGCCAGGCATATGACGTGAGATCAGTGTGAATGTTAGTGAACCTCAGCAGCTTTGACTGCTAAAATATAAACTTAAAAATATCTTAATGTGATAAACAACGCTTGTCAAGCTATGAAGGAAATGCAAAGAAATGCCTTTGATTCGGACCATGGGGCTGAAAAGGGTCCAGAGGAGCGCAGGAGACTTCAGGAGAACATTCGACAGTGGAATTCAAACCGACTCAGCCTGTTTGAGATCACTGAACCTGATGAGGTGAACACTTTTTTTTCTCTTGTAGAACTACTGTACAATTTTTTTACAAAACTATTCAGAGTGAAAGTATTTATTGGGTTATTTAAAATTCTATTAAAGTTTACTTCCCCCTAAATTTCAGTAGGAAAAAGAGGCAAAAAAGGCATGTGATCAGATAATTTGGCCTTTGAAGAATTTGATGATTCATACTGCAATCTTTGACTTTGGTGTCTTGGTAAATCTGAGCACATTTTGAGAAAGAGTTCATATATCTCTAGTCATCAGAGATAAGAGATTGCAGGGGACTTTTTCTTAGGAGAGAAGTAGTAGGAGAGTTAGCAAAACTCTCCATTTGTTTTTTGTTTAATCTCATTGCTCAATAATGTAGATATTAAAGAAATGTATTTTTATTTAATTTAGTTTGATTACAGTATGTCTGTGTTCACAATTTAATAGATTTGCATCTTTTTTATTCTTTAGGACTCTGTATTCCATGGAGTTGTTCGTTTCTACCTCCAAGACCATATTTCAGGGAACTGTGCCACCAAATGCATTTGTATCTCAAGCTCTACTACCACAAAAGAGGTCATTGAAACCCTGCTGGAGAAGTTTCAGTGTGACGAGACACTAAATCCTTTCCCGTATTCATTATTTGAGGTCCTAAAAAATCAAGGTGAAAGCAGGAATTTAACTCTTGTTTTGAGACATTGCACGTTCTTGCGCCAGTCACTTAATGTTCTGTGTTTTTGCCATTTAGAGGATCGACAACTGGAGCTTTCAGAAAAGCCCTTGGTGGTTCAGCTCAACTGGAGTAAAGATACAGATGGCCGATTTGTCTTGAGAAATGACACTTCTGTAACTTCACAGGTGTGTGACATCACTGTCATTCTACTAAATCAAATATGCAAGTTAAATTAGTCAATAACATTTTATAATACGGTTTCATTTGTATAATATTTAACTACATTAGTTAACATGAATTAACAATGATTCTAAAACACATTAAACAGAGGTAATGTTAATTTTCAACATTTGCTAATATATTATTTAAAAAAAAAATACATATATATATTGACATTAATGTACCTGAGCTGACATAAAAAAATTATGTACAATATATATATATATATATTTTTTTTTTAATTAATGTATTAACTAATAGGACCTTATTGTAAGTGTTACCAATTAGTTTTGTATCAGGATTTTGGAGTGAATTAAACACTTTCTTTTAGAATGGCTGTCTGGAAAATAAGGAAAAAGTTGGGATAATTGAGAATTTTAAAAGGACATTATCAAGGAAAGAGAAGAGTAAAAAGAAAGAGACGAAAACAGAAGTTTCTCGCAGTCACATGTTGAAAAACGATGTCTCTGAAAGTAAAACGAACAGGTAGGAAATATTTTTTGTTGTTGTTGACTATAGCATGAGTGTGTGCAAATATCCATATTATAGCAAAGGTTTTGTAGACACCAGTGAGTAAAAATGTCACAACTTTTGTGTTACTTTAATGTGATCAGTTGGTTGAACCCTGAAAAGCTAGTGAATTTAATGAAAAGTAAAACATGTATATTAGAAAAATACACAAAACACTTATTGTTATCAGAATATTCTCTAAAACCCTTATTACCAGCAAATATTATTTAAAAAGCTAAATCTATATTTAGGTGTTTGTGCCTATAATACAACTTTAATATAATACATTAACAATATTATAAAAATGTCACCTTAAGATGCTTATACGCTATAGGTCAAGGTGATATAAAATCATAATAAGTGTTTATAAATTCTAGCAATTTGCTGAAATCAGTAAATCCTTCCAAACTCTGTTTTAAGCTTATCCATGTTAAAGCAACATTCATTATCCCGAAAAAGATGGTTTATTTTCCCTTTTCATTACAGCAAAACACAAGTGAAATGGAATCTCCCAATCAGCATTTCTTTTAAGGAAAAAGGTAAATTCGTTTATCCTGGCACAATAAAATAACTCTGCACAAATACACAATTCTCTGTTCTGCTCTTATTTTTTCAGATGAGGATTCTTTCTTGCGTGCTGTGATAAATGACATCAACAGCTCCACGATTCACTTCAAGCTCTCGCCTGCATACGTGTTTTATCTGGTTGGGCGATTTTTAACCAGCCAACCTGGGCAGAGAAATAAACCTCACCAACAGACTGAACAGAGACTCTGCATTTTATTTGACAAGATTGTGAGCTTGATTCAAGACATCATTGAGGTAGATTCAAATCGATTATTAAAAATGCACTGCATGATGTCGTCCAAGATCAAATTCCCTGATAATTTCCATGATTGTGTCTGTGTTTCCGTTTAGAAACAGAGGAACATCGCAGTGTCTCTTGCCTTCTGGATGGCCAACGCATCTGAGCTCCTGAACTTTGTCAGACGGGACAGAGATCTGTGTCCCATCACACTCCAGGCTCAAAACACTCTTGCTCAACTTGTGCAACAGGCTTTCAGGTATGATAAAAGTGTGATGTTTGCAGCGAGGGCGATGTATTTTGACCGTTTAATTAAGCGTTAATGTTTCCTCAGGTACCTGTCACATCGGCTTCAGGTTGATCTTGAAAACCACTTGCCTGCATTCTTTGCTGATGTAAAAAAGGAAACAGCCCAGGAAACAGAAATGGGTAGGCCTACATACTTATTTATCTCTTTTTTCCAATGCAGTTTCATTCAAGTTTATCTGTAAAGTGCATTTCGCAATACATATTGTTTCAAAAGCAGCTTCACAGAAAATGCATGTTACAATCAGAACGTATTGTGGTTGGTTAACAACATGTTATTCAGTTAGCAGACACAAGAAAGTTAGGAGATGAAACAACAGGGCAATATTTGACAGTTTTGTTTGTCGATGTTTGCGTCATCTGAAATCGTAACAAAATTTCTTCTGTGTTTTCTGTACAACCTTTCACATAGACTGTTGTGGCATATTTTGAATGCATTGTGTCCATATCAATCTATAATTGTGGTGTCATCTTATTCAGAATTACCCACCATTAATTGTAAAAATAATTCGGTGGATGACTTTGCATGTCAGTCAAATGGATCAGATTTTGTATGTTGCAAGTTTGGATCCGCCCAGCTCAAAAATATGTTCTAAGAATGTTTTGCTAATGTTTCCATTAAAGTTATGAAACGTTATTTCTGAATTTCCAGTCAATTTTTTAAAGTATTATAAGTATTGAATGTGCTCTGAACCATCTAGAAAAAGTAGCAAGTAATAACGTTTAAAAACTTTAGACTAAAGTCCAACTAAAATGTTTCCGATAAACGTTCCATAAATGATGTATATGAAGAACTGTTCATACTGGAAGTTTGTTCATAACTTTGAGAGTACCTCGTTAGCCAAAAAGGATGATAAAACGTCTCAGGTTACTATTGTAACCATAGTTCCCTGAGAACAGGGAACGAGACGATGCGTCGAAACGCTGCGGGAACGCCTTCTGCGTGATTGCGTCTGAAGCATCTATGCCAACTAGTCCAATGGAAAAAGGGAATGAGCGTCATGGGCGGGTGACGTCATGACCAGGAAAGGATAAGAGCACTTCCGCTGCTCGCCGGCATTTAGCTTCGACAGTGCCGAAGCAAGCCGATCGCAGGGACGCCAGAAGTATGGCAGGGGGACGCATCGTCTCGTTCCCTGTTCTCAGGGAACTATGGTTACAATAGTAACCTGAGACGTTCCCTTATCGAAAAGGGAACTTCGAGATGCGTCGAAACGCTGCGGGAACGAGAATACCCAATGCGCCATAATTCAAGTACCTGAGTGTCAGACTGTTCAGCTAAGCACTAAGCACCTGAGAACCTGGGGCAGCATCCAGGTCCAGGCTGTAAAACCTCACGAATGTGAGCGGAGAGGACCAGCCCGCCGCATCACAAACATCTTGGAGAGAAACCCCATGCAGCAAGGCTTTAGAAGCCGCCATACTCCTGGTCGAATGAGCTCGGACCACCAAAGGACAAGGCTGGCCCGAGTACTCATAAGCAAGTGAAATAGCCTCGACTATCCACTTACTGACTGTCTGTTTTGAAGCAGGAAGACCTTTTTTAGGTGATCCAAAGCAAATAAATAGTTGATCGGACTTCCTGATTGAGGATGTCCGATGTACATATGTGTCCAATGCTCGCACTGGACACAACAAGTGCAGTCTTTCCTGGTCCGCAGTTGCAAACGGAGGAGGACAGAAAGCCTGCAGCACAATAGGCCTCGGAGTTAAGGTCGGCACCTTAGGGACGTATCCCTGTTTTGGATAAAGGAACGCCTTGACCATCCCCGGTGCAAATTCAAGGCAGGTGGGGGAGACCGAAAGAGCCTGAAGGTCACCAACTCTCTTGAGGGACGAAATAGCTAGGAGAAAGATGGTCTTAAGAGTAAGGAACTTCTCTGAGACCGAATCTAAGGGCTCGAATGGAGCCCTAGACAGGCCTTCTAGAACTACAGTCAAATCTCAAGCTGGCACCTTAGTGCGAGTTGCAGGCCTCAGCCTCAAAGTGCCACGAAGGAAACGTGTAATCAGGGGGTCTCGACCCAAAGATATACCTCCCACCATGGAATGATAAGCCGCAATGGCTGCCACGTAAACTTTTAGTGTGGAAGGACATAGACCTGACACAAAGCGCTCCTGCAGGAACTCGATTACTGTGTTGACAGAACAATTAACCGGATCCCACTGATGTCGGTGACACCATAAGGAGAAAACTCTCCATTTAAGCGCATAGAGTTTCCTCGTAGCTGGAGCTCTGGAGCTTAGGATGGTCTCAACAGCCTCAGCTGAAAGACCACTATCTACAAGTTGGGCCCCCTCAGAGGCCAAACCCAAAGATTCCATATCTCTGGCCGAGGGTGAAATATTGTGCCCCCGGCCTGAGACAGAAGGTCCCTCCTCAAAGGGATCTCCAATGGAGGCCCGTCTAACAGAAGGATCAGGTCCGCAAACCAGATCCGACTTGGCCAGCGTGGTGCTACTAGCAGTAGGCTTATCCCACACTGACGGACCCGCTCCAGAACTCCTGGGAGCAGAGCAACAGGGGGAAAGGCGTACAGACGTAGCCTCGGCCACGTCTGCACCATGGCATCCAGCCCCAGGGGGGCCGGGTGAGTAAGTGAATACCAGAGGGGACAGTGCGTCGTGTTGTGAGACGCGAACAGGTCCACCTCTGCTCTGCCATATGCCTCCCAGATTTTCTCCACCGCCTCGGGGTGGAGTCTCCAGTCCCCTGGCCTCAGCTCCTGCCTCGACAGGATGTCTGCTCCTATATTCTGGTCCCCAGGAATATACACTGCCCTCAGGGAGAGTACCTTCCCCAGGGACCACAGGAGGATCCGGTGCGCCAGTTTGCAAAGCGGACGCGACCTCAGACCCCCCTGGCGGTTCAGATAAGAGACCACAGATGTGTTGTCTGTTCGAACGAGCACATGATGGCCTCTTAGGTCCGGAAGGAAATGTCTCAACGCATTGAAGACAGCCATCATCTCCAGGCAATTGATGTGCCACGAAAGATGATGGCTTTTCCACAGACCCTGAACCGAGCGGCCTTCCATTACCGCTCCCCAGCCGGTGAGGGAAGCATCTGTCGAGATAGTAGCTCGATGGCAAAGAGCTCCCAACACCGGGCCCTGGGTTAAGAACCAGTGTTTCCTCCATATCTCTAAGGCACGAAGGCATCGCCGCGTAACCTTGATCATACGGAATGGGTTTCCCCTCGGGGAGAACCCTCTGGTCCTGAGCCACCACTGTAAAGGCCTCATGTACAGCAGGCCAAAAGGTATCACGTTGGACGCTGCTGCCAGTAGACCCAACAGTTTCTCGAACTGTTTTACAGTGCGTGACTGACCTAGCTTTAGCTCTTTGGTGGCTGCCAGGATAACAGCTACACGAACGGGCGATAGGCTGGCCCTCATCGTCACTGAATCCCATACCACACCAAGGAAAGTGGTTCTCTGTACTGGAGAAAGAACACTCTTCTTGGCATTGAGCCTCAACCCCAACATCTGCATATGGGCGAGAACGACACCTCGGTGCCGAACCGCCAACTGCTCTGATTCCGCTAGAATCAGCCAGTCGTCGATATAATTCAGAATGCGAATGCCCTGAAGCCTGAGAGGGGCTAAAGCTGCATCCATGCATTTCGTGAACGTGCGGGGTGACAAAGCTAGGCCGAAAGGAAGAACCCGATACTGGTATTCTTTGCCCCTGAAAGAAAACCTTAGGAACTTCCTGTGCTGAGGGAGGATGGAGATATGGAAGTATGCATCCTTCAGATCTATCGTGACAAACCAGTCCTCGGATCTGATTTGGGTCACGATCTGCTTGAGGGTCAGCATCTTAAACTTGAGTTTCTGAACTGACCGATTCAACAGGCGAAGATCTAAAATGGGACGCAACCCTCCATCCTTTTTTGGAACAATGAAGTAACGGCTGTAAAAACCCGACTCTCTGTCGGGTGAGTACACCTGTTCTATAGCCTCTTTTGCTAACAGGGCCCTTACTTCTTGCTCCATTACCAGAGCCTGCTCGGGACGTACCACTGTGGGTAACACCCCGCTGTAACGAGGAGGACGAGAGCCAAACTGGATTCTGTATCCTTTCTCTACAATCTGCAGGACCCAATGAGAAATATTCGGCAGAAGCTTCCACGCTGCCAGAAAATTTACTAAGGGAACCAGCCTCTCGAGGCTGGTCTCTGGTGTTACTGAGAGAGCCAAATCTGGAGCCTGAAACATACCGGCAGGAACTACCTGACCTGACTGCTCTAAAACCCCCCTCAGAGGGCGCGAAACCGATGCTGTGCCGCAGCACAGCACCAGCGACTCGCTGGAGACCACTGCGCCCTGAAGCACCAGAGGTGGCAGGGTTGGCAGAAGGGTCTCGTGAGGACCCCGAAGTGGAACGGGCACCGTGTACTGAGGTGAACACCGCTCCACCCCGGTCGGGGCTGTCCTCACAGGTCTGATGCCTAAGCATCAGGACCTTTTTTTTTTTGAACCGAAGCTTTCTTCGCCTGAAGAACGGTCCTCAGATCCGGCTTAGGCTTAGTCGACTTCGGTTGAGAGGGCTGCGTCTGTCTCCAGTATCTTCGTGGAGGAGCACGAGACGCAACACTCTCTTTCTGTTGCACATGATATGATGAGCTAGATGGCTGGGGCTGCTCACGCCCAGCAGCCCCAGGGGGCTGGACACGGCGAGGGATAAACTTTTTAAAAGCGTCCGACTGTTTTTTAGCATCCTGGAATCTTTCTACTACAGCGTGAACTGCGTCACCAAAGAGACCAGACGGTTCAAGCGGAGCATCTAACAAAAAAGTACGATCTTTCTCTTTAATATCAGATAGATTGAGCCATAGATGTCTCTGAGTGGCTACCAAAGCTGCCATAGACCGCCCAATTGCTCTGGCGGTCTCTTTAGTAGCCCTGAGAGAAAGATCGGTCGCCCTACGAAGTTCTCGAACATCGTCATGACTTATTCCCTCACTATTATCCAGATCCCCCAGCAGATCAGCCTGATAAGCCTGAAGCAGTGCCATAGTGTGCAGGCACGCCCCGGCTTGACCTGCTGCCGAATAAGCTTTGCCCACTAAACTAGATGTATTTCTTAGCGGTCTAGTGGGCAAAACTGGGGCTTTAATAGAAGATGCGGGACCAGGCGCGAGATAACTCGCTAGATTTTGTTCAACCTGGGGCATCGAACTATAGCCGTAATCTTTAGACCCTCTTATTTTAGAATATATATTAGAATGAGGGACAAAGACACGAGATGAGAACGGCTTTTTCCATGATTTAGATAATTCATCGTGTAAATCAGAAAAAAAAGGAAGCCCTCGCGGTGGAGATAATGTGGCTGAAGAAAGATAACGCTCGTCTAATCTGCTTTTGGGACGAGTGTTTTTAGTTTCAGATGGCCAGTCAACATTTAATCTTTCTACAGCTCGTGACATGACATCCACCAGCTCATCATACGCTGGGGAAATAAATTGTAATTCCCTTTCCCCCGTGTGTGCATTATCACTGTCCATACTGACAACATCAACTTCCTCAGAAGATGAGCACTGTAATAAGGGGCTCTCTCCCCGGGCGGAAGAAACCGCAAAGCGTGCTTCCGACACCGGGGGAGGAGAGCTGGATCTCCCGGGTAAGGAAGGAGAAAGGGCCCTCGGACCCGTCTCGATCCCCTCCGAGAGATCCAATTGCGATCCCCAGGAATGCATTCTCCGCGTTGCCTCGGCAGACGCGGGTCCTGATCCCTGAGGATCGCGAGCCTGCCCACTCTGTTTGTCGAAGAGTGACAGGCGGGATCTGAGCATGCGAAGCGGTAGCTTCTCACAGTGCTGGCACTCAGCCCCCTCGAAGGCTTAGGCTGCATGCTCAAATCCCAAACAAATCACACAAAGCTCGTGTGTGTCCCCACCCGTTAAATAACGCGGGCAGGGAGGAACACACTGTTTGTAGACTTGTTTCGCCATTTCGATACCAACAATATTGACAGACAACAATAAATAGACGGGGACAGTTTAGACACAGATCGCTTGCTGAGGCACAGAAGCTAAATGCCGGCGAGCAGCGGAAGTGCTCTTATCCTTTCCTGGTCATGACGTCACCCGCCCGTGACGCTCATTCCCTTTTTCCATTGGACTAGTTGGCATAGATGCTTCAGACGCAATCACGCAGAAGGCGTTCCCGCAGCGTTTCGACGCATCTCGAAGTTCCCTTTTCGATAAGGGAACAGCGCAGTCTCATCCCAAGAAGTCATATATTGACGTCTTGGGACGTCTTTTTGACCATACGTCAATATCCGCCTTTTTAGGGTACCCTTAAACGTCGGTTAGATGACGTTATCGGATCCTAACTCTACCCCAGACCTAAACCTACCCCGTCACCTAACTGACGTTAAAGGTAAAGCGTCAGTTGTATGACGTCCCAGGATCGTCATCTAACCGACGTTTAAAGGGTTAGTTCACCCAAAAATGAAAATTCTATCATAGTTTACTCACCCTCAAGTTGTTCCAAACCTCTATGTGTTTATTTGTTCTGCTGAACACAAAGGAAGATATTTGGAAGAAAACAGATCTCATTCCCCATTGACTACCATAGTAGGAAAAAATACATACTATGGTAGTCAATGGGGAATGAAATCTGTTTTCTTCCAGATATCTTCCTTTGTGTTCAGCAGAACAAATAAACACATAGAGGTTTGGAACAACTTGAGGGTAAGTAAACTATGATAGAATTTTCATTTTTGGGTGAACTAACCCTTTAAGGGTACCCTAAAAAGGCGGATATTGACTATGGTCAAAAGACGTCCCAAGACGTCAATATATGACTTCTTGGGATGAGACTATGTTACAGCAAACATCTGGATTAAAGATGGTGACATTGCACATGGTTGTGTACTGTAGCAAATAGAGATTTTGTTCTGTTCTGAATTTGTTTTTTAGAAGGCGTCTTGAACATTCTCATAAAGACCATGAGTTTGCTCCGAAGGTGTCGGGTCAACCCTGCTCTGAGCATCCAGCTCTTTTCTCAACTTTTTCACTTCATGGGGGCCTGGATCTTGAACCAGTTCACTGCGCCAGTATCAAAGCTGTGCTCGAACTACTGGGGGAAAACTCTACGGCAGCGTCTGAGACACATAGAGGCCTGGGCAGAAAGACAAGGGCTGGAGCTGGCTGTTGACTGCCATCTCAGTCGTATAATCCAGGTAAATCATCTGCAAAAAGATGAGAAATATCAAATGCAAAATGATGTACACTCTTAAAAATAAAGGTTATTTATTGGCATCTATGATTGTGTAAAGAACGTTTAACATCATTGGGACCTTTCCCAGGTTCTTTATACACTCTTAGAAATAAAGGTTTCAAATGGGTTTTTTCCCCACGGTGATGCCATCAAATAACCATTTTTAGTTCCCCTAAGAACCTTTCAGTAAACTGTTATTCAAAGAACCATTATTTTCTTAGTGTGAAGAGCATTTTAATATTCTAAAGGGCATTTTCCCCACTAGGACATTTTATTAAAAGAATAGGTTCCATGGATGATAAAGGTTATTCAAGGAACCATCAATGCCAATCAAGAACCTTTGTTTTTAAGAGCATAGTAGGAAAAGTTTCTTTAGATTACACAGCCGTGCACTTTGAAAAAGCCCTGCACTTTTTTTGTTGTTGACAAAATAGGAACAAAGATTTTTCAGATTATATATAAATATAATTTGAATAAGCCTTAATGCAATCAAATGTCCAAAGTTTTGAAAAAAGTACTCAAATGTACCGGTATAATTTAGCTTACAGTCTGCAAAGGAATTTAATCTATTTTTTAAATACTCAATTTAATGTCAAAGCACTTAACATAAACATAAGTTGAAAAATAAATACACTTTTTTTCATCTTACAAAATAATGGTTGTCGAAAGCAAAAATGCTACAAAAATCTTTTTTTGAGAAACCATTATGTTCTAGAGCAAAACAGCCACAGTTTTTGGAATCAGCAACCCCAAAATTAATAAGAAACATTGTTATTAAAATGTTCTTCATGTTCACACTAAAAATAAAAATGGTCCTTTTAAAGGGATAGTTCACACTTAATTAATTAATTAAATAGTACCTATCCTGGTGTTGTTCAAATGCCATATGCCCTTCTTTCATTAATGGACCACAAAAGGATAATTTTTTTAAAAGGTCTTACAAAAGCGCACATTGTGCAGCCGTACACAGACCAACAGCCAAGGTCAAGAATTTGGTTAAATAATACATTCAATTTTGGTTTGTTTTTCACTAAACCCTATCATCTATCATATACTGTACCCCCCAGAACACTTGTAATATACAGCACGTGTCTCATGGGACCATTCTGTGATACTTTTACATCTTAAAAAAAAAACAAAAAAACCTTAAACCTGGTCCCTTTTCACTGCCATTACATGGATAAACACAAGCGGGACATTTTTAAAAAATTCTCTTTTTGTGGTCCATAAAAGTAAGAAGGGCACACAGCATTAGAACAACACCACAGTGAGTAAATTATGACTTAATGTTCATTTTAGGATGAACAATCCCATTAAAAACTGTTCGCTGAAAGGTTCTTTGCATGGGGAACTAAAACCGGTTCATGTTATGGCTTCGAAACCCCCCTTTTGGAACCTTTAATTTTAAGAGTGATTCTTTGAACAATTTTATTTAGATCTTTATCAACATCAAAAGATCTGATAGTTATTTCCTTAAAAATGCTGCTTCTCCTCAGGCGACGATGCTCCTGACCATGACTTCTTACTCCACACGCGACGCCCTGATGATTCAGTCCACATGTTACAAGCTGAACTCCCTACAGCTAAGAGCACTGATCAGCAAATATCACTATGCCCCAAATCAACCCCACTTTCCACCCGTAAGTGATGGGAAATGATAACTCACACGAAAATCAAAACAGCTATGCATAATTGTTCTGATGTCCCACTGGAAGGTGATGTCTACATGTCATTCATAGGCACTGATAGAGCGCGTGGCTGCCTTGGCGGAGACCACAACAGACGTGCTGAGAAGAGAGGGAGGAGAAATCCGCCTGGAAGAGGACCTAGAGCTTCACCTGCCTTTCCTGCTGCCCGAGGACGGGTATTCATGTGATTCCATGCGTGGCATTCCCAAGGGATTTCAGGAGTTTTTAGAGCCCATCTGTCGCAAAGGTACTATTCAAGACAAGTACCTTTATTTATATAGCGCTTTATACAAGATTCTTTCAAAGCTGCTTGACATCGATAAATGGGAATGATGCAAACTGAGTTCAATTCTGCTATAAAGCAGCTCTAATAAGACAATACTGTAATTATTCTGCTAAGGACAGATCAGTGTTTGATTCAGTTCAGTTCATCTGTGTAAAGTTCATCCATTTAAATTAGTTCATTTCAAATCAAAGCAGAAAACTGTGATCATCATCCAGCTCAATTTAGTTCAAGTTTACATCTCATCGAATGGCGTCGGTGCAGTCAAATCGATAATATTGCTTAAGCATTAAAAGGATAATTCAGACAGAAAAAACACATTTTGTCATCATTTACTCACATTCATGTAGTTCCAAACCCATAAAAATTTGGTTAATCTTTGAAAGAAAAATTAAGATATTTTTAATGAAACCCCGAGAGGTTTTAGTCTTAGTTAATTTCAACATTTACTAATAAAAAAAAATGAAATGCAAAAGTTGTGTATGTTCATTTTGGTAATAATGCACTGTCATCTACCAAACAAACAATAAGCATTTGTATTTTTAACTAATGTGAACAAATGTTAATAAACGCCACAGGAAATCACAAGAATATCACTCATTCATTGTTACTTTATATTAGCTATTGCATTAACAAATGAGACCTTTGGTAACACTTTATTTGAAGGGGTGTGCATAAGACTGACATGACACTGTCATAAACATGACATAACACCTGTCATAAACATGAAGGAGTCTTTATGAATGTTTATGACTGTTGTCATTAAGTGTCATTCGGTAAATTATGACACTTTCAATGCAAAGTTGACATTGTTTAAAATGTCTTTGTTATGACAACTTGACATTACCCAAGACAAAAATGTCTTGATTATGATAACTTGAAATTAACAAAGACGGAAATGTCTTTGTTATGACAACTTGACATTAACCGAGAAATCATAACCTGTCAACCTGTGACAACTTTGGCCGTCATGACACCATTATAACTGTGTCATGAATATTTTACTTGTCCTCAAGTAAAGTGGAACACATTGTACTAGTTATAAAGATGTCATTAAGGGTTATTACACTGCAAAATGCTGGAAGTTTGATAATTAGACCTGTTATGACATATTTGTGACAGGTTGACAGGTTATGATTTCTTGGTTAATATTAAGTTGTCATAACAAAGACATTTCCGTCTTTGTTAATGTCAAGTTGTCATAATCAAGACATTTTTGTCTTGGGTAATGTCAAGTTGTCATAACAAAGACATTTTTTGTCTTTGTTAATGTCAAGTTGTCATAACAAAGACATTTTAAACAATGTCAACTTTGCATTAAAAGTGTCATAATTTACCGAATGACACTTAATGACAACAGTCATAAACATTCATAAAGACTCCTTCATGTTCATGACAGGTGTTATGTCATGTTTATGACAGTGTCATGTCAGTCTTATGCACACCCCTTCAAATAAAGTGTTACCAGACCTTTAAAGTGTTAGCATAATTTTATAGCAATATAATATCAGAACTTATTTTTTACATCAATCTGTGATATAAGATTAAGATCTTAATATATAGAGATTTTAGATGTCTTAAGATATTATCTCCACACTGATATTTGCAGAAAAACATATAATAATTGCATTGTAAAACTTGATAAACATTTGTTGTATATACTTCATTTACACTCATGTCTCTCTAAACCCATAAGACTTTAGTTAGTCTTCGAAACACAAATTAAGATATTTTTACAAAACCTGAGAGATTCTAGTCCAGCTAACCAACATTTTGAAGATCTAAGGTCATAAAGATGCCATAAAATGAGTTATATGAATCGAATAGTTTAATCCAAGTCTTGTGAAGAGACACAAGTATACAGAAGAGACAGAAATATTTTAGGTTTTATTAAACATATTTTAAATTTGTGTTTCAAAGATTAACCAAAGATTGGAACGACATGAGGGTGAGTAAATGGTGACAGAATTTAAATTTTTGGGTGAAATATTCCTTTAAATGTTCCTCTTGTGATAGTGTAGAGTCAATACATAGACTTAAAATCAGTGGTTTAAAATACATACATCTATTCATAAATATTTTAATGGTTATCAAAAACTGATGAACTTGCAACTTTTCTAGGTCTCTGCAAATTGGTTTCTCATGCCATCTGTTTTGGGACTTGGACCATTTTCTTTGGCCTGTCAGATTGTTCCACAGCGTGTTCAACTTGGGTATGTTGCTCATTTACAGATATAGCATAAATTAAAGAAAACATTTCCTAAAAATAGCAAATATTTGATGAGGTAGTAATGAACCTCGTCCTTATCCATCAAGTACATCTGGACTTTGGAGGAGCTGTTGCTGCATTTAACTGTTATTCAGTTTACGCTTACCTAAAGATTTTCTGCATTCATTCTGAAACACTCTTTATATATGTTATTTTATCAATATTAGAAACCTGATCCAGTGAAAATAACTCTAAAGAAACCTTTGCATGGTGGAATGGGAGTGAGCATTGTAGCCGCCAAGGTAAGACTAAGACTAATGTTTTGTTAAAATTATATATATACAATATATATATATATATATCCTACAGGGGGCTGGACAGGAGAAGCTTGGCATTTTTATCAAATCTGTCGTCCAGGGAGGAGCAGCAAATGTGGTCAGTATCATTGTGCAAAAAACAAAAGCATGAGCCAGTGCCTATTTGCATCATATTATTTACTATTGAGTTTTGATGAAGGATGGCAGACTGAATCCAGGAGATCAGTTACTGAGTGTGGATGGCAAAAGTCTCATGGGTGTGTCACAGGAAAGGTGAAATAATCAGAATATTACTTACTTATTTAGTGTTATTTAAGACCCCTATGTGTGCATAACAAGGCATGACAAGAACTACTGCACATTTGGAAGTGAAAACTGATTTAATAATGATCCTTCTCAGGGCTGCAGAGATAATAATGCACACTGGATCAGTTGTAACACTGGAAACTCTCAAGTCAGCAGCTGTATATTACGGTTTTGAGGGAGTATTTACCCAGCCGCCACAAACAACATCTAAAGGTAGTAAATATTATGCACATTTAATTACTATAATTATGAATGAACCATTTGAAACAAATCAGTCATGTGAGAGCAATGTTTGTACAGCCAATATATAATCTATGGCTTTTGAATATATGCATGCTTTTGTTTCATGTTTGTTAGATCATGATAATGGTGGACAGTCAAAGCAGAAGTCCAGTGTCTCTGATCTCTGTGCCGAACCATCCGATTCTGGTTCATCGAGACCACCAGTAACCTCAAGAAACCAGCAATCAACCAGCAGAGCAAACACAAAACAAAACCACAAATTGCTCAAGAAGAAATTGGAGTATCGTTCAAATCCCAACCTGACATGTGAGTGTTTATATTTGCATACCATTTTTTGTTTGTTTTTGGGTTGTTAAGCTCTATTTCTGTTTCCGTCAGATACGCCTGTTGATCCAGTTCTCCATGAAAAGATAATGCTATCTTTATCCACTGACAATTTAATGGATTCTGTGAGTAGCAATGATATACTATTTGATAGCCTATACTATTATATATTTTTTATGGGATTATATATATATATATATATGAGGCTGCGGCATCCTTATGTATGTATATATGTACACTCAGAAAAAAAGGTACAAAGGCTGTCACTGGGACAGTACCCTTTAAAAGGGTTCTAACATGTACCATTAGGTATGTACACTTTTGGTACCGATATGTACCTTTGAGGGACTCATATGCACTCTTTAGGTACAAAGATGTACTTTTTGAAAAGGTACAGCCACAGTGACAGCTTTTGTACCTTTTTTTCTCTGTTTATTTTATTTCAAAAATATTTGTATGGTATTGGTGTGAGTTTCAGTTTTAGATAATGATAATAACCCTCATAGAGATACATGTTTTTGCTCTTTTGACCTCACTATCTTATCTAATATATTCTATATCTCACCCCAGGTGAAACCCAGAAACACTCTTTTAAACACAGAAACTTATCACAGAGAATATCTGACCCTGCCAAACTCCAAACTGCACAGCAATAAACTACCCGGAACCACAGAAAAACCTCAGCATATTTCTGCATTCTCCGGGGATCAGCAAAAGATCAACATTATGGTATTTGTGTGTTGCACTTTTATTGCCATGTTTGATATTTGTGCTTCCATAATCTTTTCATCAGAAGCAAAATAACTTTGCAGATAGCGGAGACCGGGACTAGTTGTGAAACACACACGCGCACACACGCGCACACACACACGCACGCGCACACACACACACACACACACACACACACACACACACACACACACACACACACACACACACACACACACACACACACACACACACACACACACACACACACACACCACGGGGATGTCTGGTTCGCTATCTTTGTGGGGACTCTCTATAGGCGTAATGACTTTTATACTGGACAAACTATATATTATATCCCCTTACATTGCCCCTATCCCTAAACCTACCCATCACAGGAGACATTCTGCATTTTTACATTTTTAAAAAAACATAGTTTTATATGTTTTTTAAGCTATTTGAAATATGAGGACTCATGCAATGTCCTCATATATCACGTGTAAGTTGTAATACCAGTGTAATATGCATGTCATTGTACACATTTGTGTCCTCATATATCACAAAAACAAGAGCGCACACACACACACACACACACACACACACACACACACACACACACACCAACACACACACACACACACACACACACACACACACACACACACACACACACACACACACACACACACACACACACACACACACACACACACACACACACACGTTGGGACTTTCCATAGACATAATGATTTTTAATACTGTACAAACTGTATATTCTATCTTCTTACACTAATCTAAACCAACCCATCACAGAAAATTTCTCCATTTGTACATTTTCAAAAAATATGACTTTTGATTTATGAGCTTTTTTCCTCACACACACACACACACACACACACACACACACACACACACACACACACACACACACACACACACACACACACACACACACACACACACACGTTTGTTTCACTATATTGAGGACATCGCATAGACTTCAATTGATTTTTATATCAGGTCAAGGATATTTTCTATGGCCTAACCCAAACCCCTGCCTCTAACCTGAAACCCATCACAGAAACATGTGCAAAACGCTAGATTTAAATAAAAACATGTTTTGGCCGATATACAAGCTTTTTTAACTAGTAAGAACCAGTAAAATGTCTTTACTAGTCAGTTGCATAATATTTCACTATATAAGTGAGGACATTTGGCCCTTAGAAGTATAGTTATTATAAGTAAGTAACTTTATATTAGAATTGTATTATATTAGAAATATAATATATATATATATGCACAAATTCAAATTCTATTGCACCCACATTCACAAAGAATAACTGTTGAATCTCACAGAAACAGGCACATTCTCAAGACAATCTTTGGAGTGTAGAAAAAGTTCGCCCTCCTGTGGACAGACCAAGATACTTGAAGAAACAGCAAGAACTGAGCAAGTGGAACAGCCTTACAACCATAAGCCCAATGGCTTCCAGCTTGTCCAGCATGGGACACAAAAACGGACTCTGGAAGATCCCGACAACCACCCAGTCCGTCCCTCTATCGCAGCCGAAACGTATGGACGTTCCCTACTCGCCACAAGCCAACAGTCTTTCCTTTAGCACATTCCGTCAGCCTGCGGAAACCCCAAAAATGTCTCCAGCGCCCCATCAGGATCAACATCAACATCAGAGCAATGCATCACCATCTGAAAGACCACAGCAGCTCCTCAAGAAAAAAACTGTCGTCTTCCACTCCTCTGTAATGACATCCCAGAATAACACAGCCTCAGAACGTTTAAGTGCTAACCTTGAACAGAAAGTGGTCGAGAAGAAGACTAGTAAACTGGCTTCTACAGCCCTGCTGGGACAGGAAGTGCAGCAGCTGCAGGCCAAAGTGTGGCGCACCCTGGAGGAGAGCGAACGTCTGCGCAGACTCTCTCTAGAGCTGCAGTTCCAGAGGAGACTAGAGGAGTACCAGCACAACGGCGATGAAGACGAGAATGAGGATGAGGATGAGGAAGGCCATTCCGGGTTTCAGACAGGAAGTGATGTAGTGGTGAGTTTTACATGTGTACATTGAAACATCACAATAACTTAATTGTCAACCAATTTTAAAACTTTTATTTGACCACACCAGCAATATAAAATACAGAGGTATTAAAAATAACACACCACATACCGAGAGACACTTAAACACTAAAACACATTTTATTAATGTCATCCTAGAGTAACTGTGAGAAGAATGAAACCGCGGATGACCAGCAAAAGGAAGGCCAGTTTTCTCAAGAGGACCGTTTGAAAGGTTTTGGACAGTATTTCAAAATCAATCACTGATTAATATTGGTTTAGACATTTGTGTGACATCGATTTCTGGAATTGCAGATGGAATCAAACATGAATCTATGGGATATGAAATGAAGTTCTCTTCTAGGTGAGTCTCAACTCTAAATTCATAATTCTTTACAGCAATTCTGCTAACTCTCCAAAATAGGGGAGAGTGTCATGTTCGTTCTTTACTTACTTTATTTTATTTATAAAGCACTTTACAACTGCACCTGCAGACCAAAGTGCTGTACAATCAGCAACATAAAAACAAACAACTTAATATTTTCTCAGACTAGCTATGTTTACTTAAATGGTAATTTAATGACTGTTCAGTTCAGTTTATCCCCATAAAGCCTGAAATATTAAATAATAGTACACAAAATCTAATAGTTTGAAGTAGAACAGTTTGTTAAACCTTTTAGACAAAATATTTAACTCTTTTCCTGCCATTGACGGAATTTTCCGGTAATCTGTTTTCAGTGCTATACGGTAGGGGGCGCTATTACACATCTTCTGAAAGAGTACAGAATATCCGGATCAAAACACAGGTGAAGAAGAAGCAGAAATCAGGGCTGAATCCGTAATCGCACCCTTTACCCTAAAATAGAGCACTATATATAGAGCAATATTTGAGGGGACAGCCATTTGTAGTGGTGTCTGAAACCATAGTGGACATTATTGAGCAGGCACGGCGTTATGGGTGGGCCTGACGGGCCTAGGCCCACCCACTTTTCAACAGGCCCCACCCAAAACATTTCTTCAAAAATGTTTTGTCAAGAATTATTCAAAAATCGCCAATAAGCTCATAATTTGTGCTAAAATAGGCTAGTCTAAATGTTTAGTTTAAAATTTTTTTTTTTAAAAGCTGGTTATGTCTATTTTGATGTTTCTGCGCAAGTTCAGCAGAGTGTTCGGGGTTGTTCCGATCAGAGCATGTGTAGAATGGCCTGCTGGTTCGAACTTCGAAGATATGTGGAATAAGGCCTCCGACTATTTTTCCCCCTAGTCGAAGTTGTTCATTTAAGCCATTAGTGGGCAAATCGCCCCTTTATATTAATTTAATTATAGGCTGCTTAAATAGGGCAGGCTATAGCCTACTATGGAAGCTTGTTTCCGCCATAGAATAAACATTTTAAAAGATAATTGCGTCTTTTTATCTCACAATTGCGAGTTTACATCTCACAATTCTGACTTTATTCCTCAGAATTGCGATATAAAATCAGAATTGCGTGAAATAAAGCCGCGATTGCGTGTTATAAAGTCAGAATTGAGTGAAATAAAGTCGCAATTGCTTCTTTTATTTATTTATTTATTTTACCCCAGAATAGTTTATCTCACAATTCAATTCTGACTTTGTAACACGCAATTGCGACTTTATATCATGCAATTCTGCCTTTATATATCCCAATTGCGTATTATAAAGTCAGAATTGCGAGATATAAACATGCAATTCTGTGAAAAAAAAAGTATATTTCTCGCACTTTATGCAATTTTGACTTAATAACACACAGTTGCGACTTTAGGCCTATATCACGCAATTCTGACTTTATAGTTAACCTGCAATTGCCACTTTATATCACGTAATTCTGAGATAAAAAGTCAGAATTGTGAGATTAAAAAATCGCAATTACATTTTTTATTTTTCACTCTGTGGCGGAAACATGCTCCAGTTGTCGTGCAATGCAAGTGATCGTGCCGGCGCCTTATTACATTGTCTGCTATATATTTGCAATTTAGATACAATTTATAGGCTACAAAACGAAAATCTTTAAAAAATAAAAATAAAATAAAAAAATCTTTCAACAAAACAAAACTCAAGTGGTCAAAATAATGTTTTACCCACTCCATGTCTCCAGAAATATTGCAGCTTCAGCGCTTATCATTAGCTTGTGAAAGTGTGAAAATAATTTCCAGAAAAGGACAATGTTGCAACAGTCATTGTTTAGGTACCTTAAAAACGCGCACGTACAGTCTCGGAGTCATCGCTGCAAGCAGGAGATGAAGGAGAGCTGAGATCCACCACCCAGCACATCTCTGCCACCCGCTATAGTGCGACTAGCGCAGCTAGCGCGACCAGCGCCGTTGCTAGGAGGGCTCCAGCGCCTCTGCCTATTCCATGAGTCCTAATAAATGCAATTTCAACTATTTCTGAAGTGCTTCTTTTATAAAGAACACCGCTTTTTCTTTTATCGCGAAACGCAGCAATGCAGGTATGATGCGTAGCTAATGGAGATTCCAAAGCACTCTTCTTTTGGTCAGAACCAAGGAGAGCGATCGCGGATAGGTCCGTCCTGACTCCATATATATGCACCGAAACTTTTTAACATTGACAAAATAACAAAATATTTAAAGAGCATTAAGCTATTAAAATTTATATTATGTATAGCCTACGTATATTAGTCAGTAATTTTTATTAGGTTAAACAGTGATTGGATAACGTTTTTAATTTAAGGCCCACCCACAATTGGTCTGGCCCATCCAAACCTGGAATCCTGGCGCCGTGCCTGTTATTGAGTGCACTTATTAAATCCCACATTGCACTGCACTATCGAGTGTACAACCGATGTATGCTCAACAGCTGTCCGAAATTTGCTCACTCGTTTTTATTCACTCCTTCAAATGAACAGTATTAGTGGACTAACGTAGGGAATAGTGAATGAGGGTTTAGGGTGCCATTTGGTCATAGAAGCTTTGGCCGTGAACAAACGTGATTTTCTCCGCTTTTTGTTCAAAATGTTGCTTTTTTTTTCTTAAACTTAACCGCATTCAATTGTTGATAAAAAAAAAAGAGGATGAATGAACAAAATATTCTGGGGGCCATACAAGTTTTGTGAAAATAATTTAAAAACTGTCGGTGGCTAGCAAAAATGCTGGCAGGAAATTGGATTAAAAAAAAAAAAGTTTGTATAGCCTATGTGTTTTTTGTTGAGTATCATATTTGATACATCAGGCTTTTATGGCTTATATAATTTGATAGTGAGAATATATAACTCATACTTAAAACACCATTTTATTCAGAGCAAAAATATGCAATCATAAATCAATGAGATCTTTATAACGGTATAATAGGCTTGCATACAATGCATATAAATATCAGTTGTCACTTTATATCTGCCAGTAATATGTCTTAGTAAGATGATATTTAAATGTGTAGTTTTATGATCAAAACTCTGTAGTTTTAAAACCTATAATGCAGTGCAATACAATGCTGGTTGAGAGACGAACAAATAAATGTTATTCGAAAGCCTGATTAATCATATTTGATTAATTTTAACATGATTTTTTCTGAAAACTGATATATGTGTAAACTGTGTATAATCAAGTAAACCTAAGTTACTTCAGCTCAGTAATTTGTATTGTCTTAATCTGACATGTATGTTAATGATTCTGAGATCCCAGTTCAGTTATTGGGATTTTACTTTATTATATCATTGGCCGTTGTGTATGTCAATGTGTTTTATTGCGTTTACTTGTTACTTGAGGGTTTTTTTAATATGATGGACTGAACTCACAAAACAATCTGAATTTAAATAAGAATAATAATCATTTTAAAATGTCTATTCTAACATAGCCCCTGTGACAACTTTCTGTTTCACAAATTGTTTATTTACAAGAACCTGTAATATTTCAATGCAATCAGGTGTGTTTTTTGATACTCTTACAGTGAAATGGATCACAAAAGCTTCAAAACACAGCGAGCCCCAGAGAATCTGACCTTTAAGGAGCGACAGCAGCTGTTTTCTTTGGAAATGGTCACTTCAAGTAAAGTCAAAGTGTCTTGATAAAAAAAATGCAAACCACTAAGATCATTTTTTTCTAGAGGCTACTTGTCCATCATTCAGACAATCTGAATCTGAATAGTTCATGATTTGTTTAAAGATCCTCCAGAACCGCATGCAAGTTTTAAAATTGTATACATATAAGGTAAACTCATATAACATATGAGGCCACTATGTGAAAAGCAGTGGTGAATTTAGATAAACTATGCCACCTTTTTAGTAACTAAAATGAATAAGTGGCCTATGTTATAGAAATATCCTGTAGGAATGTATTAATAGTGGAAATAGCAGGATGTCGTAGTGACTTTCATCACAGTTGCAATACTTTTTCATATTTTTCAGTGATAGCAACCTGTACAGCCTTGCCCATAAGATCAAGATCTTCAAAAATAAATACATACATTGGAAATAAATTATTCTTTATTGCTTTATATAACATTGTCCGTAAGCATCTGCATCAAAAATATAAACATTTTCTTATCTTATTTCTTATCAGTTTACACCTTATTTTGTTGATGAAACTGCACCACAATTTGTTCCTGCTCTCGGGTTTCAATAGACCCGCGGCGTATGCTTCTTATCTCATTGATGGCATCGATTCCACTTATTTTTCTGCTCTTCACCAGGTAGCAGGCGAGCATCGTCCCCGTCCGGCCAAAACCATGCAAACAGTGCGCCGCAACAGCCTGCCAAAGTCCAGTAGACAAACACAGAGATGCTTAACACATATTTGCAGAACACAGATGTGCATGAAGAATGTTTTACCTGTCCTCTCGCATTGGCCTCCTCCACTATGGACAAGAATCTCTTGATCTGATCAAATGTGGGGGCGCAGAAGTCGTGAATCCTGATATGATGAAGGGTGAGGTCCGGACAGGTGTCGTGGTAAGGAGGGTTGCGCTCGCACAGGGTCACCAGGTGCTTGATGCCGTTGTCCAGCAGGTACTGATAGTGGGCCGTCATTCGTGGCATTGCCAGTCCTGCCACCTTTCCAGGATCCACCCAGGAGAAGTTTGGAGGTTGTGCCGAAGCCATAGTTTTCTCTGTTGTGTGAGTGACATTAAAACATTGGTTAGCACTAAACAAGGCCCACTGTCGCATATCTGCGAGATTGAGAAAAACCGTCTCATATATAAAAATCTTTCTACTAAAGTGCTGTTTGGGCCAGAAATTATAATTAATGCAATTAATTAAACATTAATGCATTACCATTCTGATACATCGACTTGTATACAAGCCTGTATAATTCACTCTTTCACTACTTCTTCTGAATCAGATTCTGGTTCAAACATATATGGCTAAATTAAACCAGTATTTCTACTTGCCATTATGCCATGTTTCCTACAGTAAGTTGACCGATTGGATCTCTAAGATGGTGTGAGTGAGTGGAGGCGGGGTAAATAGCATATTAATGCTAGACGTATATATAAATAAGGTACGGGTTAGAGTTACATTCAAGGTATTTTAAGGCATGGAGAAATTTTTTTTTCACAGAAAAAAACATTTAAATATGTCATTTTGGTGATCAAAGATGAAAATCAAGTTTTTAATGTTGTTTATGTGTGGTGTTTTTAAGATTAGCCTTTTGCTTGATGTGTTGCAAACCATGTTCATGTTCACCATCTCAAAGTCAGACTGCTGCCTTTTAATAATCCATATCCTTACAAATTCTTTGAACAACTTTGAAGAACATAGTTAATCATAATATACATCACACACATAATTCACCCACTATATTGCTAAATGTACCAGATTTTTCGTTTTTCATTTCATTTTTCAACCTGGCTTCTCTTGAGACTCCCCTGCTTCACAGCAGTTAATATGCTAAATATGCTAAAGCCCGCCCGCAAGGTAGTTTTGATGTCATAAACACCAGCGATTTCAAAATGCGTTTTTGAGACTGCAGAAAATACTCAGCAATGGTGTTGACTTATGAATTTGCACATGGTTTGCCTTAAATCATATTAAAAACATCACATAGACATATAAACAACATAAAACACTTGATTTTCACCACAGGGGGGCTTCAAACGATTGCCTATTTTGTGGCTCCATCTAGTGGGCAACATTAATATCACAGCTTGGACCCTTATAAGATAGTACAACTTGAGTGTTGTGTCCGGTTCAAATTTATGATATTTGTTATATAAGGTCAGATGTAATATTTCAATATACAATATATGGCAGTTTTATTCTATAGCTTATTACTACCCTATTTTTATTACTTTTAGTACAAAAATACAATTGACCCTTCGCGTGGAGCTTGATTGACAGGTGTTCTGGCCAATCATACTTCGCCATCCGCCATTTTGTCCGACAAAGCAGTCAGGAGAGTTAGTAGATTAACATGGGAGGATTTGAACTTGAAAAACTGAATATACTGGCGCCTTTCCACAGTTAAAACAACATTCCTTCTTATGTTCGTTCATGTTTATTTGATGCTATAAATGAACTAGAAGGAAGAGATGATCGGATCACGAGCGGCTTTAACTGATGCTCCACAGCGATCTGCCACGACACATTAAAGAGCCACAAAACGGTATTTATTGTTTAAATTTCTTTCAAAAAATGACCATATTTGAAAGGTGAGACTTTGTTTAATATGCTTAATATCAAAAGTAACCGAAAAGTAACCTGGTCTGTCGATGAGTTGATGATGATTAGATGGTCACATGCATGCATGTCTTAAATATCTCACATTGTATCTTTAATACAATGTGAATGACTTGCAGTTTTCTCCATTTACTCCTGTGTAATGGCCTGCTTTCAGTATGAATGATGAAACAGGCTCTATTGTTCTGAAAATACAGTATCCTATTTTTTTAAATTTTCATAAATGTAAAAAATAATTATAAAACAAATGTTTTATAAAAGTTTTAAACTTCAAAACGTAATGAGCCATAAATATAGCTTTTATATATTTAAATATAGCCATAAACTGCCTATACACCAGGTAATACACAAAGAAAAAAATATTTATTTAATGCGCTCAAATTTATTTAAAGCATCATAATCAGTTTCCGTTAAAGCATCATAATCAGTTTCCATTAAAACATCATAATCAGTTTCCGTTAAAGCATCATAATCAGTTTCCGTTAAAGGGGACATATCATGCTAAATCTACTTTTTTAGCCCTTAAATGCCTTTTGTTGTATATTTGGAGTGTTTATAAGTACAGAAAAGTTGAAATCAGTCTCTTCGGGAACTTCGTTGATATCTTTATATTCTGTTTTGGTCACATTTTTCAACCGGTTTAGATTTTTCTGTAATCTATGACGTTTTGTGAACTATTACGTCAAAGTATTTGCAGCGGAACTGCCAAATAAGTACATCGACTTCCGGCCAAACACTTTGAGCAATCCGCCATTTTTATTTCTCGCTGCAATTTTGTAGTCCAAGTTCAAGGATGCAGAAGTTACGAGAGGGTACGTCAAAATGTTGGGTTGTTGGATGTAGCAACCCACACGCTTCATTACACCGTATGCCAGCATCAGAACCTCTTTGAAGTGCCTGTTTGAGTTTTAATTTTCACGGAAATGTACCGACATTTGTGGGTAAAGTCATGTTTGTGTGCGCGAAGCACTTCATGGATAACTAACGTCACTTCAGCAACCTCCGCCATTATAAAGAAGGATTTGCCGATAGACTTCGTCTGATTGAGGGGTCAGTTCCTTCTATCTTTGGAGACGACGAACAAAGCACTTCGGTAAGCTGTAAATAACGTACTACATTCTTAAAACACACGGTGGTCATGGTTTAGCAGTTGTCTTGTTAGTGTGCTTGTTTTAACAAGAGAAACAATCGACTTTTCTTTAATTGTTTATAATATAACTTATATTTTGTTTTGTGGGTATTAAATAGTCGTTGTAAATCATGCAGTATTGTAGTAGTTGGCATGGATGGAGAACTTACTGTAAATACAGTACACCATTGCGATACATCCATATGAAGACGTTGTTCTGCAGGTTCGTCGTCTTTATTTTCATCTCGCTCCGACTCTGGCTCGAACATGTAAGGCTTGATGGACAAGTCTTCCGTTGTTGACATTTTGTAACAAAAGTTTCTGTTCCACTAGATAATCGTATCTCTGCTATAAAACTACAAAAATTGCCGAACGGGGTGGAGTTGAACCGAGTGTCACCTCTGCGAGCTGGAGAGGGGGCGGGGTATGAAGTGTCGCATTTGTATTTAAAGAGACCGCACCAAAACGAGTTGATCTCAGACGCACATCAGAAAAGCGGTAGAAAAGTGGCCTGTGGAGCTATAATAATGAGGAATTCAGACCCAAGCATTGCAGTTCTGCTTTAAATAGACCACAAATGTATGATTTATATGTAAAAAAGGAACGATTTAAAAGCATGATATGTACCCTTTAAAACATCATAATTAGTTTCCGTTAAAACAAACGTCTCAAAATAACGTGGGCGTGGCTTGCAAGGCGAGACATGAAAACAGCTAAAACTCTCCCTTAGATTGCGTGAAATAGGCCGAACATCATGAGAACAGAGAACAAGGAAACTAACATTTACAAACATTGTGGAAAACATTTAGTTTATTTGTGTTCTGAGGAAAATGGCATTCGACGAATCTGCCGCCTCATGCTGGGAAGCCAGGTAAAATATTGTGGGTGCACGCGCATGTCCCAATTTAACACCATCCATAACACCTGCTACTTTTTACGGGTAAAGCCTAGTTCACACTACATGATTTTAAAACGTAGGGCTGAACTGTGCAGTTCACACTATGACTTGCTCTCTGTGAAATCAGGAGTGTTCAAGTTGTTGAGCCGTTCACACCAAACGACACATCGTGATTGATCCGCAACTAGAGCTGACGCACTACAGGATTTGACAACAACTCTGTCATCCAACGATTCTATCTCGTCTACAAACCACGTTTTGTCACGAAAAATCACGCGATAAAACGAACCGGAAATTACAATAAACAGAATTACAGTAAGATTTAATGTACATTTCAACCTATAACATTTTGCTTTACCTGGGTGTTTGAGGGCGTTTGTAATTTCCATCCACCTTTTCTCTTTCTCACATCTCATGTCCAACATCATAAAGGCATTCATGCTCCTTCCACAGTTCGATTAAACTTTGCTCCTAAAATTTGCTGTTGAGTCCATTGCTTTCTTGACGACATGTTGCTCATCTTTCTGTAAACTCGTCTTGGTCGTGTTTGTTTGAAAATCGCGCATTTCGCGTATTTACCGGTATTTACCATGCTATTTACCCGGTGACCTCAACCCATGCCTTGCTCTGATTGGCTCTAGCTCATGACATCACTGAGATTGAGTCGCGCGACAGCTCTGGATATCTAGCATGCTAGATATTTTTCTGGGCTCGGCGACGCGTCTGCGAGGTGTCTGTGAGCGTCTTTGATGCGTTGTTGGCTCTTTCACACTAACAGATTGGCGAGCGTTAATCTTCCGCTAATCGCCCGCGATTTGCACGCGATAACACCCTGACTTGTCGGCGACTCAACGATTTGCAAATCGGGCTTAAATCGGGCTTAAAATCATGTAGTGTGAACTAGGCTTTAATTGTCACAACGAGCGAGAAAGGTTGATCTGCTGCTAAATATTTGAAACTCCAGGGAATCACCCGGTTTAGAAAAACGCTGAACAGAGGAGCTTCTGCTGGCAAAAAGAGACCGCGACGGCTCATAATAAAACCAGAATCAATATTCATGGCTCGGTTTTTCGGAGATAGTGAGAACTGAGGGATTTGAAATGTTGTAAAGGCGACGCAGAGATGGCGTTTTTAGTCAAGCAGGTGAGTAAGATATTTCATTAAACAGTTAAATTGAACACATAGCTCTAAAATTTAATGTAAAACATTATCTATTGTGTAACATTATCTATTGGGCTCATTTAATTTCACCATGATTGTTGTAATGTTAGCTGTGCTGGAATTTATTTTCATGGAAGTAACTATGTCTGGTTATCTAGTAACATCTTCAGCCAATCTGCGTGTGATCCTCCATATAAACTGATTATACTAGCCTAATAGTGAATGTTTAGTGTTTGTTTATGAGAAATAACCATATTCATCCACTGCAGAACTGAAACACAATCAAAACAATGTTCTTCTGCTAAATGAATGCAGTTTTTTTTTACCGCTAGATGGTGTAAAGTTACCTAAATATTATTGTATTTTTTGATGCAATTTTACAGTTCAAATAATATTATATAATGTAACCAAAAAAATATATTGCATTGCACATTGTGTGTGTGTATATATATATATATATATATATATATATATATATATATATATATATATATATATATATATATATATATATATAATGTCACGTTCTTGGTGTACAGGGTAAATGAATCAAGTATTTTGATTGCAAATAGAAGTAGGCTAATTTTCTCTGTAACGTTACCTTGTTTAGTTCAGTGTTGACTCGACGTGGTCCATATCAGTCCACTAAATGGTTCCCTACTGGGTACCCTGATAATCACACACTGTTTCTGTTCTCTAAATACCAATGCATTGATCCATATTATTTAAGCAAATAAAATAAAAATCTACGGAACTGAACCCTGCTCGACAGCTGTGAGCTCGACCATTAGTGGCACATGTTATTACTGTAGTCTGTGCTACATGCGGCTCTTCCTCCAGGGGGCGCTCGAAGGCCACAAAGCCGCGTCCTCCAGTGAACCACGTTGAGTTCGAAGTGTTTTGTCTTACTGGAAATATTTATTTTTATGAAAGATTAAACAGCTTAACTATAACCGCAACTACATGTAGTTGATATATAAAGAAAAAATTAACTTCGTAATCTCTGTAAAATGAATTAAATTACGTACATTTTAATATAATCATAAACGTCTGTGATTGGCCCAGTTCGACCAGCGCTGAGAGAAGTAACAGTTAACACGTAACAAAGACTTCCATGGCTACTACCTGCATTACTATTCGCATGCATACATTGATTCACCTGCACAAAACATAAGCTGCGTCCCAATGTGCATACTATCCATCCTAAATAGTATGTGACATTAGTAATTTTCAATACTATTTAGGGTGTATAGTATACACATTGGACGCAGCTATAATGTTGGTCTGAAGTGGGATTCGAACCCCTGTTTTTCCCACCGTGATTTTTCAAGCGTAAATAATTTTCCAGACCACTGCACGTAACAAAGACTTCTGTTTCAACTTTAGAAGGGGCAGGACACTTATGTACGACTCATTACGTAATTACTAAACCTCGATAGTTAGAAATGCTTCAAACTATTTATTCAAACCAAACGATACTTTTCGTTGACTAGTAATATTAGCATGTGATTAGCATGTAGCATGTCAGGATGGCCGAGCGGTCTAAGGCGCTGCGTTCAGGTCGCAGTCTCCTCTGGAGGCGTGGGTTCGAATCCCACTTCTGACAAACATTGTTTTTGTGCAGGACAGGTGAATTAATGGAGAAAGAAAAACAATGTTTTTTGTGCAGTGTTTTTCAATTTTTGGGCCACAAAATATCATCCTTGTTCAAGGGACATTCATCCTAAACTCCTCAAACGTCTAAATGCATCTGTTTAGTTTATTGTGGAACAGGCCAATTTATTTTGTGAAAAACTAATATTATAAATTCATTTTTTTCCAACTCATTATAGCACTGTACTGTTAGAATATTTTTATTTATTTGCTCATTTACTTATTTTAGTCTATCTTTTATTTGTTTTGTATCTTATTTGTATTTAAATAAAATGTATATACAGTAGTCAACATTTGAAGTGGATCAAAACCGCTCATCAAAGTAATCCATGAATTTTGATCAATACCCGTTCTTGTCTTAGGACCACTTTAACTTTTTTTGATCTAACTCCAATAATGTTGGCCATGATGTTTTGGCCTAGTCTGGTCCCACCAGACTCTCGTTCATTTCATTTGTACATAGAGTCTGGCACCGCTCCATTGACAAGGTAAAAAATTGACCGGAGAAAACCAAAGACTACAGCACAATCCCAGACGTAGTAGTGAAGGAAAATGAAAATTGAGCGGAAGTACATAGGAGGGTGGAGCCAGGCTAGGTCGAGGAGGGAAAGAAACATTAATTTGTGGGTTGAAAAACTATTAAATCTACAGGTAGGCCTATAGATTTTAGATTAGTAAGCACTCTGACCATCCAATCAAAGGACGTGAAAATTACGAAATTATTGTACGCCTGCTAGATCCAATAGAATCTGTCTGCAGCCTGCAATACATCAAGTTACGCCCCACTTCAAGTTGCTCAGTTTTAGCGCTGCACAGCCTACTGATAATGTAGTGCAAGAAACCATATTGCAATGTATTGTTTTATGAATTATTCGTCCCACCTCAACTAAAGTGTGGAGCAAGCACTAAAATATCCTTTTGGAATTGGGCTTTATTTCTGTTCTTTTTTTTATAAATAATTTTAAACATCTTTTGATGTCTTATTGTATGCCTAAGTTGCTGATGATTCAAAATGTTGACTGATATCAACAGCACTAATGAACAGTTAAATGCACTGCTGACAAACAAATCTCATGGTACTTTTGAGAAAAATGAACAAGCACACCCTTAACAATCTTTTAATTAAAAGGCAACACAATGAGGGTTAAAGGACAAATGAGGAATCGTCACTCAAAAGCACCACAGCTGCACAAAAAATAACGAAGAAACGGTCGTAAACTGGTATAGAAAACAATAAATTAGGTGACATCTATGCATTTACGTCTATTCGGTGACATCTTAACCATGCATTTACATTTTAATAATGGAAAGTGACCACTCCAGGGCGATCTGTGTTGTGTTGCTGGCATCTGTGGGACACTCAGCGAGACAGATTGACAAGCTCAAAGTTCAAAACGCTTGCTCTGCCCTTGCTGCGATGTAAAAAGCGGCAATATGACTTATACACTTCGATTTACACGGTTCTCTTGGGAAATATTCTTACCGATGTCTGCTAGCTGGCATCTTGCTGACAACATCTTGTTTTGAGTTTGACATATTGTGTGATTTGGAACTTCCTGTTACACCCCTCTCTTGCAGTCTACAGACAGACCCATCTCGCTAGATGGCCCCAATGCAGTCAAATCGAAATCTGATTGGCTGATTAAATCTGACTGATTATCTGATTGGTTAAAGCAACAATTTCATTGCCATTCATTTAAGCTACAGGCGCCCGCACTATCGATTCTGAAGGCCTCAAGGCAGATTTCTTTAGCCATGGCAACCCATGGCTGAAATATAATTGGATAAAAGCTCTAACATAAACATACACTACTGGAAGGAGCGCAATCAAGAGAAAAGCTATGAAATTAAGAGAATGGACTATTGAGAATAATTTAAAGCCCATGTTGCAGGTTAACTACCACTGTCGATTAATGGTACATAAATCACTCAAGTATATCATTTTTAAAATGTCTCAAAAATGGTCTTAAAGACCAGTTTTTTTACGTTTTTGCTATCAACGTTTTTTTTTTACGCAATTCGGTGATGACGTCACGTTGGGGAGAAGTGGAGTAAAGGTAGCCGCCTCAGCCTAGTATTAGAACTATGGTGACTTGCTATCATTTAACAATGAGCACTGGAGCTAGGCTACGAGCAGCAGTGCACAATAACGACAATTTTTTTTTACTGTCATAGAATAGCACAGAGTGAAAAATCAACGTTTTCTTTATATCTAGTGGCAGTGATCATGACGTTAGTTCAGATAAGTAGCGGTAACCTTTGTCATAGTACTGGTAAACTTTGTCTTTGTCATCTAACCTTAGAAATAGAAGGCATCATGCTAGCTATATGGGCGTTTCTAAGCATTTATCTACGGTGGCCGAGAGGTGCAAAACAAATCACTATTATAAAAACAAAATAACAATTCAGAAAACACAATAACAATTCGGAAAACACAATAACAATTCGGAAAACACAATAACAATTCAGAAAACACAATAACAATTCGGAAAACACAATAACAATTCGGAAAACACAATAACAATTCAGAAAACACAATAACAATTCGGAAAACACAATAACAATTCAGAAAACACAACGACATTTCATAGAAAACGGAAAAGGTAGGTACATTTTGAGAATGGCAAACTTGTCGCTGATTGGACGAGACACCTGTCAATCAAGCTTTACAGGAAGTAAGTAATTTGTGATCAAAATGGAACACACACATTAAACATTACTTTGAAGAAGGACAATCATATGCCGTGATTGTGGACATGCTGGCGACATACCACGACATTAAAATGAGCTTGTGCTCAAATGGCTTAAGTTTATCGCACCCATCAACATGCCAAAGATAGTTCGGTCCCATGGAGTGATATGCAGACATCCCAAGTCTCCCGGAAGTTCCCCGCACATTGATAGCGGCTCCCTGATGCCCGCGAATTAGTTAAAAACTCGGAGCTCCAGAGCTCGCGAGCTCCAAACCGCGCACGGCAGAGAGGTAGAGACAGAGAGCGAGAGACCTTGCTTGTGTGTGCAAATGTGCGTGTGTGCCTCACGAATTATGTAAATATTTTTTAGTAATCTTGTAAATAGTTTTAATATCGTGGTATTTCGCCAGCATGTCCACAATCACGGCATATGAATGTCCTTCTTCAAAGTAATGTTTAATGTGTTCCATTTTCGCATTTAGCAAAACAAAGTTGATCACAAATTTCTTACTTCCTGTAAAGCTTGATTGACAGGTGTCTCGTCCAATCAGCGACAAGTTTGCCATTCTCAAAATGTACCTACCTTTTCCGTTTTCTTTGAAATGTCGTTGTGTTTTCTGAATTGTTATTGTGTTTTCTGAATTGTTATTGTGTTTTCTGAATTGTTATTGTGTTTTCTGATTTGTTATTCTGTTTTCTGATTTGTTATTGTGTTTTCTGAATTGTTATTTTGTTTTCTGAATTGTTATTTTGTTTTCTGAATTGTTATTGTGTTTTCTGAATTGTTATTTTGCTTTCTGAATTGTTATTGTGTTTTCTGACTTGTTATTTTGTTTTTATAATTGTGATTTGTTTTGCACCTCTCGGCCACCGTATTTATCTCTTTCTCCGGTGAAAATGTTGTTTCCAACCGCGTGTCTGTCGCTGTGTTTGGCAGGTGCTTGTGTGGGCGGTGCCGTTCTGCCGTCCCATGGAAACTGCGTTGGAAAGCTTGTGCTGTAGGGAAGTGAGTGCGTTTTGGTCACTGGTCGAGGAGCTCACCCTGCGACCAGTAGTTCCCCATTGTCAATCTACCTACTATATATTTCTATCTATCTAGCTGCTAGCTATCTATGCTAACGTTATGCTATCTATCTATCTATCTATCTATCTATCTATCTATCTATCTATCTATCTATCTATCTATCTATCTATCTATCTATCTATCTATCTATCTATCTATCTATCTATCTATCTATCTATCTATCTATCTATCTATAATCTGCGCTATCTGAATACTCTAGTCTACTAAGTTACTCGTCTCTCTATTCACTCTCAATGCTCTCAAGGCGGGCTTTGGTAAATTCTCTCCCCAAAATGATGTAATCCAATGCATTGTGGGAGAAAGGAGAATCGTTGCAAACCGCTGTAAGATAGTACCTACTTTTTCGTATTATATTCGGTTTTGTGATACCCAACAACATAAAACACCATGGATAACAGTTTAAATGTTTATTACCAGCAAGCAAATTGCAAAAATTCGTTGAAAAATAACCCTGCAACACTGACTTTAATACTCCGCAGAGAAGGCCTTGCTGGCCCTGACTGCCCACCTCTGATATAGATATAAATATATGATAGTATTATTATCAATTTTTTTTTTTTAAAGTTTCTTTCATCATTTCCACAGACCCGCTAGTACTTTCCTTGCAGTCCCGTGGGGAAACCCCTTGAACTAGAGTGTGTGTTGCTGTATCAAAAGCCCATATTTTCAGTCTGCATTAACACAATTATTGTATATGCATGACATACAGTTATGCCATGTAGTATATTTAATATGGTACAAATTGTGTTTTTGTTTTTTACATATGGTTTGTCATAGATTGCAAACTCACAAAGTCTGTTCAGAATAGCATAGGCCTATTAATACAACATGCAGCTTGTGTATTGTGCATATTAAAAAAGTACCATGAGGTCATATGACCACCATGTTGAATATTTTTGCTTGAAATATAGAAGAACTACTATTTAAAAAAAGTAGTGGTGAGAAGTTGGATAAAATCACTTATCGATCAACAAGCTAAACTTATATAGTTTACACTGAAAAATATGCAATGCAAATATTGCACAACACATCCATGTGTTGTGAATGTGAGTGTTTAATAATCAACTTGTGGTTAATTACAAATAAAAAAGTTATACAAATTCAAGCAGATAAAAATTGGCACATTTCATTAGTTTTTACACCAAAATTAAAGCAAAGATATGACATAGACTTAGTTTTAATATACATATATAGGTTTACCATTTACATAAAGTAGTCTGTTTTATTGTCTACAAAGAATGTCCTTATTCATTTAGCTAAACTTAAGCTATAACTTGGAATATATCCAGTGGACTATGGACAGGAAGCTTCTTCAGAGGGTGATCTATTTCCTGCACTGACTCACTGCTCATGTCATTTAAGGATGTTTTCATCTCTGTGGTTCTGTCATATGGTAAAGAATGAAGGCTTATGGCTTGTTTTAGTGGTGTAGCGTGGCAACCCCGTGTCACAATCACATGATCTGGCTCAGAAACCCTGGGAAACTGCCACAAGTGTGTGTCCTCCTGCTGCCGGTGTGTCTTCATGTGGGCATTTCGACTTTTCACCTTCAAAAACACCCTGTTAAAAGAGATATATCGTGAATCAGACTGCAACCACGGTGAATCATAACTGTATGAAGAAGATGTTTCTGTTTTTGACTCAGGATGCAGCTTACTTTCCACACTCACTGCAGGGAAAGACGAGGGCTGAATCCGTATCTCCGCTGGTGGTGCTGTTGGAGGGAGAACTTCTCACAGAAGCCGAACCCAAAGACGGGGTCAACGTGGACGCTTTGTGTTCTGCTGGGGAGCTACAGAGTAGCCGGAGATTGTTCTGATTCCACGTTTCTCCATTTGTCTGCTGGGAGAAAAATGGTAATACTGTAGTTTACCCAGAAACAAATGTTTACTTGTTCCAACCCCATGTTTCCTTAGAACAACAGTATAAATTTTATTAAAACAACAGTAATACGTTGCAAAATGGACAACACCATAAAAAACATGCAACTCATGCACTATATTCCAAATCATACAATAGCTTTGATACCAAATCATACAGTTTGTATGATTTTGGTATCATTTGGAAACATTTGTTGCTGTATTGAACAGAATATGCTATACTATATTATATATATATATAAACATAAAATTACATTTTATATAATGCAACAGACTGAACGTTATCAACAAGGGGCAATTAATCACTGAACAAGATGTAGGGGGAATTCAGGTTGATTGGAACATTTTGCCTTTGAGATGACTGGGAAAAAGTGTCCCAATCAACCTGAATTGTGTTTTCCAGGGTGTTGCTATGATGTTGCTAAAGTGTTCTGGGTGTTTTGAACATGTTTCTCTTTGGTTGCTAAGGTGTTCTGAGTGATTGCTAGTAGGTATGCTAACGATTAATTGACGATCAATTAATTGAATTGATAAAACTTATCGATGGGTCGATTTAAGCAAGGTCATCATTAGAGCGTGTAGTTCCCTTCCAAGTCGGTCTCTCAACAATGCATGCTAGTGCTATGGGGTATCCCTTTCCTACCTTAAATACTGAAGCCTGATTGCATCATGACAGTAAAAAATTACTGGCCAATGGCGAGAGTGCAAGCTATAGTTGGAGCTTTCCAACTATCAGAATCTTTCTCTTCCTCTTTCACAAAGCAAGCATCAAATTCTGTTTTCTGGCAGGAAGAAAATGTCCATCAAGGAATGTCGTTTGTGTGTGTGTGGTGGACCCATCGAGCTCCCCCACATGCATGATGCGTGCGTTTTCTGCTTGGGCCATGCCCATTTCTTTCTGCGAGGAAATGACAGTCAAGACCCTATGTGCCAGGCTTTCCACAGTCCTGAACTTCAACTGGCTGTCCCCTCGCCTCAACCTCCCGTAGCGGAAGGAGAGTCAGAGGCAGCCACGTGCATTAGGCCCCTCTGATGTTCGCACGTCGACGCAGCTCCAGCGTGTGCATCGGCTGGATTCTCCTGAGTCCTATTCTGAGAACAGCTTTCACTACTCTGATGAAGCCTGTAACCTGATTTCTTTTGGCAATCCATGACGTCATGTCCACTTCCACTGCGGCCTCTGACTCGGGTGCTTGGACCTGTCAGGAGTTTGAGGCTCAACGCAGTGAGGTGACCCAGCTTCCAGCTGTGGTGGATGAGGAGCTGTTGAGGATTCTTTCAGTGATTAAGGTCCTGGGCATCGACTGGTCACCACCGGAATAGCCAGCAAGGGGACCCGCTCTATAGGCATATGTCACACTTCCTGCTTCCGGAACGCGGAGTAGGGATTCAGAACTTCCGGTAACAGTATTTCCCGATAAGGATTTAGATTATCAGCCATAATGTCGAACCATCCGAGGTAGACTGACCACGAGCTATGAGGTTGTGAAATTAAGGTTTTTGCTCCTGTAGAAGCTATAAGTTCATATAAAATCAACCTTGTTTTAAGAAAAACATGTTTTATCCGCGATCTTATGAAAAAAAAAAACTACACTACCCACAATGCTAAGCGTAGCAGCAAAGTCTGCTGATTGGTCCAACTCGCTGTTACCATAGAAACGTTTACCTTACTGGCGAACGCCTAGACCTGCAGCTGTTGTTGTAGTGTACCGGGTTGTTCTGCATCCAACATGACATCATGACTTTTGCGTAAACATACACGCCACTTTCAAGTCAAGTGGCGTGTTATCTATACGCATTTTGAGCTATCCGCGTGTATGCGTGTATATCTACGCCGTTATGTCCGAGTGATTCCGCGTGTATGTACACGCTGTTAAAAATCCGAGCGAAATAAAGCCAAATTTTGATATACATCTGGGGGAGCGATATTTTTCTTACTAGGATGGTAGGGAAAGACTCATAAATGGTATTAACCAGTGACGGGTAGGTTTAGGGACGGGGTTGGGGTAGGTCATATATTTATATATATACAGTAATGTAACGTTAAGTCAACGGCGTTCATAAACACGCTGAAAAGCGATTATGCGTGTTGATAGCACGCCAAAAATGGAAATACGAATTGGCGTGTCATACATACGCAGTTTCATGAGATCAGTCTGCTGCATCAGGATGTAGAAAGCCATACCTTAGCTTTCACAGCTTTCCCGAAGGACGAAACACTCTGCAAGTCTCGGGTTAGGTTAATAAGGAAGGATGAGGGGCCTTCTTTTAATATTCTCCGGGGCAGCACTTTCGTTTGCAGTTTGCATTTTGAAAAGGAGAGCATCTACATCTAGGAAAGTGGTCGGAATAGACTTAAAGCCAATACTATACCAACCCGGTTTCCCTGGAATAACTGGGGGGATAATCAGCCTCGCCGTCGGTCAGTTTTTGACCTTGTTAGGCAGGTTGTGGAGAGATTTGGTCCAGCGGTATTTATCGGACTCCGATAGATAAAATGCTAACCGGAAAAGCCGTATCCCTACTAAAAGACGCACTTCCGGTCTTCAATTTTTTTGTGGCATAGGCCTATTGTCCCCCGAAGTCCAAGAGGAAATTTCGTGGGCATGTTGCTCCCCCTATTCGGCCCGAGCCCAAGCAGCAGGAACTTATCTCTCTTCTGTCGACAGGGTCAATTGTTTGGGGCATACCAAACCGCTGCCCTTCGAGTATGCTATTATGGCCTACCTGTGCCAAATGCTTCCCTTGAAGCCATGCCGTGTTACTGTCCTCATTGCCAAAAAGGCAAACATGGCAGCTGGGCAGGCAGCATCTGCCATTCATTCTATGTTGTCGATTTCAGATCGTTCACACACTGCTTATGGATCGATTGCTTCGCTCTGCTCATACTCATCAACCAGATATCTGATATCTAATTTTGTCACATTGATCTGACTTTGCTAGCTTTAATCTAAATCACTATCCCTCGCAAAACGCACTAGTCTTCCGCTAGCCTGTAAATCTGCCATCCGTGTTTGCTGTTTTTTTTTTCTCGCTCGCCCCTTTCCATCAAACAACTGTGGTGAGTAGGATCAGTCAACAAACCCGGTGAGTCATGTCTTCTATTATTGTCACTTGCACTTCATGTCACATGTATAATATAGTCTTCTCTGTCAGTGCTGAGGGATTTATATGTGATGCAGGGAGATAGTCAGGCTGACGGAGAAGACTTCAGAACTAGAGACACAGATCAAACTTTAATCGAGGGCAGTAAGAATTCAAGGGCTTTAGATACTGCTTTGGGTCCGACTAGCTTAGTGAACTCTGTTCTGTTCCGACTGTAGGCAACTAGGTGACCGTGAGACGCTATAGCCGCGGGACAAAACACTGCTCTTCCGTTCCGATAACAACATTAAACAGGTTCTCTCAACTTAGTGAAACACCAACTGAGAATCCTGTTGAAAGTGCCCTCGTTATTGGCGATTCTATTACACGGAATGTGAAAATAGAGACACCAGCCACCATAGTCACATGTTTGCGGGGAGTGCCTAACATCAAATTTAAAAGTGATGGCTAATGTTAATCGTAAATTCTCTAAGATTATTATTAATGTTGGCACTAATGATGTTTGACTTCGCCAGTCGGAGATCACTAAAATTAACATTAAAGAAGTGTCTGAACTTGCAAGTTCGATGTCAGGCACTGTAATTTGCTCTGGCCCCCTTCCTGTTCTAAGGAGTGATGAAATACTCTAGCCGTCTCACATCACTGAGGTCAGATAAATCCCATCACATAGAGACTCTTTCACCTAGATATCATCATATAGAGACTGTGTTCCCCAAATTAGAAAATACAAAAAACTCCCAAACCCATTTAAGAGTAAAAATTAGTTTGTTAACAATGATAAAGCTCGGGTTGCTGAATATTCAAACCCTTTCTTCAAAAGCACTTATTGTAAATGATATGATGACATCATAGCTGCCAACTCTCACGCATTGGCCGTGAGACACCCGCATTTGAATGGTTTCACACGCGCACACGCCACACCCCCGATTTCTCACGCTGAAGAGTCAAACCGGTCGGTCAAATGCCTGAAAGATGAGTTTATCCAACGCATTCTCTTCCTTTAGCGTCATATAGGTGACGCCATATGACATTTCGTCAATCTTACGCACATGGCATCCTTTAGCGTCAATATAACACGTAGCAGGTTTAGGTCTGGAGCAGGGTTACAGTTATGACGCTTTGGGATCTGCTTCTCATACGCTAAAGGATGCCATGTGCTTTGGATTTAGACGAGCGTCACCTGTATGACGCCTTGGGTTCTGCGTCTCATATTGACGCCAAAGGATGCCATGCAGGGGCGTGGTACCGGGGGATAAAGGGTACCGAGTACCCAGGGCCCGAGGCTACTCGGCAGCTCAAGTCCAAGCTCAAGTCCAAAGTCCGTTGCCGTTCGCGGAGCTCAAGTCCAAAGTCCATCGCCGTTCGCAGAGCTCGCGGAGCTTCAGCCGCGGAGCTCAAGTCAAAAGTGCGCCCCCCCCCCCCCCAATTACTATTGTCAGATATTATTTAGGAGGATGGATAGTATGCACATTGGGACGCAGCTAGAGGCTGTGCTTCAAACCACGTAGGGCGCGCAAACGGCAGAGAGAGAGAGACCTTGCGTAATACCAATACCCCCCCCCCCCCCCCCAAGTCTCACGCAAAGCTGAACTCAAAAGTTGGCAGGTATGTGACATGCCGTAACCTAGATGTGCTGTGTTTGACAGCAACTTGGTTAAAACCAGACAATTACATTACTCTAAATATCGCTGTAATTTATATTCAAATGTGATGCGATCTGGGAAAACCCATTTTCAGTAAGGTCTAAAAATAAGTGGAATGTCAGTTTTTTTTTGTCAAAATTGGGTTTTCATTAAATTATTATTCTATAACGTCTTGTCTTTCATCTCTGATTACATATTGGCAAAATTCACTAGTTTAGTTCAGAAAAATAGTGATTTATAGTGGCAAGCTGAAAAGACTGTCTTTCTCTTCAAGAACACGCACGGCGGAGGTGCAAAAAAAAGAAAAAAAAATCGCCCACAACTCTCCTTCTCTTAATACTTCAAAGACAGTTCACCTATCAAAATAAAGCACGTAACATATATATATATAATAAAGATATATCAATGCGCATTTCCCGCCAGTCCTGTGTAAACGGCACGCAGGTTTACTTTTTTTTTTTTTTAATCCAGAACATTATCGTGAGATGCGGAGCACAAGAGAAACAACAGAGTCTGAAATAACTGCTCGCTTAAAAGATCTTGCTCACCTCTCAATTGTCCAATTTCAAAATGGTTTTCACAGGATGAATTTTGAGTTCGTAAGCTTTCGAATGATACCTAATCTATGATGACTAATAAAATATGTGATATGAAAAAAGGCAATAAAAAAAGAGCACCAATCGTTCCTCTGGCAGGACGTGACCGTTAATTAAACCAGTTTTTCTCAATTCCGTTCCTGAAAATAATAGCAATCACCCGACTTCAGATAACCATAACTTTTTTTACTGACAAACAATGAAAGAAATAAAAACAGATTTTTCTTGAAACCAGCTTTAATATGGAAATCAACTTTAATAGGTAAAATTTCTCCATGTGCTTTCTGTAACGTTATCTAGCGTAAGTGATAAACCCGGTTTGACATTTGTGCTGGCTACTGTATACAGGCCACCATACCGATTTTATCAAAGAATTTGCTGATTTTCTATCAAAGTAGTACTGACTGCAGATAAAGTCCTAATTTTTGTTGATTTTAATATCCATGTAGATAATGAAAAAGATGCATTGGGATTGGCATTTACAGACATTCTAAACTCTATTGGAGTTAGACAACTCGTGTCAGGACCTACTCATTGCCATAATCATACTTTAGAGCTAATATTATCACATGGAATCAATGTTGATGCCGTTAAAATTCTGCAGCAGAGCGATGACATCTCAGATCATTATTTAATCTCATGGATACTTAATTTAGCCAAGGTTGCAAAGCTGACTCTGTGTTATAAATATGGTAGAACTATAACTTCTGCCACTTATCAGGAAGATTATTTATAAAGCAATCTTTGGTTTCATTTCGTCAGCATCCTAGATAGCTTAGAAGAACTCTGTTGCAACAGAAATGATTGACTCTCTTTTCCAGCACTTTAGACACAGTTGCTCCATTGCACTTAAAGAAGATACAACGAAAAACAACGAGCACACTCCGGCCTTAAAGAGAGCAGTCAGAAAAATGGAGCATAGCTTGAAGAAAACAAAATTAGAAGGTTTTCGCATTTTCGTGGAGAGAGAGCACAATTGCGTACAGAAAGGCCTTTAAAAGTGTTAAAAAAAAAGCACATCTAGCAGTTTTTGAGGAAAACAAACACAACCCTAGGTATTTATTCGAAACGGTGGCTAAAGTAACAACACTGGACGTTTCCAAACAGCATAGCAGTAATGACTTCTTTACTTACAAGATTTATAATATTAGAGAGAAAATTATAAGTATGCAACCGTCTATACAGTATCAGACTCATCAGTCTCCCTGAGGAAAATTTTAATAATTTATTGCTATAGGAGAGGAAGAATTGTCTAAACTCGTTAAATCATCTAAAACTACTACATGTATATTAGACCCTATACCGACTATGCTACTGAAAGAGATGCTTCCAGAGGTCATAGATCCTTTTCTTAATATCATTAATTCATCATGTCACTAGGATATGTACCGAAAACTTTTAAGCTGGCTATTATTACACCTCTTATTAAAAAAATGCAACTTGATCCTAGAGAATTAGTCAATTACAGGCCGATCTCGAATCTATCTTTTCTGTCAAAATTAATAGAAAAGGCAGTATCTTCACAACTATGTTCCTTTTTAGAAAGAAATGGTATTTGTGAAGATTTCCAGTCAGGATTTAGTACATATTAGAGACAGCTCTCATAAGAGTCACAAATGATTTGCTCTTTTCATCCGATCCTGGTTGTATCTCTCTATTAGTGTTACTCGATCTTAGTGCGGCATTTGATACCATCGACCACAACATTCTTTTAAATAGACTCGAAAATTATGTTGGCATTAGTGGAATTGAATTAGCATGATTCAAATCATACTTATCTGACCGTTATCAGTTTGTATCAGTAAATGAAGAGATGTCATATTGATCAAAAGTTCAGTATGGAGTACCACAAGGCTCAGTACTTGGACCGTTGTTGTTCACCCTGTACATGCTACCCTTGAGAGATATCATTAGGAAGCATGGAATTAGTTTTCTCTGTTATGCTTATGATACTCAGCTCTATATTTCTTCACGCCCTCACGAAACGCACCAATTCACAAAAATAACAGAATGCATAGCTGATATAAAAATTTGGATGAATAGTAATTTCCTGTTACTTAAGTAACATAACTTAGTAGTGCCCCTGCTTCGTATTTAAGAGGTTAAGGTTATTGAATAATCGATTACTTGATCATTAATTTAAACAACAAATGTATGTAAATTGACATCCCTAGCTGCTAGGTGATTGCTACACAATAACACGACTTAGATTAATACACAGGAGATATAGATGAGTGAGTGTATGAGATGTCACAGAATGCAGAGGCAGAATACAGCATGTTTTAGAGAAAGGTGTGAGGTAAATGACAGGAAGTGGAGAAAGCACCTAGAGGTTTCAGTATAAATACTCACAGAGTTTGACACTTCACAGACAAACACAGCGCTGGAGTTTTCTGATATTTTGCTGTTGGATTCTTTGTTCGGTTGTGCAGTGTTGTTTATCGCCCAGTCTCCCTAATGAAATATATAGGCTATGCATTAAAAATATCTATTACTATAGATCATTCATTTTCAAATCAAAATAACAAGTCAGTTTGATGTAAGCGAATGACTGTAGTAGCATTTCACATTTAAGTATTTTAACACTCTATGAATGTAATAATTTGACTAAAGAAAGTATGCATACACTTAAAAATGACTGAATGTCTTCGAATAAGATAACATATCAAAGCGTCTGCACTTTTAAATTGTTTTTTAAAAGTTCATCTTAAGTTTTTAAACACTGAATCTCAGTATTAGTAAACCACACTGAAACTCACCCGCTGGTATTGAACAGGAGTAGCCAGAGCTGTACTGATTCTCGTACCCAGACGCAAACGTTTTTTCCATGTGTAATAGTACTCGACACACTGAGACACTGACTTTGTCTTGACCTAAATAAATAAAAAACATTCTTACAGTCACCAAATCAAATTAATGCTAATGTATTTACAGAAAACACAAGTTTATTTATTGCATGACTGCAACTACCATTTTCTGGACGAGATAGAAGTCTTTGTGATGATTTAAAAGTGCTTTGTTTAGCTGCCGTTTCTCCTGAAGTGTCCACCGGTCTGATCCTAGTTGATGAAAATAGGAGAAATACTGTAATGTGATGCATTTAGTATTTTAAGTCCTTTACTCAATTAATAATCTTATTATACTTCCTCAGGAAGGATTTCTTGCATATGAGGATAGCACAGTCAAAAGACAAAATGTCTCTATTTATTTTTTTTGAGTACAAAATCTTTTGAACAGTCACGCACCTGCGTAATGATAGTCTGTTTTGAGGCTGGATGTGTTTAATGTTGAAAGGAGAAGCTTTTCCAGGGTGTTCTGGAACATAATAGTTATTTTAAGGCTTTTTAGACAAGTTTCAGTGTAAGGAAGTGATTATAAGAAATATAATTACCATAATATCTCCTCTGCACTCAAAAAGACAGTGAAGGACATATTCTGTGTTTGCTCCGCCACCAGGTAGTACACTAGAGCAAGCCATTTTAAGAAGATTTTCCACTAAAAGGGGGGGAAAAATCAATGGTAGTCAGATTTTTGGACCGTTTTTTTTTGTGGACAAAAAAAAGAACCTTTTAAAATGTATAAAAATTACATGCACATCGTATTAATCTAGTTTCTATTTTGTGTAACATTGTTAGCCTAGTTAACTTTATTACTTTGTGAATTTTATGTTCTGCTTTGCATTGTTCATAAGAATGCCTGCTCTGCATTGTAAAATCACTGTAGTTGCTGCATTCTTCAAATGTTTGTTTTTAGTTACCTTTTTGCTGGTTATCAGGGGTATCCAGGTCTTTGGTGGGCAACCACAGAAGAACAGCATTATGGGTATCTTCCTCTGTGAGGGGTTTACTCTTCATGCTTGGGATCTTTGCTTGAAATTCGCTACCAACATTAATGTGACTGTAGAGAACATGTAAGATCTGTTTATTTACTGGTTATTTTAATCTGACATTATTTAAATGTAATAAATAAAGCAAGCAGTTTACCGTAAAATAATTTGCAGTTGCACATTGAGCTTAAAGGTGAAGTGTCTAATGTTTTCGATCTTATTATGGTATACCAAATCATGCAACTTGAGGAGGTGGGATATTACTTTTCTAAGTGAATAAGCCCCCCCCCCCCCCCATCTGGCAGACCTGATGGAATAAAATATGAAATGGGAGGGAAAAACTATTGCAGTGCTTATGCATTCGTCTTTTTTTTTTTTTTTTTGCGAGCAAATACGTTTTTGGGTAGAAGTTTTGGGAGTGAACACAAAAGCACTGAAATATAATTTTTTCTTTCATTTCATACTTTTCCATCACCATGTGCCCATCATATTATAAAGAACAGAATACCAGACTTGAGGATGAACTATTAGTTGGGCCAGTAAACAAAAATACCTAGCAACACCATAGCAATCGTATAGCAACGCCCCAGCAACCACCCACAACACCAAGCATCATGGCAGCAGCTTTTTACAGGTAAAATATTTCATTTGTTGCCATTAGTGGCATTGCATTTCCACCCATATTATCTTTACATAAAAACAACTACTTACGGAGTTACATTAATTGCTTTTTCCCTTGAAGTCTCACCACAGTCATCCTTAACAACTGTTAGTTATAGATAAAGATGGATAATGCATATTATAATGATGAAAAGACAGCTACTGTAACAAGCATTCACCATGCATCTAAAATAAATGCCCATTCACTCTAAGGATGATAACTAAAACGAAAGCAGGATAGATTCTGATTGGTTGTCGATATTTTTATTGTTCATCAGCTGTAGTAGTAGCTGTAGTTCAACAAATAATAGTTCTGAAAATTATTCCAAAGACATCGTGCCATTTTTGTTAGTTGAGGTGTGGACTGGTGTGAGGACCCTATTGGAATTGCTCTGTTTATAAGAATTATATCTTTATTGTCATAGTTATTGTCCTTGGTGTGAACAGGCCAGTAAAAATAACTCTTTAATCTGTGTTATTGTCATAAAATCTAGAGAGATAATAATCTTCACTACCGTCTGCAGAAGACTCGACCCCACTGCTCTTTCCTCTTCCGCTGACCGCAGTGAAGAGGCCCGATCCGGGGCGTACGGGGCTAAGCATTGGTGGAGGAGTGTACGGCACGTCGTCCCCCATGCTGCTTGCTGTCCTCAGCTGACTGCGGAAGAGCACAGCGCCTCGGGACTCCTGACCGGCACTGGGCGGAGGAATCATCAATGGGACCAGACAGTGGCGGTATTTCTTTTTTACCTGCTTTGGTGCACATTCTTCATCGGAGACAGATCTCTTTTTCTAGAATGTTTAATGAGAAATCAGAGATTACATAACTTCGTTTGATAATGTAGAAGCTATGAAAAACATTGAGTAATTTTAAAGTAGCCAAATTAAGTAGTTTTAAAGTGATTTTACATGGTTTCATGACAGGATTGAATTTATTCAATTATAGCAATATATTTTTTTGTCATATCACTGAATTGTACTATATAGCTATTGAACTGTTAGCAAACAATATAACTTGCAGTATTAGCATGCTAAATGTTAAGTCTTCTCTTTAAATAAAGCGGTAAAAACATATTGTATATGTACCAGTCTTCAGCCTAAGCAAAAGCTCTGCTCTTCCCCACAATGTAATGTGTAATGTGATGTGTAATTATTCTAATTGACAACATTGTTCCTTGGAAAGCATACTGGAACTACACTTTCAATTATTTCAAAAATCCTTTTCAAGTACTTGATTGGTTTACATTTGTCTCACATTATTTATTCTTCTAGTACATTGCACATTTTAGAGAATAGCATTAACTAAAAGCAAAAAAGTCAAGTTTAGAAGAGAAATTTGATTGAATTTGAGTACAAATTGACAATCTGTGTTTCCCCATATTTTCAATCATATTATCAGAGTTGATTTGGATGTAGGGGCAGTAAAAAACGTTTTTGTTGTATGCAGGATTGTAATGTTTATTGATAAATGATTTATCATTATTTTAACATGTGCCCTTGTAATCTTTCAACACAACGCAACCTGTCACTCACATGAGATCACAGCAAACAATGATTCAACCATCCAATCAATTCCCAACGAATAAAATTAAGTCCCGCCCTCCTTTTTTTTTTTTTCAGAGACGTTTCACTCAAATATACAGTATGTCACAATAGAGAAGGAGAGATTTTCATAATGTCAGTTTCATGCCGACTTTAAATGGCCAACCCAAGGAAATGTAGCTATTTTACAAGCTGGTGATTTCGTATAAATTTGTACGAGCAAAAAAAAAAAACCCATAAAGGTCCAACCCTAATAAGTCAGTGGGGTGTATGCAGATCTTTCAAATAACTAATGAGAAAAATAACTAATGAGATTGTACAAATGTATAAAGTTTAGCCTCCAATTTGTCAAAACATCAAATAGTCTTTATGCCATGAGATTGGGTGAAATGTTTCTTGAAATAGCCTTTAGTTTACATCACAGCCATAAACATTTTTGTTTTTGTGCAGTTTTTAAAGATTTGTGAGAAACTATATTTGAAGCATGAATGTTTTTCTATTTCTAATTTTGAGCATCGTCAGTCTTATTCTCAGAAACCTGAAGTGATGTTCAAGATTTGAATGTTAAAGCATTAATTTTCTGAACAGCGGCTAAAAATAACTGTCTTAATGCCAGCAACTCACACAGGAAGGGTGGTTTTGTACAGACGCGAGGGGTGACTGTGCACCACACTTAATTAAACCACTTTGATCATCTTTCTGGTGACACAGAAGGTTGAGCATAAGTTTGGTCTGGTAATCCTTGACGGGCACTGACACAGGTAAGATGATGGGGTTGGTTTGAGCAACCTCAGTAGACAGATGAATGTGCCCGTCTTTCTGTTAAAAGAAAGAAACTTGAATCAATGGGGCAAATCAGCATGCCGTATTTCATGCAAAACTCATCTTTTACACAAACAACCCATAGATGGTCAAAATGAGTGTGGTTCGTACCATTTTGAAGGGTGTGGGGTGTGTTCGCAGTCCTCCATGTGAGCGCATGTGGCCGTTCAGTGCCGGGAGACTTTTGAACTCCCTCTGACATACGGTGCATCTCATCTTTGTATGAGATCCCTCCTCTCTCGACAACCCAGGTTCTGCTCTACAGAAATCCAAATCCACATACTATATTATACAGTAGTCAACATTTGAAGTGGTTTCCAAGACAAAGTTTTCCTAAGACAAGAACGGGTATTGTTCAAAATTCATGTATAACTTTGAAAGGTTTTGATTCACTTCAAATGTTTACTACTGCATGATATATACATAATGTGAGTTTCGTTTCTTGCCACAGTTGCCTTTGTACATAATGCCTTTAGCCCTTAAGTGTGCAAGCCAATGTATTGTGTAAGTATTATGCCATGACTGCTTGACTATGTTAAAGGGATACTCCACTTTTTTTGGAAATAGGCTCATTTTACAACTCCCCCAGAGTTAAACAGTTGAGTTTTACCATTTTCGAATCCATTCAGCCGATTTTCTGATATTTAGAAGAATATCAGTAACCAGACAGTTTCTGGTCTCATTAACTTCCATACTAGGAAAAAAATATACTATGGGAGTCAATGAGACCAGAAACTGTCTAGTTACTGATATTCTTCTAAATATCAGAAAGTCGGCTGAATGGATTCGAAAACGGTAAAACTCAACTGTTTAACCATGGGGGAGTTGTAAAATGAGCCTATTTCCAAAAAAAGTGGAGTATCCCTTTTAACTGCTTCAGGATGGGCACAATTATCATAAAAAATAATAATAAATTATGCATCACTTAACTGTCAATGATAAACATCACCAAATAATAATTAGGCTTGTCACTACACCAAATTGTTATAAATTATTTTACCCCAACCTTACCCGGACTCACGTTATGCGGTATATTCTATAGCAAATCTTCGCTGCTTGACTGTTTATAATATTACAAAATGTAAACCTATATTATCGTCCAGCTCTAATCTGCTAAATGCAAATATGCTGCATGAAGAGAATTATATTAAGATATGATAAACATGATTTTTTTTGTAAAGCTGCTTCGAAACAATGGGTATTGTGAAAAGCACTATAACAATTATTTAATTGAAAAATTATTTAATTCATTGATAAGTAGGGTTAAGTTTAGAGTCAAACCTGAAATGAGGTGAAATCGCCTCATCTTGAATATCTGGTGAAGATGCCTGCAAAACATTTTTGAGAAACCTTTAACGTAAAGAAAAATGAGTTGCTAATGAAGTATTAAAATAAAAAATACAGTACCTGTGACCACTGAGGCGCATGTGCAGTGATATGATGAAAGATATCTCCTCTCATAGTCGCCTGTGGAAGAGCTTTACAGACCCCTGAACTCTTGCTCTGATAAAGAGGACTGCAAAGATCTTCACTTCTTTGAGGGAAGTTGAAACCAGATTGATCTTCTTTGGGACTTGAAAACACTGGTGTGCTGGGTGCGGAGTGATCACCAAACATGTTGTTTTGCTTTGCAGGGATTGATTGATCTTGGGACTGAAGGGTAAGGTAAGGATTGCCAGGTTGGGAAAGTGAACGAAGATGCTGTTGGTCCTGGTAATGGAAGATCTGCTGCTCTGGGACTTTAAAGTCTTGACGGTGGCCGTAGGTTGGTGATTGAGCGGGTTCATGGCTCTCTAGAGAGTCATTGTGAGTTTTATGTGCAAATATCCCTCTTTGTTGTTGATTCAAGGCCATTGGATATGACATTGGGTGGTTTTGATAACCGTGCTGATGATGCCAAGGGCTTTGTGGCTTATGGAGACTCCTGTTTACCTGATCCATGTTGTTGACTTTCTGTTTGTGTTGCTGGTATCCATAGTGAAACTGCTGGTGGTTTTGGTAAAGGCCGTGCAGTGAATGTTGGCTCTCTGACAGGTGGAAGCCGGGCTGTTCACATATCATTTGCGTTTGGCCTTGAATGACCGTCGTGTTAAAAATTGGAGACTCCAAGGATTGCCTGTCCGATCCTTCTGGAAGACCTTGAGGTAAGTGTAAACCCCCTGAATTTTGGTTTTCTGAGTGCTTATCATCTGTTCTGTTACTATCACCAAAGAGAGGGTGAATATTTTTTGAAGGGAAGGCCTGCGAGAATGAGTCCAACCTTTGAGGATGAGAAGCACTGCCGTTGTCTTTGCAAGTCAGTGATGAGTTGTTCTGAGACGTGATGTTAAACGGGTAGATTCGATTAGTCTCCGCTAGTTCTTCATGAGAAGATCCCCATGATGACCTTCCAAATTGGTTATATTCCCAGTTCCCGGCACTGTTTGGCATGTCAAGCATTGGAGAAAGTTCATGTGCTGGAGTGCCAGGAGATGTTAGTTGCTCGGGGTTGAGTAGCGGAGACATTGGAGATGATTGGATCAAGCTTACGTTGGGTACACCATAGTGAGTTACTCCCATCGCACTTGGGCTGTGCTGGAACAAATAAGTCCTGTTGGTGTGGTTGTTGAACTGATTTGTTTCGTACAGGTTTTCTGTCATCTTTAGAAAGATTAAAGTGCCACTTCTGTACTGTTAAACTAATGGTTTGAGGGGGATGTAATTACATGGAGGTTTGAATGTCACCATGAAACTTTTCCATCATTGGTTATTCCGTCAGCGGTTTTCAAAAATAGCGTTTTCCTGTAAAACAAGACAGAGCAAGATCTTATATTTTTCTGAAAGTTTACAAAGACAAACATTTTTATCTTGTTGGAAAGACCTACACCAGTTTATTGCGCACAATAAGATCAGAACCTGTTTTATACACACTGCCATTCAAATGTTTTAGGTTCGTAATATATATTTTTTATTTCTATTTTTATTCTGCAAGGATGCATTCAATTGTTCAAAAGTGACACATACATTTATGTTTCTAGATTTCTATTTAAAAAAAAATCCTCTTCTTTTAAACTTTATATTTATCAAAGAGGGGAAAAAGATTTCCACAGTTTCCACAAAAATATGAAGCAGCACAATTGTTTTTAATGATGATAATAATAATAAATGTTTCTTAAGCAGCAAATAGGCATATTAGAATGATTTCTGAAGGAAATAATGGAGTAATAATGGAGTCAAGGAGTAATGATGCTGAAAATGAAGCTTTATCACAGGCATAAATTACATTTTAAAACATAGAAAAGTAGAAAAATAGAAAAGTTATTTTTTATAGTCCTATTATTATAATATAATGTCATATTTCGCAATATCACAATTTTTTTCATAGCCTTGTTTATATAAATGCAGTCTTAGTGAGCAGAGAAGACTTCACTGTAGTGCACATTTTAATTTCATGTCGACTTTAATACATGTTGTTCACAGTTTATTTCCATTTTATTTTTTCAAACACTTGTCAAAGTCTAGATCGTGTCTGAGATTAATTTGTTCATTTTTTATAAGACAGGAATCTGTCTTAAACTAATAATATCTTATTTTTCCACCCACAACAGATACAGTAAATTCACACCATGACTCAGTCTGAGGCTTCCTCTTACATCTAGAATATGAAGTATAGACACCATCTTATCACTTCCTGTCACATGGTCTTCTCAGAATATAGGACGGCAGTTTGATCTGTATCTGTATTGAGCTCTTTGAAAGATACTGTTGTCCTAAAAAAATATTATTTTTGGTGTACAAACATTTTTACATAAATTCAGTGAATTTAATCTCTCATGGCAAAACTGGTTTAATTTACTTATTAAAAAAAATCTACTTCTAAAGTATTACCTATCTGAGGTTTATCTTACAAAACAATGTCTGCAAGTGTACAGAATAACAAATTCATGTACTTTTAACCATGTGTGGTTTGAGAGAGACCGATTGTGTTGTTTAAAGAAAGTGTGTTAACAGATCATTCGCTCAACTCTCTGAATCAGATTAACACGGCATCTGAGTGTCAAAAGGCTCAAGTGTGCACTGTGGTTTCGAAAGTTTCCATCTTCACTTTACTCTGAGTGCGTGAAGCCGTCAGACTCTGACCAGTGAGTGGAACAAGGCGGCTGTTAGACCTTTTGAAATAAACTTAAAAGTGACAAAGTGTGTGTACAGACAAACAAAACTGAAAGATCTGTACTTTCTCGAAAAAAGACACTACTGAGGCACAACATCATCTCAACCCTCGTCTATTTTTTTTAAAAAATGAGAGATTAAAATAGTCTTTAAGTTAGCATCAATTGAAGGCTTTTTTTTTTCTTTCTTGATTTAAAATGTTCATCTTCATTGCATGAGCATGTACATTATTAACAGTTTTTGGAATTCAGTATTTGTGCATCACACATTTACTGAGACATATTTGTAGATGCAACAATTGGTGTAATGTGTAAAAATTATTTTTTTATTATTCTTTTTTCCATCAAACTGTGGAATATTGGAATTCATGAAGATTATAAATTGTGTAATTATAATCAATATATATAATTATTATTATTTTAAGAATTAAATTATTACTGTAGTTCAAAGGTGACGGTTGTTATAGGTTTCTAAGCATTAAATTATGGGTCACTTTTCAGTTTTATCCTCTGCATCATTATTTATTGAATTAAATACTTATGAATTTAACACCATCATATTATGTGTGTATTTGCATAAAATTTCAATCGCATCAACTCTTGTGCGCCTCAAAATTATATATATTTTTATGACTTAATCTCAACATTAGCTGAGTAACTTGAGTTGCGTCTCATAGGTCACATCTCAAGTTTAATTTATATATAGCTAAACTTGATCTATTCTTGAGGTAAAACCACCTCACCTAGTGCTCACTACAGTACAGTCGACTATTAAAACCATTTCAGTTACAACCATTTTTAGAAACTGCAACTCAAATTTTTGGCTCAACATATGTTAGACTGAGTTGAGCTCTTTTAACCATATCGGAGCATACAGTATAACGCAATCAAAGTTTGCAACACCGATCCCACTGAGGTCAATGCATGCAAGTATTACTAAGACATTATGCACTGACTGTATTACTGATCTGTTCATTGACTGTAAACAATGTCACAATTAAAATCAAACACTTTTTGCTTGCACTTTATTTTACTTTAATTATACGTTTAAGTACTACGGAGTAATATTAAGTAACTAAATGTACTTACTGTAGGGTTTGGTTTGGGGTAAGTTGCATGTAATTATGCATAATTTATAGTTATTACTGTTACACTTTATTTTACACTGTGTACTTGGTGTACTGGTTATATAAGGTAACTACATGGGTTAGGTTTAGAGGTAGGTTCAGGGTTAGTACCTAATTATAACCCAGTTATTGTATGTACATGCGTAGTATGTACATGTGGTCGGAACAGGACTGTAAAATAAAGTGCTACCGTTATTACAATAACTGCTTGTAACATGTAACAATGACACTGTAAAATAATGTTACCCGCTTTTTTCAGTTTGTTATTTGTATTTAAAATAGTTTTGAGCAGTTTGGGCATCTTTAGATGATGTCCATGCTGCACGTATTTCTGTGATTAAAAAGTGATTATGCTTACCTCACTCGTTTCTTTATGTCCGTAATGCACTTTTTTAGTACATCAAAATGACCCATCGAGATGCACTGAATACCATAAGATGCAAAAGCATATCATAACAAACCTAGACGAGGTCGGCACAACGCATAAAAAACCCTGAATAACTCAACAGCTCAAAAGAAAATGGGAAGTAAGTTCAGTTCATACTGCTGACTAAGGAATTGTGCTTGTGTCCTCTTATAGCTGCAGCAAATGTCTAAAGGCCTGAGAGGGTTCAAGGAAGTTCAGGAAATGTCATCTTTCTCTTTAAGCTCAGAGACTTCCGGGGTTATAACCACAAGCTATTTTCTCAACCTGCTATTATTTGCCTCATAGCTTCATCTGTAAAATGGAGGAGGATTTAAAAAAGTGGGCTTTCCGATGGTATGGTGCTTAGAAAACTATATTAGAATTTGTACTGTCAGAATCAAAGTCTACAATGACAGACACTACAATGTGCGTCTTTCAATCCATTCAAATGTAAATGTTGCCAATGTAAATTACGGTTGCATTATTCTTGTATCAGCTTTGCCACTATTTTTCATTCACACGTTGAGAAAGGTCAGCGTTTCTGTGAATGTGTCCTGTGGTGAACGTGTACTGGCAGAGATTTGCTGCCTTCAGCAGTTTCATAGTGAATAATGATTGGATATGAGTTGGTGGTCTCCTTTAATTAAGAGTTATGGGTGCTTTTTAAATTGAATAAATCATGCATGTATAACTGAATATGAATTTTACATCTATTTCCTTATGTTTATGCTTGCTTGTAGGCCTGTTGATGTCCAGTGAACAGAATACTTGCGGCACCGTCTTCCTAATCTTCATCTCAAATCAGTAAGATAACAATATACAATGCATATGATTATAAAATCTGTAGTTATACACCCACCACATCGCAAAAGTGAGTTTTAGTTGTACGTTATAGGAATTATTAAAAATAAGAGATTTTATAATACTGATGATTTAATCCAGTATTATAATGACAACTTTCAAATGATCCTTGACACTTGTGCCCCATTGAAAACCAGGAATGTTTCGTTTGTCAACTCTGCACCCTGGTTTACATCGAATCTTCATCTGGTAAAAGTCAAGGGGTGTCGATTAGAACGGTTTTATTTTAAGACTGGACTTGTAGTTCATAAAGATTTGTATGCTGATCACATGCAAGTTTACAAGACTGTACTTTCCATAGCGAAATCAGATTATTATGCAGGTTTAATTGGATCTGGTGTAGGAAACCAAAAATCTCTATTCTCTGTGTTTAACACTATTTTAAAGCCACCTGAGTGTCCTAACAGACATATAAACTCTACAGAATTTTATGAAGCATTTATGCTCATTTTTAATAAGAAAATTGAACACATCCACCAGCAATTGGTTAAAACCCTGATTGTAACATAACTCAAGCTTGTTTTATGCTTCTGCGTCAAATCGACGGCGTACCCCCGCAGACCCCTCTGCGTCGCCGCGAACCCCTCTCCGACCCCTCTTCCGTAGCTTGACGTGCACCTCCAAAAAATTGTAACTACGCATCGAGGCGACGCAGACCGCAAGGGCTGTGATTGGTGAAATGCACTGCGATGCAAGGCAACCTGACGCAGAACCATAAAACGGCCACGACGCCGTAGGAGTGACGGCGTAGCTACGCTGTGGAGTTGACGCAATAGCATAATGAGGCCTTCATTCTAGCTTTGTTCCATCTCCCTTACTTTCATTTTCTGCTTTTAAAATTCCAACAGTTGAGGACATTTGTTCCATTGTACAACAATCTAAATCACTTGGTTAAAGCTGGTTTATAATTTCTTTCCTCATTAATCACTAGCCACGTTTCCATTACCCTTCAAATTGCGCAAATTGAAATTGCGAATTGAAATTACGCTCAATGGAAACACGTCAATTTCGCAAAAACTCCCATTTATCGCAAAAAAGTTTTTACGCTCGCATGAGGAGGTTTTTCAGGCAATTCGAAAAAGGAATATTTCGCAAAACTGCAATGGAAACAGTTTTTGCGCATTTACAGTCACCTGACTTAGAAGACCCGGTGTGTTTGGGGTCCGTGGTATACGCAAATTATAATAATGATGATATTTATTAGCCTATTATTACAGTTATTAGGCTACATATTTAGAAGACGCTTTTATCCAAAAAAGGAACAAAGCAATTTGTCAAATGTCATTCATAATGGTTAGACAATAATAATACAGGGCTAAGATTATCACAAATAAACACAAGATTTTGCCGCATATCCAAGTGTTTGTGCGGAGTGTGGAGCGCACATGGCAGGGAAGCGCGGGTGCGAACACTTGCGTTTTCCTATCAACAGTGGAAACAACTTAAAATACTCTATAATTTCATAATAATACATTATCAAAATAATAATACATTATTCGCAACTATGCTTTTATTTGTGTAAACTCACAATAACAAGAAAACGTTGTGCTTTTGTAAAATAAAATAAAACTTTCATGATCTCCGTGAACTGGAGCGCGAGAACTGAAACAAAGTATAGCCTATGTAGGCTAAAGCTTTAAATGTCCACTTTAAAACACGAACAAATTTGAATCGAAAGCTAATACCTTCTGATTATGTAATCCGTATGAAAGGTGCATTTCTCTCTAAAGGTGCATTCGCGCGGCGCGCCTCAGCGGAGATGGAGATACAGTATGTTTTTAGCCGACACTGATTTAGAAAACAATAGTTTATTAATAAACAATTAAAATGCCTCATTATTTTTTAGGACACATTTATTATCATTAGCCTATAACTCACCTAAATCACCTTTCTGTAGGCTGTGGTTCCAGAGACATAAATATGGCTCTTCTCATTCAGCACTGCTTTTTCAGGTTCTAATTTGTCCTTAAAAAACCATTAAAATCTAAAAAAAAAAATCGTATTAAGTTGTAAATATTTTAAATGTTTAATAAAGAGGCAAAAAGTCATAAACAAACATCTGAAATTTAGTCGATATTTTTTATTTTTTTTCGCAGCATTTGTGTACAGTTCAAATAAAAAAAAATGGTGTTCAAATTTGCATTTTAAAAAAACAACCACCGTTCATTTTTCGTTTTGCAATACGGGTTGGTTAAATAAGGAAAAACTAATGGACACAAATGTACACTGACCGTTTGGACAGAGTTCTTTATTAAATTTATTAAATTAATAAAATAAACAATAATTAGGCTACAGGAATACTGGATTCTAAACCTCAAAGAAATGCCACAATCAAGACCTCGGAGCAGAAATGAGGAAGAAACACACAGAAACTCCTTATGCCGTTCGCAGTTAGGGTCTTTCTCTGCCATTAATGCTTGGATAACACACCACATCTCCTTCCATTAATAATAATAATGTCTAGTGTGGTGGTGCCTGTGATATAGGCTATAAACCTACCATGATGTTTAATTGACTTATCGCGAGAGGAAAAAAAGGACGTTGTAGTCGCATAACATCAGTTAATGGAAACGCCGTCATTTCACAATAGTTTTTTATCGACATTTAGAAAAAATCGCAAAAGTTTTGAGTAAATCTGTAATGGAAACGCGCCTACTGATATTATGCATACTGTACATCACTTCTTACTGGTACTGTCTCTACTGCACTTAAAACTGCTGTTATAACACCTATTCTTAAGAAACCTGGGACAGACACAAAGAATTTTGCTAATTTTCGACCTATTTCAAATCTGCCATTTTTGTCAAAAATCCTGGAAAAAATTGTTGCTCTTCAGCTCCGCGAACATCTCTCTTGCAATAGTTTATATGAGCAGTTACAATCAGGGTTTCATGCTTTTCACAGTGTTGAAACTGCACTTGTAAAGATTTCTAATGATTTATTACTAGCGGCTAATGCTGGTCTTCTATCAATACTTTTACTTCTTGACCTTAGTGCAGCATTTAGCACCATTTCACATCCCATACTTTTGAGCAGGCTGGAATCCATTGGAATTACTGTTATGGCTTTAAGCTGGTTTCGTTCTTATCTCACAGAGTGCATTCAATTCGTACAACTTAAACCGTTTAAATCAAAACCCACTTTTGTTGTCACTGGTGTTCCCCAGGGCTCTGTTTTAGGACCTCTTCTGTTTATTATTTATCTTTTACCTATTGGCAGCATTTTTAGAAAATATGATATTCATTTTCATTGTTATGCCGACGACACCCAACTTTACCTGTCTTCTAAACCACCTTCAAAGTTACCCTCCTCTGCTCTTGTTGAGTGCTTAAGTGAATAAAAAAATAGTTTTTCAAGTTATTTACTAAAATTGAACAGCAGTAAAACAGAAATTCTTGCTGGTTCAAAAAATACAATAAGTATGTCGAATATTTCTTCTATGGTAATAGATAAGTGTTCTGTTCCTCTGTCGAATCAGGTTAAAAGTTTGGGTGTCATTCTTGACACTCACATAAAGTGTTACCCGTTCTGCATTCTTCCATATTCGCAATATAAATCGTCTGCGTCCTGTCCTTTCACTTAAGAGTACTGCCATGCTTGTGCATGCTCTTGTAACATCAAGAATCGACTATTGTAATGCTTTGTTTTATGGGCTTCCTTCCAAATCTCTTCATAAATTACAGTTGGTACAAAATGCTGCAGCTTGAGTCATTACCAAAATTAATTTTCCAACACATTTCTCCTGTTTTACGGAAGTTGCATTGGCTCCCACTAAATTCCGTGTAAATTTTACTTTTAACTTACAAAGCACTTAACAATTTGGCTCCTCCATATCTTCAAGATCTTTTTCGTATACACACTCCTTCCCGCACTCTAAGATCTGCTTCTGCACTTACTCTTGTTCTGCCACGCACTCGAACTTCTATGGGGTCATGAGCTTTTGGCTATGCTGCTCCCCGTTTATGGAACTCTCTTCCGGTTGAGGTTCGCAACAGTCTTAGTCTCTCAGTTTTTAAATCTCGACTTAAAACGTGTCTGTTTAGGCAGGCTTTTATGTGATTTAATGATTGTTGCTGTACTGGATTGATTGTTTACTGTCTTTTTTATGAATTTTGTAAGGTGTCCTTGAGTGCCATGAAAGGCACCTTAAAAATAAAATGTATTATTTATTATTATTATTATTATTATGTATGTAAGGACGAGAGCCTTTTGTGTTAATTAAAAAGGTTGCATTGATTTCACTGTTAATTAAACAGACAATGACTGCGTTTGCGTGCATGAGAATTTTCAGATATTAATCAGAATCGGGTCATATTATGCGTATGTGACCGTCATGTAAATGCATCAACCCAGTTAGTATGAGCAAATGATGTGCATGCAAACATGGTCACTGATCAGATCACAATTAGCTACTATAAGTCCATTTAGTTCTACGGTGTTGTCTGTCTTGTTTTGCAATGTTTTTCATAATAGTTTTTATTTTAAAAGGAATTTAAACTTTTTTAAACATTTTCCACAAGATTTCACAAAATAGGCCCCATTTAATAAAAAAAACTGACTTTAGCTGTAAATAATGAAACATTTGTAATTGGTTCTGCAGTGGGGTTTTCATCATCATCATCTTATCTGATCATAAAGTTGCACCTGTTAACTGAAACCTGTTTCCTTCTGCAGTTAATAGTTGAGGCAGTTTAGTGCAAATTAAAAGTTTAAATGTAGGAAATAAAGTAATGGTAAACTAAAGGAAGCTATAGATTATTTGAAGTTTTATTTTAGACTGCTCTGATAAGAATGCTCTGTGTTGCATCAGAATGGGCTAAGGTTGTTATTGTTAAATGATATTTTTATGAACTGAAAGGAAATTTATATCAATATTCACTCAGTGTCATAATCTGCTTCCATTTTGAGCATCATTAAATATAGTGTTTGAGTTTTACAAAAACTCCTGTGAAAACCAAAAGTACTTACCTTTTTAGAAAGTGAAAGGACACATGATGAAGCTCTGAATAGTGTTCATTTGTCATTTTTCAGCCGAAGAATCCAGGATCACATGACACACACACACACACACACGCACTGCCATAAGCTCCCAGAACTTTTTTTTGTTTTCCAAATAGCAGTTCAGTTTTCAAGATCGTAAATCTACCATATGTAAAGCTGTAATTCGGTGGACAGATCTGCAGTGAACATCTGTAGTGCCCTCTGCTGTAAGACGCACTTCCGCTTCAACATCCTTTAAACACGCTTTCATTATGACACAATATGGCACACACACCAAACTTTAATATAAGAGTTTTTAAATGCATTTATTTGTTTTTGTTAAAAAAAAATCTTTCTCAGCAAAAGCATAATAATAATAATAATAATAATAATTCTTCATCCCACTGTAACAGAGTCGGAACACACCTTCAGCACAAGATCTCTCCAATCCACCCAATTGTTCACAATCAGTCTAATCAGTCACACCTGCACCCACTCATCACAGCTAGCCTATAGTGACCTTCTAGTTCACCACTGTCTGGTCTTGTTTTTTTTTACCGTGCACCTTATCTGGCTCCTTACCTGTGTATACGCTAGTGATGTAAAGTCCGATTAATTTCCACAAACTGGTTCTTTTGGACAGTTCGTTTCAATGAACCGGTTAAAAAAAAAAAAACGATTAATCGGTTCCTAAGCAGTGATGGTGTTACTGGAAGCACTCCTATAATCAATAATTAACCAATAATCGGAACAAAAGGCAGTTGAAGGATGACGTGTATAATTTAAATATTTATCTGACTCCAATATAATTCATCTGACTCCATTAAAGTTATTGTTATTCTTTAACCTCTTATTCTAGGCCGTAAAAGCCTTTCTTGTAGTATGAGGTTACGCACCGGTGTGCGGGAGTGGCGGGGTTAAAGCCTTTCTCCTAGATCAGTTACCTTTCCTTCTTATACCCTGAGCAAAGCATTGTTAAACATGAGTGAAATACCAACACCAAACCCAACCAACAGGAAACCAAAAGATGAGGCAAATGGGTAGTGATCACGAGGGGGAGAAGAACATTAACATATTCTCCTAAATGCATGTTTAACCAATAGTACCTAGATTGTACATTAGGATACTTTAATATCTCTAAGTTCACCACCATTCATTTCAGTTTATAAGCTGTCAGATGAGACCAAACATGGCATAGTTGCATATTAGAACACACTAGTAAATAAACAGTATGTAGTTAAAAGCATATGTCCTGTGAACCAAATGGTACAGATGTGTCATTGAGGTGCAAATGTCTCTGTCTCTCCCGACAGAACCGTCCTGTGCCTGGAGTGTCCCAACAGTCCTCAATCAGCATATTGATGAAATCCCTTGCACTAGATAGGTTTAGCATACTGTGGTGATGAAGGCCATTGTGCCACATTTAATTCACACTTTTAAAAGGCTTTTTGAAGTGCTAGGGCAGTCAAGAGTTCTGCCTATTTTTGCTCAGCCCTACACTACTTATTTCTTTTCTAACAACTCAGTGCCATGTTATATCAATGAAACATTCAAATAAAGTCATTTGTGCCAATGCATACTGAAACATTAAAATAAAACGTTATTTGTGGAACGCATATTGCTGATTATTCACTTAAGTTAATGGTGTTTGTGGTCAGTTTCATTCGCGGAACCTTTATGGCGGATATGACTGACCAATATTGAGTAGCCTAAATCTTGGATAAGATTCCTAAAATGTTTTGCTCCTACAGCACACATTACAGACATGCATAAACACGGATATTTTCTACATGTCTAAAGTATATAGAAAGAATAAACCAGTCTTTTAAACTCCCTGATTTCGCTTAACTTAAAATATAATCTGAATGCACAAACTATTGTAAAATTTGTTTGTATCTCTCGACAAATGTTTTTGCAGGTTTTAATAAAATGTTATTTAATAACAGTAGTCATAGTAAGCATGTTTCCAGTATGTGCCAAAGGCTTGCTTAGTATTGCTAACTCACTCATCAGACTCCTCAGTAATCCTCTGCAAACTTCGACAGTTGGTTGAACCGGCTCATTCGGGTCTTTTTGAGTCAGACGTGCTACTTCGGCTTGTGCTTCTTGCGTCATCAACCTGGAACTAAAGTTCGATTAATGAACCGGCTCTACTGGTTACTTCCTATGAACCGGCTCAAAAGAACGTTTCGTTCAAGAACCGAACATCACTAGTATTCTCACCTGGTACGCTCATCTCTGAGATCTTCGATCATCTGTCTTTATTCTTCACCAGTTATCTTCAGTCGTCAAGAAGCCCGCTTGCCCTAGTCAGCACCAGCAACAAACAAGACTGTTTATCATTCAGCTATGTTCTGAGATTGTTCTATGCTCATAAGACTTGCCTGCTTACTTACCTTGATTCCTGAACGTTTGTTAATAAGCATCCTGTTGTTGAAGTTACATGTGTTTTGTCGTCTTCTGTTGCTGACAAAAGACCAGACCAATATGCAGCGTGGATTAGATTCATGCGATGTCAATCCCAGCAGATCCATTTGCCAATCTGGTGCAAACGGTACATCTATCACTGCAACCACTCGTCACCACTTCTACATCTGCCTCTGCCAGTCTCATGGCCTGACCAGCGACATTCACAGGTGAGGCGGAGGAGTGCTGCGGTTTGTTACATTGGTTCTCAAAGTAGAGTAAACAATCTCAATTTTTCGCTACTGATCAAGTGAAAATCACGCATATCTCCCAATTGATCGGACGAGCGTTAAAGTAGGCAAAATCCATTTGGGAATTGAATGGTCCTGTTACCATCAGTGTTTGGCCAAACGTCCAGTTCACTCTCAGTACATGGTCAGCTGTATCGATTACGTCAAGGGAGATACACCGTGGCAGATTAAACCCTTCAGTTTCATTCCCTCGCTGCCACCATTGGTTGGAACGAGACCACTGTTATCATCACAATTCTGTGAATGGTCTCAATTCATCCATTCGTCAGCAGATGGCAATCTACAATGATATCATTGGTATCGAGAACTTCATTCAGTTTTTGGAGGACGTAGTCAACGTCGACTGAAATGGGGATCACGCCAGGGAGCCAATCCTCTTCGAGCACTATTGAATGAGCCAATGGAATTGGCGTACATGATTTGTATCACACACTCCGCCCCCACGGCGCGGGTATAAATGCGTAAGTAGAAGCACGCACTAGTTGCTTTTTTCGCTGAGGAGCCGAGCGTAACTGAGTCAGCGGTAGTGGCAAGGGGACTACGCCCTCCGTTCCCTCCTTCAGGGTGTGTTGCATGCGCAACGAGGACGTTCCCTTTCAGTCGAGAACGTCATACGTTGTCGATGTCGACTGAAATGGGGATCAACCATTGAAAACGCCACTAAAGCTTCCACCTTACAGTGCCTAGACGAAAGCCTCTTGATGCCACCGCACTTTAAGGCTGAGAAGGACAGGGCTTAGAGAAGTCACTGCTGTTCCTACAGGACCACTGGGAAAGCGTTCCCTGTACATGGAAGGAAGGGACACTGCGGAAGCCACATCCTACCCGAAGGGAGGTAACGTGGAGAATACACATGAACTGGGCGGATGACCAGGCATTACAACATATGGAATGTCACTGGGGTGGCTCCAGGCTATGACGGGGGAGACTCAACCGGACAGTGACGGCAGAGCAGACTCTGCCGATGGAAGACATGGGCTCGCCGTATTGAGCCGTACCATGGAGGAATACACATATGGGATCCCCGTAGGGATCGCAACATATTGACCCAGCCTAACACAGGTTCCACACTGCTTACGAGTGGTAGGCCTAAGGAACACCGGACGTTCCGCCACTTCCGATATCGGAGGGGTGTTGAACTCAACAGGGTTCGGTTAAAGGGAACTCAACTGGAGCAGAATGACGCAGTATCCAATCCATAGGAGGGGAATGGCGCAGCAAGCCGACACTTCGAACCGGGCTCACGGTGAAACTGGCTTAATGAGATAGGAGCCCACGGGAAGCAGCGGTTCGACTATACAGTAGGTGTCGCCCAGCCCCCAACTCTAGAATATCTGTCAGAGAAGCATCTCTGTGTCAACAACTAGGCGGGAGCACACACTCATTTCAAAGGAGCTCACCACCTAGTGGACGTGCATCTCGGGATTTTCACCAAGATGAAGGCAGCCACTATTCAGTGGCAGGGTGGGAATTATGTAATTTTAGGGGCAAGGCCATTTGGCCTCCACTTTTTCTTTTTTTTTTAGGGGCACCAAGGCCATATGACATGGCACAAAGGCCATTGAGGACAATTCAATGGTTTTCCCATTCAGATTGATTCCATAACATCCTACTTTGGAATAAGACATGGATTATGACTGACTGGCCTTACTGCAATGGATTCAGAGAAATCAAATTGTGCAATTTGCAAAAACACAATTGCATCGGGAAATGCACATGTGCTGGTCTGCAATGTATTGTTTATGGAGGCCTATACGATTGTACAAATAAGAAAATTCAGCTTGAGATCAGGGCTTGTCAAATTCAGCAACCCTTGAATGTATTGAAAGAGGTCTCCGTTTTCAACTACAACCTGTTAAAATGCAACCCCACTTTTGAAAAATCCCCAGAAATGGCATACCCAAACTGAAACAGATACAGTTCATGAACTCTTTGTACTAAAAGCACAAGTATGATCTCATTTGAAAGCTGACACCTGGTATTTTATTGTAAATGTAGAATTAATTATTGTCATAATGAAAAAATTAGTTAGATTTTAAAAAAATTTAAGTTATGAGATTTTTTTTATGAAGCATCTTCATGAAAATAAAATTGAAGTTGGCATTGTATCAATCTAGAAAAGCACTGCAGCTAAAGCCACATGTCTGACCATGTTATACTTAAAATCTGAAGATGATATGTCTAAAACTCTGTAGTTAGGTAAATGTTTTTCAAGATCATGTCATATGACTTTATTTATTAGCTTAGCACATCATCAATACACGACCATTTATGAGATTAAAACCATGTTTGTGCTGGAAAAAAAACTTAGGCCTACTTTATAACTCAAGTCGAGTGTTCTAAACAACCTTCTGTGATCTGATTTAGCTAAAGATAAAAAAAATCTAATATTTATTTTAAAATATAAAAAAATTAAAATATAAATTTAAATTAAAATATAATATTTTATGTATAATGCAACGATGATATGTCTATCGATTAGCATATAGGCCTACATAATCTATTATTATGAAAATGCCTGACATGGCTTGAAGAACACAGGTAAGTCAAATACCATTGCAAAAATGTTTATTGTCTTCAAAACGACATAATCTGCATGTTACAGCGATCTGTTAGCTCTGATTGTGGTCGGGGATTTGGGATTTCCTGCATTGTCGAACGCATGCTGACATGCTGATTCGCTATCTTCGCAGTAGACGCGCAAGAGAGAAATGCACATTTTATACGGATTACATAAGCAGAGAGCAGTCTGTAGTCTGTTTTCTTTCATTTTGAATTGTTCTGTTTAAAAGTAGACATGTCTGTGAGGCAAGTAGCCTAGGTTAGGCTACCTTATACGCCGAGTTTCGGTTCATGAGACGAGCTCCAGTTCACTCGCCGGTGCCTCCGTTTCATGATTATCTATCGTCTGCTATATTTACTTATTTATTAAATCCAGGCAATTGGTTGATGAAACATTGATTAAAATTAAGATACAATTAATACAAAACGAAATTCATTTTAAAGAAAGGTTTTGTGCTTTCTGTTTGATGTCTCTGTGAAAGTTTTAAAGCATATTTTAGTGCCGCTTTCAGAGCGCTCCGTAACGGAGAACTGTCATCATGTCTGTAACATTGTTTTTTTCCTCAAATGCGAACACTAAAAATAAAATAAAATGAATATTTTGTTCTGTGGAGACTGAAAGCCAACCCTTCTTCATCCGGTGGGTAGTATTACTTTGGTTTACGCAGAGTAATTCACATAATTAGGCCTACTAAACAATAATTTAGGCCTATAAAATCCAGCCCGTATAAATGTGCATTTTCTAAGCTTAGAAAATGGACAAAATTCATTTGATTCTAATCATAATGTAACATTATTGCGAAATTGATTTCTTATAGGCTATTTGCTATTAGTAGGCTAGTCTATAGTAAATCCTTATGTTTTTATCCAACTAGGCTATGTGTGGGCCTTATGTGAAATACGGGACAAATCGCGACCCTTATTGATTTGATACGGGACGCATCATTTTATTTTTAAATACGGGACAATTCCGTATTTTAAGGGACGGGTGGCAACCCTACGTCAATATAAATTTCTCAGAATACAATAGTGGTCAAATACTGAAACGTGAGTCTTATATCTTTTTAATGATATATAGTTTGTCAAGGTAATAACATTAAATCTTATAAACGCTTCAGTGCACCGACGAACTGGCAACTGTTAACAGGTAGTGTTACGTTCAGTCAGATTCTACCACATTAATCAGTTACGTATCATATCAAACCGGCTTAGCTCGTTTGCTAATGCTTACCTGATTGTCTTCTGTTGGTGCTGACGTTACATGCTTCTTGCACTGCTGTTTTGAGGCGTGAGATCATCGATGTGATAATGACACCGCACCTGCGCGAATCCACGAACTAGTTGAAGTTCAGAGACTACTTAGTGGCTCACTGTAATTCAAAGCAAGCCAACTATGCCGCACTGGCACTTTATACATGGAACTTGGACAGGGCCAGGGCACACTAGCCTGGTAATACCAGACTCTGCTACTTCACTTTGCTTCGTAGACAGAGTCTGGCATAGCATAATAGAGAAGTGTTTTCTCTCTCGCTAGGGGGCGATTTCTGAAGTTTAAAATCATTGGTTAACCTGAAGTTTAAAATCATTGGTTAACCGTAAGCCAATCAGATAAGTTTATTTATGACGTATGTTATGCGCTGACACAGCCGCATCGAACCACAGACATCATGCATCGAACTCAAATCTATGATCGAACTTCCACCTGCTGTAAACACTTGATGATGCGAGCGAAATACCGGAGTGAACATGGCTGTGAACGACTTGTTTGATCGGTGAGTGATGCTAATAGAATGACTGCTGCGCTTTGACAGGGCGCAAACGAGCAGAGAGAGAGAGAGAGAGAGCCGCGCGCGCACTCTCAGGTCTTCAAACAACACGAGCGCTATCTTGCTCTCTCTCCCTCGCAAATATTAATCAAAATCAATCGACAAGATAGTAAAAGACCGGAAGACCGCAGTTTCACGTGAAGCATTTGGAGATTTTTAGAGATTAGAGACTCTAGGAACAACATCTCAATGAACAACATCTCAACACTAAATTATAAAGGCCTGTCTCATATAGACGCCTGTCTCAAATACAAACCGGTGCAGTTAGATGATTTGGACAAATAAAAGCCTAGGCTATTATTTGAAGTTTTACGGTATTTAAGACCTGGAAAAGAAAGGAGACACTGACCTGTCAAAAGGCTCCCCAGTTTCTCGCTGATGATCGGCAATAGTTGATAAATTAAACTTTTCCCAAAGGGAGTAGGGCCACAACATCACCTCCATTCAAAATGTTTAATACACACTCTTCTTCTTCTGGCTTCAGTTTGCTAATGGCGGGAATATTCTCCACAACAGAGCAAATTGCATCCGCGTCTCCCTATACGCGGTCGTTTTCGATTTCTCTGACCTAACTCTTAAACTCGGCGCTTAGCGACTACGTCACGGCTCTCAGCCCGCCTTCTGTTCGTTGATTGGCCCGGCTGTTTTCAGGCCGGTGGAAAACAGAAAGATAGGCTGCTATCTCAGACTGACTACAGGAGCGAAATGAAATTAGCGGAAGTAGGAAGTCTGACGTAGTCAGGCTAAGGGCACACAGGCCACTGTGGCCGTATGATGATTTTTTTTTTCACGGGGCATGAAGGCCAAAGTGTAGGGCAATGGCGGCCATGGCCGTGTGGCCGCGGTATAATTCCCACCCTGTTCAGTGGGCCAACCTCGCTTGGAAATAGGAAAGCAAGCAAGTCCCTACCCTCTAGTAGAGGCCCTACAGTGGCTCAGGGGTGGTCTCTACAGTTGCACCAGAGATGAGGCTCAAGAGGATAAAGAGGGGCACGAGGATATTCCCTTGTTCCCTCAGGAACCTGACGATCAGGACGTGCTTCCCATGCTTTTGCATCATGATGTGCGTCAAGAAAACAGAGGCAACATCATTTTGAGGGTGGAGGAAAACAGCCTACTCCAACCCACCTTGGGACCTCCAACCAACTTGAAATGTATTCAGGGGAAGTCAGGAAGGCTGTCGAGGGAAACTAGGTCTGGTTGTGCCAATAAGGGGCAACTATCAAGACCTGCTCCACTCCTGACCTGGCACAGTAGGTGCAAGCGACATGCGGCCACAAGACCGGAGCACTGCTCAATACTACATGTGAAGATCACTGAGCCTAGGAGCATCTCTGCTCAACACGTGAGTGTGATTAAAATCACTGAACTTGAGCAGATGCCAAGCGACAATGAATCGCATAGCCTTTTTTTAGAAGGCTCACTGGGGAACACATTTTTGCGGGGCCATCTGAGAGCCAGTGTCTGTCCAAGGGTTGTCCAAATTCCCAACTGGCAAAGGAATGAATCCGGAGAGGCAAACGGGATGGAGTCTCCACTCTCCTTGGCCATAACTGTCGTGAGGCTCGTTGGCGGCACAATTGAGCAGGCCGAAAAAAAATTGTGGAATAAAGCAACCTCAGAAGCTTCTAACTCCGAGGAGGTGATGAGTGAGTTGTGACATGCGGGGGGAGCTTTATCAGACCAGTACCAGCTTGCTGAGCAGCGGTGGCTCAAAGCGAGGTGAACTGCAACAACTCGAGGCACGAATGCCCATGCAGTCGGAGGTCGCCCAGGCCTCCGTTAAAGCATGCCCTCTGTACATGAACACACTCATTCTTGAAGAGATGTGTTGGACGATCCTCAACTGAAAGAGATACTCAGCCCGTGGGTGAGATTGCTCTCTCCCAGTTGACCTGAAGACCCCAACTGGCTATGGAGCACTCGATGGGTAGGACTCTGTACTGATACTTCGATCTCTCACGCACAACACACTGGATGGCCTGTGTGCAGAAGGTAGAGATCTGAAGTACATGTCTTTCAGGTCAGATGCTGCAGACCAACTTGGTCTTGACCCACCACTTACTACTATGAAGAACGAGTTTACAACAATTGGCCTTCACATCGGCTGGAGGGAGCTGCTATATCAAGTCCTTCGCCAGTAGGGCATAGATATGCGCGCACAAGACAGGAGCACTGCTCAACAGTAGAAATTCAATGCTGTTAAAACAGCAGTTAAGAGCCAAGAAGGTTGCGATCACCGCTGCACTCGTGCTGTAGAAACACCAACACTGGGAGGTCTTCCAGCAAGAACACAGACACACTTGCTCATTGAAAACAATAGCACTCTTCAGAGACATTCAGAGGCTCCGAAGCGAAAGACAACTAGTGCGTGCATCCACTTCCGTATTTATCTTGAATTATCGGAAGAATTATCACTTCCGATACAAATCACGCACGCCAATTCCATTGGCTCGTTCAATAGTGCTCAAAGAAGATTGGCTCCCTGGCATGATCCCCTTTTCAGTTGATGTCGACTATGTCCGATGTTCTCGACTGAAAGGGAACTGATGTCATGTTAACTACTCGTCACTGTTCTGTTCCATCGAAAGCCCTTATAGATTCTGGATTAGCAGGACATTTTTTTTATCTCTCTCGACCTTCTAGGCAAACTTAGTCTACCCAAGAAACCTTATTTTCAAGTTCTCCACATGCACTTGATCCTGGGAAAGCCGCTGGGCCGTGGTATTATCCTACACTGCACCCCCACCGTGACTGTCAGTGCCTGACATCGTACTTGTGAGTTCACACACCTCTTTAACGTTCATTTTAGTGATCTCTGACTGGCAAAGTCGAACATCATTAGTGCCGATGTGAGTAATAATCTTAGAGAATTTACCATTAGCACTTTTAAAGGGTACCTATTATGGCATTTAAAATGTTCCTAATAATGTTCTGGGATTCCCCAACAACAGTTTTACATGCATGCAATGACAAAAAACACTTTTGTTGTCTTATAATATGCATTTATTTTTACCTGATTTGCTCACCGACTCCCTAATGATTCGTTTGACGACTCATTTGTCCAAACCCCTCCTTTGCGTGACGCTAATCGGCGGTGATTGGTCAGATGACCCAGTCAGTTATATTTTGCGTTAGCCCAAAGCTTAAACATATTGATAAAGCACTGCAGTACTACAATACGCTTCACATAATTTCACATATTTCAAAAAACAAAAAAAATGACATTGGAGACCTAGAAGCTGCTGAGAGTAACTCTCACTCTCTCTCTACACACACACACACCCACACACACACACACACACACACACACACACACACACACACACACACACACACACACACACACACACACACACACACACACACAAAAGCAACAATTATTAATAGTACTTACAGGCTGTGATTCGGAGGAGGAAGCTGATCCAAATAAACTTGGTATTGAACGTTCCTTCAGTATCAGGCGACTCGCGAATACACACTGAAAGCATTTGTGTTTGTGAAGCGATCGTCAATCGTCATTAAAATAACGCGAACACAGCTCAAGGTGGCTATACTTGTGTGGTATAGTTGTAAATATAAACTCTAGCCACTGAGTCTTCACATGCTTGTCCCTGGGCAGTGAAAAAAAAAGTTTGCTTTTGATTCGCACTTCAGAACAGAGTCTCGTCCACATGTTGTCAGGTTTCTCTGTCTGCTCGGCGCGCGCGCACTGAGTGGGCGTGTCGAATTCAAATAACTTGTACAAGTGACGTACGAAAGTGCATCGTTCGTCTATCGATTCATATCAGCGACTCAGAGTCGACTCTTACTCTTGAGAGACAATAACTTTGTATACGGTGAACTTTCATATTTAAAACTTTGCAGGATGTTTTTGTTCACTTAGATCTATGTTACACACTACATGAAAGGTAATTTTCAAAATTCCATGATAGGTACCCTTTAAATTTGCTTTGATGTCAGGCGTTCTGGCTTCCGGCAAGCATGTGACTATGGTGGCTGGTGTCTCTATTTTCACGTTCCATGTAATAGAATCACCAAAGGCAGACAGGAGCAATCGATCCAATTACTGTGGTAAAATCAATGTATCTATCGTTGTACTCTAGTACCTATCGCAGTTAATTCCACTACCATTGAGAGTCCTGAACCCTCTAATCCACAGGAGCTCTCCCTCGAGTACCTAGCGTTTCAGGATGTCTTCAGCAAACAGCTGGCAACCACGCTTTCACTTCATCGGCCATGGGACTGTGGCATCGATTTGCTGCCTGTGGCTACCTTACCCAAAGGTAAAGTCTACCCATTGTCTGTCCCAGAACAGAAGGCAATGGAGGAGTATATCAAGGAGGCTCAGAAGCAGGAGTTCATCAATCATCCATCAACTTCCCCTGCCACTTCAAGTTTCTTCTTTGTTGAGAAAAAGGACGGAGGCTTTCGGTCCTGCGTTGACTATCATACTCTCAACTCACACGCCATCTAATACCGATACTCTCTTCCTCTGGTCCAAGCAGCCCTGGAGCATCTATGCGGAGCTCGCATCTTCACTAAATTGTACCCGCGGAGCGCCTACAACCTTGTTTGAATATGTGAGGGTGACAAGTTGAAGAATGATTTTGTCACACCATCAGGTCACTAAGTGTACCTCGTCATACAATATGGGCTGTCCAACTCACCCTCTGTATTTCAAGGGTCTATGAACTAGGGGTTCCGGGAGTTTCTCTACCATTCCGGTATCATCTACATAGACAATCTGACCATCTCCCGGAACCTGGCCGAACATCGTCACCACGTGACTCAGGTCCTCCAGAAGCTCCTTGACTATAACTTTTACCCGAAGATTGAAAAATGTGAGTTACACTCACATCAATGCCCTGCCGCAAGCTGAGTCCTTGCTACATCGTCCATTCACAGTCCAGAAACAGATCAACAAAGTAGCATTTGAACCTTCCACCTCATTACCGCATCTCACATCATTCCATGTTTCCCTCCTCAAAAGCCCTTCACTAATCCTCTTGTCCCTTCTTCCCCAGGGTCTACTGCTTACTACGGTAAGTGGACGCTGATGTCAACACCATCCTGGACTCCCGACGACAGAAACAAAACTGTTTATCATTCAGTCAAGTTCTGAGATCGTATTATTCTTCAAGACTTACCTGCTTACTTCGGTTGATTCCTGAACGTTTGTTAATAAACATCCTGTTGTTAAAGTTACCTGCCTTGTCTTTTTCTGTTGCTGACACCCGCATTGTTTGTTTTATTGTTCATTTAATTTCCCTTTCTCAACAAAAAGCATAATAATAATTTATCCCACATTATTATGATTGTTCATTTTATTTCCCTTTTTCAGCAAAAGCATACCAATAATAATAATAATATATTATTATTATTATTATTTATATATAGCAAAATTTAACGCAATGTATTTTTTGTGAGTCCATGAACTATGTAAATTGAGGAAATTAACATAATGTTTATTATATGGTTTTCCTCACATATTACTCAATTAAATTCAGAAGATATGTTTACCTGGCTAAAGTGTTTTGCCTCATACCTAATGTCAGCATGTTTCTGTCGATGTTACAGTAAATATCATTATCTATGTATGAAAACCTACAGTGTGTCTGAGAAGTCCCCACAAATAGAGCTTTTATTGCAGTTTATATGATCTCTTTCTCTCTCTGTGTGTGTGTGTAGAGAAATGAACTGGTGTGTAGTTTGAGGAAGTCAGTCGCATGCGTGGGGTGTGTCTAAAACACTCACGTCAGGAGTTCAGCTCACTCTCTCTTAGTTTGGATTCATATGAATTAAACAAACACCGGACGAGAGAGTGAGAGTGAGAGAAAGCTGGACTGAACATCAGCTCATTCTCAGGTCTGATAAACATTTTCATTTTGATATTTGAATTAGAGATTATGACAGTTTCAAACCTTGAAGTTACAGTGTAACATTTAAGAAGGAAGTTCAATAGGTGCTGATGTGTTACTTAATTAGATGTTTCCGTTCTTCAGAATGAGATTCTATTTTAATTTTGATGTTTAGCACCGAGTCAGAAATATGACACTATCTGAGCAGGTGTGTGTATATGGATGTTGTGGTATGTTTGTTGTTATCATGATTCACAAATATTCCGCTGATGTCTTAAACAATGGTCAAAATATTTTGCCATTTGATTCAAACTAAATGTTATAGTAGTATGACAGTTGATTAAAACTTCCTACATCTCTCTGTGCCTCTGTTTCATGTAAAGCCCTTATTTCCTTTGCAAAGGCAAATGTGTGAATGTTTAACACCTTCGCAACTTCCAAACACATATTGTAACTTCTCTCAATACCACATGACAGGAAACCATAGTTGTGGTAGATGATTTTGATGAGTTTAAGAGAATTATAATAGAGGTAGTGTTTTTCAGGATTGACAGTCATCTTCTAGTAGAAGACTCTTAGCAAAGCTTAACCATGCTGCATTTCACTTCCTATTTTCTTTCTATGATATTCTGAAAGTGCCCGTTGCTTCTGCTTGACATCTTGTCATTATTTTAACTTGTCATGTTGTCTTTCCTGTGACTCAGACATCATATGGTAACACAGGAGTAAACTCGTTCACACATCAAAGACATGGAGCACGTCCAGGTAGGAAATGTTGCATTAGTCTCAACATGTTGAAATATAATGTGTTTAGTCAAGAACGTCACATCCTTTTACTACTCTTGTCTGTAATAAGAGATGTATGCATGAAATGTGACAGAATATAGTTTAGAATAGATCAAATATATCACTAAACCTTAAAATTGTTAAATATTATAACATTATTTTCCTGTTATCTCTGTGAAGCTGCTTTGAAACAATTTGTATTGTAAAAAGTGCGATATAAATAAAGGTAACTTGACTAAATGCTTAATGTTTCAAATACAACTACTTTTAAGCTGTTTTTAAGATGGTTAAGCTTATGGTCAGAGATTTAAATCAAGATTTAAATCGTTATTATAATTATATATTATATATATGTATTTTTTTTCTTCATTATAATTTCAATGCTCAGCAGACTCTAATAATAATGATGTTAATAATAATAATTAATTCCACATTATTATTATTTATATAATTATTTTTATTATTATTATTGTCCATTTTCCAAACAGCTTGTCATAGGGTTTGGGTTGAAGTATCATTATAATCAATATTATTATTATTGTTGTAGTTTTTATACATTTTACTTCATATATTTTATTTGTTAATGTTCCAAGTAAAATATATTTTAAGTTGGTTGAACTTACTGTTATATACTTCTAGGATTTATATAATTCTAACAACTAATTCTAATTTTTAATTGTCAGCTGACTCTAACAATAATAATAATAATTAATCCTATATTATAATTATTAATCACAGATTTTCAAAATTGCCTTTTCTATGTAGGATTGAAGTATTATTAATAATAGAAATTTTATTTAATAACTTTTCTTTGTTTTCAGATTCCCATTTTTGAATATTTCCAGGTAAATAAAAAATAACAAAAGCTTTAACAAAGCAACCTACAACTAAACCTCAAATAACTGGCAAATATTTGGACATGAAGCTAAGAATACAAGAATTAATTTCTAGAATACAACTTTTTCATGTTCTCATATTTTTTCACTCATTGATTTCCTGTGTTGCATCAGCCTGAGCTTGAATGTAGTATTTCTCTCCACAGAGCTGATTGTCAGTTGAGCCTGTGTAGAGATGTCGGGTGACACCAGTACATTGTCATGGAAACCGCCTCCTCCCGATCACCCACATGTGTCCGCCGAGACAGGGAATAAAGGCAGGGGGGCGGTGAAAATCCTCAAAGTGTGCTTCATAAGCAACAGCGCCAACCTGGGCAAGAACTTCAAACTGGTCAAATGTGAAAGTTCCTGGAATATCAGGGTGAGGAGATGAACGTGCATTTTTACACATTAATGATGAATGCAATATGAAGCGCATCTTTCTGTTGTAACAATGAGTGATCTGACGCATGATTCCATTCTCCAGAGAATTATTAAGTCCATCCTGGACAGCGGACGACTTGGTCCCAACATCATGTTCTTAGAATGCTACGGTCTGTTGCTCAAACACCTCAAATCAGACGAGGTTCACTGGCTGCACCCGAACCTCACCGTAGCAGAAGTGGAGCTGAAATATGAACAGCAGCACGTCGAAGCGGAGTGGAGGTTGGTGTGTGTGTGTGTGTGTGTCCCATACAGCAAAAAGTAAGGGTAATTACATTGTACTTACTCAAATAAGTACTAAATAATAATCATTAACTACATTTACTTACTATACAGTTACGGTTTGGTTTAGGGTTAGTTACTTGTAATTATGCATAATCTACTATTATTACTATAATAAGTACATGTAATAACCTGTAACTGTCACCCTAAAATAACGTGTTAGTGTTTTTCTAGTTCTCAATTTTAAAATAAATATAAATGGATATATTTTTAGTTATTAGATGTTTTGCCCATTTTAATATTTTCGATCTAAACAGTTTACACTACCATTCAAAAGCTCAATTTATTTGACCAAAAATACAGTAGAAAGAGAATTATGAAATATGATTACAATTTAATAAAACTGTTTTCTATATGAATACATTTTAATATTTAATTTATTTCTGTCATGCAAAGCTAAATTTTCAGCATCATTATTCCAGTGTCACATGATCCTTCAGAAATCATTCTAAAATGCTGATTTGATGCTCAAGAAACATTGCTTTTTTGTCATCAATGTTGAAAACAGTGCTGCTTAATATTTTTGTGGAAACCATGATGCATTTTTTTCAGGATTCTTTGTTGAACAGTATTTATTTGAAATAGAAATCCTTTGTAACATTATAAATGTCTTTACTGTTACTTTTGGTCAGTTTAACGTATTTGCTGAATAAAAATATGAATTTCTTCATCATCAACAACAACAACAACGTGCTTTTCAATGGTAATTCATATATTTGAGCTAAACCCTCAGTATAGTCTTACAGTTCTGGAAATCAGTTCTCTATATATATGTTACTAACTCTGTTTCTGTTCTTCTATCATGATCAGATATGATTTGAGGATCCGTTACATTCCTCCTGATTTCCTGGAGAAGTTAAAAGAAGACAAAACCACAATGCTCTACTTCTACCAGCAGGTCAGTACCTGTCACTTGGGGAGTGTTTCTTCAAAAGTAGGCTACCACCCCATATGCAAAAAGAACACACTGAATATTGCACTAGGAAACACCATTTGCACTGAAGCATCATGGATGTTTGATTTAGCACTGAAGTGCTTGCCAGATTGCGTGATGGTGGTTTGCACATCTATAAAGTTGAATAAAGGTGTATGCTTGACGTTGTTCCGCAGGTTCGCAATGACTACATGCAGCACAGTGCTAGGAGAGTTAGTGATGGGATGGCACTGCAGTTGGGCTGTCTGGAGATCAGGTAAGTTGAACATTATTTCAAGTTGCTTTTTCATATTTTCAACTTTAGTGCGTAATGCTCTGCAAAGTTCCAAAGCACAAAGTCACTCCAAAGGAAGTTATTCTCTATATCACTTCACACTGTTTCTGAACTCCCTGAAACGCCTCCATTGTAGTCTTGAGGTTGAACTATAAAAGGTGGCTGCTGTTTCGGTTGCGTGTTCGGTGTCTGCACGAGGAGGTGCGTGGAGGTATGAAAATACCTACAGGAAGGATATCGTATTGGGCAACCATTTCATGGTCTTACACATTGCACAGACGATATATATATATACATTCAGACCACTTAACGTAGTGATTGCTATCAGTATCAGGATGTGAAGAGACTTTCAACCAGCATAACAAAAAAGGTTTCTGGAACAAATCACCTACCCTGCCTTTAAAGGGATGCTCCACTTTTTTTGGAAATAGGCTCATTTTACAACTCCCCCAGAGTTAAACAGTTGAGTTTTACCGTTTTTGAATCCATTCAGCCGATTTTCTGATATTTAGAAGAATATCAGTAACTAGACAGTTTCTGGTCTCATTGACTTCCATAGTAGGAAAAATATATACCAAGGAAAATAATGAAGTCTTTCATTAAAAGAAGTTATCACTCCACCACCTGCGTGACATCATTAACCAACGTGGTTGAACGACAAATTTGTGACAGTCCGGTTTCGGGGAACAGTCTTGACTAGCTAGTTGATTTCTTCATTGATGAATCGTGCTATGGTTAAGCTGTACGAGAAACGCACGCCTAAGCGTTTCTGACAAACTGAAAACTGCAACTATGTTTTTTTTTAACATTCAAGCATGACAATCTATTCTCGATGACACCAAAAACAAAATCAAAACTTGTAAAAGGGCATATGACCCTTTATACAATCTTGCTAGGAATCAACTGAAAAAATGAATAATAATCTGAAATAATTCTAAGCTTTATTTGTATACAGCTTAAAGTGCTTTACACTAAACATCTTTAGATTGAGCACTCGACATAAAAACAAGTAAAAAAATACCATAATTAATATAACTTCAGAATGAACTTAACCCAGTTTATAAAGATGGTAATTGTAGTAATTAAAACCAATTAATAAGGCATTCCTGTAGCTCAAGCAGTTTGCAACACCAATGGGTTCGAATCCCAGGGAATGCAAGAACTGATAGAAATGTATATACCTTTGGATAAAAGCGTCTGCAAAAATGCATAAATGCAAAAAAATAAATAAAAGACAACATATCACATAGAATGCTGCAGAAAAGTCATTTTCAAATGACATCCCTTCAATTTTTCTTCAATTCTAACAGGAGGTTTTATAAAGACATGAATGCCAGCGGCCTGGAGAAAAAATCCAACTTTGAACTGCTGGAGTAAGTTGTTTGTCTTGTGCTGTACGATAGTTTTACACAAGGATATGCACAGTGCGTTTATGACATTTCTGCTCCTGTCAGGAAAGATGTCGGCCTGCAATTGTTCTTCCCTCAAGAATTAATCGGCAGTATGAAGGTAAAAACATTTCTTCACCTCTTTGAGAATAAGGCAGCAAAGCGATGCAAAACACACTAACAGCGTTTATGATTTTTGATTAATAATGATAAAATGTTGTTCATATATGTCTGGTGGGAAACAGCCGAAGCACCTGAGAAAACTGATCCAGCAAACGTTTCAGCAGTTTGCGTTGCTGAAGGAGGAGCAGTGCATCATGAAGTTCTTTGAGACGTTATGTGTCTTTTCCAGTTTTGACGAAGAGGTTTTTCCTTGTGAGCTGGTGGTAAGTTTTATTTTTTTTTAAAGTACAGCCATGTAAAAGGGTACCTATTATGGCATTTAAAATGTTCCTAATATTGTTCTGGGAGTCCCCAACAACAGTTTTACATGCATGCAATGACAAAAAACACTTTTGTTGTCTTATAATATGCATTTATTTTTACCTGATTTCCTCACCGATTCCCTAATGATTCGTTCGACGACTCATTTTTCAAACCCCGCCTTTGCGTGACGCTAATCTGCTGTGATTGGTCAGACGACCCAGTCAGTTATTTTTCGCGTTAACCCAAAGCTTAAACATATTGATAAAGCACTGCAGTACTACAATACGCTCTATTCTTTATGACAACTCCAATAACAAGACAAACATTTTACATATTTCAAAAAAAAAAAAAAATGACATTGGAGACCTAAGCTGCAATGAGCGTAACTGACACACACACACACACACACACACACACACACACACACACACACACACACACCACACACACACACACACACACACACACACACACACACACACACACACAACACACACACACACTTATTGAGCATGCTACAAAACCCATAAAAGCAACAATTATTAACAGTACTTACAGGTTGTGATTCGGAGGATGAAGCCGATCCAAATAAACTTGGTACTGAACGTTCCTTCAGTATCAACCGACTCGCGAATCCACACTTGCAAGCATTTATGTTTGTAAAGGAATCGTCATTAAAATGACGCGAACACAGCTGAAGGTGGCTATACTTGTGTGGTGTAGTTGTAAATATAAACTCTAGCCACTGAGTCTTCACTTGCTCGTCTCTGGGCAGTGAAAAAAAAGTTCGCTTTTGATTCGCACTTCAGAACAGCGTCTCGTCGACATGATGTTGTCAAGTTTCACTGTCTGCTCGGGGCGCGCAATGAGTGGGCGTATCTTATTCAAATAACTTGTCAAGTTGACGTCAACTAGACAGAGAAAAAGCATCGTTCGTCTATCGATTCATATCAGCGACTCAGAGTCGACTCTTACTTTTGAGAGACAATAACTTTGTATACGGTGAACTTTCATATTTAAAACTTTGCAGGATGTTTTTGTTCACTTAGATCTATGTTACACACTACATGAAAGGTAATTGTCAAAATTCCATAATAGGTGCCCTTTAATCATGGTTGATGTGTGAGATTTACTCTGAAATAACATGAAAACTAGTTTTGGGTGGATGGATATATTCAGTCCGAAATGTATGACTGTCATTGCATTAGATAATCTCCAAGCAAATGTTATTTGCAATTACATGCTGCATAACATTTTCACTTTTGCAATGGCTATGAAATCAGATTAATGCATTTAATGCAGATTAACATTTTTTTTATTGTTTTTAAACATAACCATCTTTTGCAAAATGTTTTACTTGAAAAATGTGCTTCTGTTAGCTTTCTGTAAAATAGATAACATGTCGCTTTGACATTTTGTTATCTTTTGCATCCATGACATTGATTAAAGTATGGTTTAAGTGACCAATGCAGATTAAGCAGTAATTGTGTTGCCATAAATGTTGCGAATGTCTGATTGTTCTGTAGCAAGGATGGAGCGTCTCTGTGGATCTGGTCATCGGCCCCAAAGGTATTCGGCAACGCACAGACAAAAGCTCTGTGGTAAGAAGAACATCCCCTAACACGTTAATCCCACCGCTCAGCCTTTACTCCGAAAAACAGCACTCGCACATCAAAGCAATAATAACCACTTATATTTGTCAATTGACCACAATGGAAAATATGTAGCCTCATAATCATTGGCATCAAATAGAGTACCCCAAATACACTCAAGATGTCTATATATTTATTATTATCTGTTTTTGATCATATGTTCATTTTAGTATCATTGAGATACTATTATAACTTTGTTGTATTTTTAATTAGTGTTTGTTTCAGTTTAAGTGTGTTATTTTAGTAACGCACTTAAACTTAAGCTTTAGCTTGAATGAATTTTTTTTTAAACAAATTAGCTCAAAGAGGAAATCATAACTTTAACTTGATGATTAACTTGATGTGGCTAAATTAACATTAAAATTATTTAATCAGTTCATCCAACGAACACTTTTTACTATTCATTAATTCTAAGAAAAGGGTGTTTATCATGGCCACAGAAAAATCATTCTTTCTTTGGATGTACAGCGCTTAGAGCGTGTAACAAGACTAGAAATTGTTAAATTGACTTGCTGTAAGCAGAGAATCAGAACCAAATATCTATTGTGCAAGTTTTATTAACTAAATCACGAACACAACTAATCTAAACAAACACACAATCACACATACACGGGTAAAATGGTAAGTGACAGAATGAAACTGAAACAGGGAATGAAGCTATTTTAACTATGAAATTTAACTATGAAAAGAACCATCCGCTTATTATTTTCCAGGCCTCGTAGAAGTGTTTACAGCTTATTACTAAACCTCTGTTTAGTCAGTTAGTTGTACGATACTTGCATTGCAGTTGAAGCAGTTTCGTAAAGGTCCTGATTTGATGGTTTCGTGAGTCGTTGACGTTGAAGCTGCAATCGATTTATTCTGCATTGAATGAAGAAGATATGATGGACTTGCATGGTTAGTTCGACTTTGTCATGGTCGAGGAAGTTGCACATGGCTTGATGTGTTGGGTCGAACCAGGTTTCCTGTCCCACACGCACAGCAACCAGCAGAAACAGGAAGAGAGAGGAGGAACTTAACCTCTGAGGGTGGAGGATTGGCCAGTGAGCCAATCGTGCTTAAGCTTTCGGAGGGAAAGTGGGTAACACTTTACTTGAAGGGGTGTGCATAAGACTGACATGACACCTTCTTAATCATGAAATGACACATGTCATGAATATGAAGGAGGTTTTATGCATGTTTATGATAACTGTCATTAAGTGTCATTCACTCAATTATGACATTTTTAATGCAAATATGACATTGTTTGAGAGATGTTTTTATGACACCTTGACATAAACCAATACATCATAACCTGTCAGTGTCTTTGTCATACAACTTGACATTACTAAGACAACACAACCTGTCATAAACATGACATAGCAGATTAATTATCAAATTTAAAACCACTTAGCTTTATTGGTTAACATTACATTAAACTGTCAGGTGGTTGGCTTTGACATTGGCTGTCATGAAGCCATTCTAACTTTTTAATGACAAACTCAATTTGTACCACTGTAGTTGAGGTCACGAAAAATATTAATGACACAGTTAGAATGGCCTCATGACAGCCAATGTCAAAACCAACCACCTGACAGTTTAACATGTTAGTTAAATTTAATTTAATGTCAAGGTGTCATAACAAAGACATCTCAAACAATGTCATATTTGCATTAAAAATGTCATAATTGAGCGAATGACACTTAATGACAGTTTCATAAACATGCATAAAAGCTCCTTCATATTCATAACATGTGTCATGTCATGGTTATGAAGGTGTCGTGTCAGTCTTATGCACAACCCTTCAAGTAAAGTGTTACCGGAAAGGGTTACGGCTCTTTGTGTTCTAACAGGGCCTTTGCATATGTAACTGGATTTGGTGCTGGTAAAGAAACTATTAAAGATTCTTGTAATACTAATATGTTGCATAGGTATCAACTTATGATATACACGATCATGCAGGTCATCAAAGTACAAATTCGTAGATACCTAGAATTATATACAGTATATGTGATCTTAATTATTTTAATAATAATAACACATGCATTACAGGATTGATACATAGGCAAAAGCACTGTAAAAGAATGTGTGACCTCATAGACCACATTCTTTTAGGTCATAAAACCATGGCAAACAAAAGCCTGGTTCTATTATTCTGGCCGTTGTCACACACACCTTGTTTTGTGGTTGGTGAGGGGTTTTAAAGATTATTTGTTAAATATAACAAATAATCGTGTCTGATTAGTCTCAGTCGTTTCATAATCCCCTCCTATGGACAACAGCGAGTGACGTCGAAGGTGCAGAAAGATCAGACACACCTCCGGCATATAAAGCTGGAAGGCTGTGGGGGACTCTGGTTGTTTGTGTCTCCTGGAGCGGTGGTTGTTCCACGGCGGGTGATGTAGACCGTAGCTAAGTTCAGGTCTCTGGGCTGGTGCAGCAGGTGTCTTGATACAGTTGACAGTGTGAGTTCTTTTGGGGGAAGTGTTTGCTTGTGGTTGCAGAAAGTGGTTAGGGGTCTGTGTAGCATGAAGAGGGTTTTAGACTGACCTAAGCTAGCAGGGACACACCAAACACCTCAAGGTAAAAAAGAAAGCAAAACAATGGAAAGTGTTTCTAGTTCTATATGGGGCCTACAGTGTGTTTATCAGTAGCCATTCTTCTTGCACTAGGCCTGGCACTAAAGAGTGAGGAGGGGTAGAGAAGAAACAGGAATAAAGGTTACTAATAACCGGTATAACTCATTTAGGAAACAGAACTACTGTAATCCTATACAGTGAGGGAAGATGGTGATGGTAAAATAACTAAAATAAGGTAAAAAAAGAAGGTCCTAAAGGAAGGGTATATAGACAAATGGATTTAATTAAATTCCAAATTTAATTAATTAATAATTTGGTTTTCTGTGCGCAAACATCCGAAGCGCGCACAGAAAGCTGCCCCTCAGAAAGCGCGTGAATCGCCTAAGTTCACTTTCATGTCTTCTTGAGCTTGAATAGACAAATTTAAACAAAATTGTCAAAATGCTGCATAGTCGGTTATTTCTTAAGTGAACGTAAACCGTTGAAAAGAAAATGTGTATGTTGGATACATGCTCTTAAAGTGACAGCAGCCTAATAAACCTACTGCTGTCTTTTTCCCCAATAAAACAAAAGACAAAGAGCACATCCCTCACTGCTCTTGACTGGTTGAGCCCTGTTGGAGCAGCTCTAAATATTCACTGTGCTGTTAAATTAAAGATCAAATATGACAGAGCAACAATATGAACAGTGAAAGTAACAGTAGCTCTCACAATACATTTTAACAGGCATAACAAACATGAAAATAACTGAAGGAAATATCTATTTGCTAAGCCAACTAATTTGATTCAAATGCGTTTGATTTCTATACACAATATTTTTGAAAATTAAAATGTATATTAACATGGCTTTCTTTGTGTCCTCATTAGCCGGTCTCTCTAGCCACGTTTGCGCAAATTCGCAGTATTAAATACACCCTTCAGGATGACGGAAAGACACTGCTACATATATCTATAGATGGAGCTAAACAGGTAAACGCATCTAAATGTGTCTGAACATATTTGCTGAAATGAATGCTTGCTTGATCTGTTTACCTTCCTTGACTTTCTTATGAAGATTAAAACAATGCATATTAAAAGATTTGGCCTTTCTTTTTGGTCTTTTTCAGCCTTTGTCCATCAGCACAGCATCTCTGGCCATCGCAGAGAACATGGTGGATTTAATAGATGGCTACTGTCGTTTGGAGCATGGAAACGAGACGACTTTAATAGTGCTGCCTAATAAAGGTGCATATGTGTTATTCTTTCATTGTACCAGGGCATCAAACCAACATCATCATCTACCGTATCTTAGATTAGTATTAACTAATGAAACCAATGGAAATAGTTCCTCTGCTGCAACAGTTTTTGACTCGCCTCATCAGTGCGTTACCATCGCTAGTAAAAAACGCATAGTGTACGCTATGAATAACAACATTCGCATAAAAAAACGCATAGTGTACATATGAATAACAAACTATCGTTTGTGTTTACCAGACAGAGATGCTCGAATCTCTCTACCTCCTTTACCCAGCAGGTGAGCAGTGATGTTTGGGTTATTCTGTATTTTGTCATATATCATTTAATTTGATAGTTTTATAGCTGATTCTGACTGATTGATCCTGTGTAATCTTCTATTTCAAAGCAGTATGGGAATATATTCACAATATGTTCACCTTTTTTGTATTCTGTCCACATAAAATATACATTGTAGTATATAACATATCTTATTTTATCTAGCTTTTTATTTAACTTTTATTTATTTTATTTATGTTTGATATTTCTTATTTAAATTCTTATTCTGTCTCATTCACCCTGTCTAATTTTCTAATTTTCTATTGCAAAGCAGTATGGAAAACACCAGATCTGACATGGAAAGTATGTGAAACTAAATATATACACTGCCTATATATCCGCATTTTATAAAAGATTGTTAGATACAGTTTTTTGTTTCATTAAATGATCCCCCCCCCCCCCTCCCCCACAGGTTCAGATATTTATTCAGAGATACCAGAAAATAAACCAGTTGCATGTAAGAACAAAAAAATATTTTAAGGAAATGATGATTTTTTTTTTTTATTTATTTATTTACTTGACATCTTTAAATCAATCCCCTTATATTCCAGCATGTAAATTCAGCCTCTCACGGAACGACGTTGTGCTCGGTCGGATTCTGGGTGAAGGTTTCTTTGGTGAGGTTCATGATGGGATTTATAAAAGCAAGGTTAGTGCAGCAGTCACACACCTACAGGCCAAAATATACAGCGGATCACAAGGATTTAGAAACCTATTCAAGTCCAGCTTTCTGGACAGGAACCTCACACATCTTGTCTTCTTTTAGACAGGGGAGCGAGTGAATGTAGCTGTAAAGACGTGCAAGGACTGCACAGCTGATGTGAAGGAGAAGTTCATGAGTGAAGCTTGTAAGTTGTCATAAAACGGATAATTCCGGTCCCTGAATATGATTGGCTGAGCTGCATTTAAACCTGTTGTAAATACAAACATACACCTGTGACCGCATCACATCAGTATTACTGCACGTCTGTGTGTTGCTTGGAAAACATTCCGCTTCTGAAGAACTACATTGGCGGTTCTAAATTCACTGTAATCCATGGCTTCACTGGGCTTATTTTGTAGACTCAAATTGATGCCTACATAGAACAATAAAACCCTTAAAACATTGTTATACAGTGATCATGAAGAAACTGGACCATCCACACATTGTGAGACTCATAGGAGTTATCGAAGAGGATCCGGTGTGGATTGTCATGGAGCTTTACCAGTATGGAGAGGTTAGATTCATTTATTTCATTGATTTCAAGCTTGACAACGGTTTGCTCATTTACAGGAAAATAGTCAAGTCACCTTTATTCAGTTTCACAGCAATAAACAGGAAAATAACATAATTAATGACGCAAACGTATTCAAATATAAGAAAGATTTAAATTCTGCACTCTTAAAAAAGAAGATTCTCTATAAAACATGTAAACAGTTCTGTCAGACGCTTCATATAACCTTTTATAGGACCATTTTATGGATTTAGTTTTCATTTATTTAGTTTTAATTCATTTTTGATCTTAGTTAAAGTCTTTGGGCCCTATTGAAACGGTCTAAGCCCATGTTCTAATCTAAAGCGTACGGCGCAAGTGCACTTAGGTTGTGTCCAGTCCACCTTTGCTAGTTTAACGACAGGAAAAATTGTCGGCACACCCGGCGCATGGTCTAAAAGGGTTGTCGATATTCTCTAAATGAGTAGTGGGTCTGTTTTGGGCGTAACATGCAATAAACCAATCAGTCTCTCATCTCCCATTCCCTTTAAAGGCCAGTTGCGTTCTTGCCATGGCGGATTCTCTATTTACATGGCGGAATTAGCAAGCGGAAAAACTGTACGTTTCTGTAGCGAGGAAACGGATCTGCTCGTGCGCGAGGTTATAGCGAGCAAGCAGACCATCTACTTGTGGAGCCGCTTATAGGCGCGTTAATAACGCGCTCTTTAAATAACAAAAAAATAGTGCGCCACTATGTTTTAGTGGTCTATTTCAGTTGCCTCAAAATAGCAACGCGAACACACCTCTTTTTCAGACCAGCATGCCTATGGGCGCACAAATGCATTTGCTATTTAAGCAATGTGGCGCAGGATGTGAAAATGTGTCAAGCTGAAACTAGCAAAAAACACTTGCGCTGCATTGCGCCGGGTGTATGATAAGGCCCTAAGAATTAAGCCGCTCGTAAATATACTTTACTACTGGAAAATTTTGAAATTACCTGTTAAACATGACAGTATTATGCAATCTTTTAAGATTTTTCTTTTGATATAGAACCTTTTTGGCATAAAGGGTTTCTTAAACGCAATGCATCCCACGGATTATGCATAACTCAAAACCTCATGTAAGACGATAGGAGTGTCACCAAAACCTGATTGAAGTGATAGAACCCTGACAACAATAGTATTGTTAAATCACACAAAATTACTCATTAAGGGAATAGGATTGTTTTCCAGTATATTGACTTCTTAAGGTACTTTGTTATATCTGTGAACAATCACTCTTCTCCAATGTCACAATAAAGGGTAAATCTGGCTCTGCTCATAACAGTACATTATGCAATATTGTTAATCAGACTTTAATATCATCCTGTTTTTTCTGTGATTACTTCAGCTAGGAAATTACCTGACGGATAACCAGCAGAAACTAACCAATATCACACTGATCTTGTACAGTGTGCAGATCAGTAAAGCCCTGGCTTACCTAGAGGGTGTTAACATGGTACACAGGTACGCCGATACACTTTCTGACCTGTGTGTCCCAAATTAAACATCTCTTTGCTTAAATATATTATGCTAATATTGTGAATATTAATTATTACCTAGTTAGTTTGAAATTTTGGTTGACATGCTACACACTCCTATCTAAGTTTTATTTGTTCTGCAACAATACAATAATAGATGTACAGTACATGATTATAGAAGAATTCTGTTTTTTTTTTTTCAGATTCATGAGCATTTTTAAATAGCATTTTAAATTGGAATAAAGACGCTGACACCTTTGTCTTGCCAATTTTGTAGCTAAAATTGTAGGTGTTCTAAATAAACAAATAATATTTTAAAACATTGGGAATGACACAATAAATGTTTCTGTTCATGGGTGTTATTTACTTTTAGATTTTCTTACCAATTCTTTAAAAGATTTCTCTTTTACCAAGGCTGTATTTATTTGATCAAAAACACAGTAAAGACTGTAATACTGTCAAATAATATTACAATTTAAAATATCTGTTTTCTATTTGACTATATTTTAAAATGTAATTTGTTCCTGTGATGAAAAGATGAATTTTCAGTATCATTACTAATGATGATGATGATGATGATGATGATGATAACTTTATTGTCAAAGTCTGAAAAATTTTCTTTTTTTATGCTGCGTTCACACCAAACGCGAATATGCGAATATTTATGTATCTTATTAAACTCTCTAATACAGCTGAATAGTCTTCAGTATCACACGATCCCTCATAAATCATTCTTATTTGATGATTTGCCTCTAAAAAACAGCATATATTTAAAATAGAAATCTTTGTAACTTTTGAAATGTTTTTGCTGTCACTTTTGATCCATTTAATGCATCCCTGCTGAATAAAGGTATTAATTTTTAATTATTATAAAAATATATTTTTTAAGACACAAAATCAGGACTTGATTTCTCACACCTCACGTGCATTATAAATTAAACAGCGTTTTATTGTAGGTGTTTTCATATGTCCTTTTGATAATCATCTATATAGTATCTCATGCATGTGGTTGTACAAAGGCTATTTTAGTGGTGCATAGATAATCAAGTTACTCTGTTTTCCTATCAGAGACATTGCTGTGAGAAACGTACTGGTTGCCAAACCAGACTGTGTGAAGCTGGGAGACTTTGGCTTGTCCAGATACATAGAAGAGGAAGAGTATTACAAAGGCAAGCTCTGACTAGATGTCACAGATCTCTCTGTTTTAGTCTAACACGCGCTAATATAGCGGTTTCATTTCACTTTCATTTCTTATGTCGAATGCTGTCAAATGACACTTTGTTCTCTCTCCGAAGCCTCCGTGACTCGATTACCTATCAAATGGATGGCGCCAGAGTCCATCAACTTCAGACGGTTTACCTCGGCCAGTGATGTCTGGATGTTTGGTTAGTGACTTTTGAAGAGTGACGTAGCGTTAGTGAGATGAATGCGTTTAAGGATGCACGTCGTGTTGTGTCATGTTTGCAAAGCGCAATGCAGACTTTTCAACGTTGATTCACTGTTTTGATCATATTAGGCAATAAATCAATGTAATCATCAGGATTTTTCAAGCCATCGTTATGGTGTAAATCCCTATTTCCTGTTGTTATTCTTGCTGATTTAATGCTGATTCTTGTGACGAACTAATCTTTTCACAATCAAAGTTTTGCAATGAACATATAAAGCAGTTCAGAAGACGCATTTGTAGTTCCTGATTCTTGTGCTTCTCCTTTCAGCTGTGTGCATGTGGGAGATCATGAGTGGAGGCAAGCAGCCATTCTTCTGGCTGGAGAACAAGGATGTGATAAACCAGCTGGAGCAGGGCGTCCGTCTACCCAAACCCGAGAGGTGCCCGCCAACCCTCTACTCCCTCATGACCCACTGCTGGGCCTACATCCCCCGTGAGAGACCCAGCTTTGCTGAGCTAGTGTGCAAACTGAGGTACAACACTGATAGTCATCAAACGCCTAATAAAAATAATACAAACTGACCAACACTTACAGTAAGCGGATATTGAGGGAAAAATTTATATTATATAAAATGATATAATAAAATGATTAGAAAAAAATTAAATAAAAAGACCCAGCTTCATTGACTTAGTGTGCAAACTGAGGTACAACACTGCTGGCCGGCCTGCCCTAGTCGTCAAAGACCTATAGGGTTGTCCGTTTGAACCCTTAACGGAGTCAAATGTACACATTTCAGAGCTCAAAACGGGTCTAATTCTAACCCAAATAAAACTTTAAAAAACCTGTTTTCAAAACATAAAAATGAATGTGATTTTTAAAATGCTTTTAAATCATTCAAGCCCGGCAAGACAAAAGCGAACACTCTGTCTGTGAATGTCCTGAAACACACGACTCACGGAAAGACGAGTGCAAGTATCGCGTGCACAGACTTGCCAGAATCAAGTTCTGTCGCGCTTGATCAAACAATAACACACAATTATGCCAAAATGTCAGTCTTAAATGAACGTAAAGAGTTCTAAGAAAATGAGACGTGTGAGAGAAACAGGTGATACAGATGAACTGATAATGATGATGACACGTGACATGAAGATAGGCAGACAAGTCCAATAAAACCCAAACTAAACAGAACACAACTGTGGCTTTACTCCCCCCTCCCGGTAGGCGCGTCCTCGCGATGTAGATAGACCAACTAGGGAGGGAGGGAACTCAGGAGGAGGACAAAGAGCAGGTGAGGGTAGACAGAAAGCAGGAGGGACCAGGGCGGAGGTTGCTGTGCAGGCGGCCAGGGCGGAGACGACGGAGGGAGGAGCCATGGTGGAGGCAGGTGGGAGAGGAGACCAGGGTGGAGCCGGAGAGGCGACGCTGAGGATCCAGCGGGACATGGCGGCACTGCTGGCTCTGGCGACTGAGGTGCAAACGGTGACACAGAAGGGCACGGTGGAGACAGAGGGAGTGAGGACCAAGGAGGAACAGAAGGGAGTGAGGAGTCCAACGGAGCCGGGGGGATGAAGGGACGAGGCGTAGCCAGAGGAGTGCAGTCCAGAGGTGAGGGTTGGTCGACGAGCGACCAAGGTGGATCTGGGGGGATGAGGGAGCCTGGCGGAACTGGTGAACTGATGGGCCACGGTGGATCTGAGAGAGGTAGGAGCCAAGGTGGAGCTGATGGATTGCCGGGCCGAGGTAGAGTCCTGGTTGGGGAAGTTGGAAGCGGAGACCGGGGATCCACCAACCAGGTTGGAGCTGCAGGCTGGTAGACCCACGGCGACTCCACCTCCCCGAAGGTGGTTTGAGGAGCAGAGGGGCTGACAGGCAGTGGTGGAAGTAGGGTTGAGAGGTAGTAGATTGGAGGAACAGGGAGAGGGAGGCTGGGTGGGAATTCAGACTCAGATTCTGGCTCAAAGATAGACTCAGACTCGTGGACAGAAGACTCAGACTCGTGGACAGAAGACTCAGGCTCGTGGACAGAAGACTCAGGCTCGTGGACAGAAGACTCAGGCTCGTGGACAGAAGACTCAGGCTCGTGGACAGAAGACTCAGGCTCGTGGACAGAAGACTCAGGCTCGTGGACAGAAGACTCAGGCTCGTGGACAGAAGACTCAGGCTCGTGGACAGAAGACTCAGGCTCATGGACAGAAGACTCAGGCTCGTGGACAGAAGACTCAGGCTCGTGGACAGAAGACTCAGGCTCGTGGACAGAAGACTCAGGCTCGTGGACAGAAGACGGGCGGTTTCAGCGGAACTAGACTCTGGACGGGTGGTCTCGGCGGGACGAGACTCTGGACGGGCGGTTTCGGCGGGACGAGACTCTGGACGGACGGTCTTGGCGGGACGAGACTCTGGACGGGCGGTTTTGGAGGAACGAGACTCTGAACGGGTGGTCTCGGCGGGACGAGACTCTGAACGGGTGGTCTCGGCGGGACGAGACTCTGAACGGGTGGTCTCGGCGGGACGAGACTATGGACGGGTGGTCCCGGCGGGACGAGACTCTGGACGGGCGGTCTCGGTGGGCCGAGACTCTGGACGGGTGGTCTCGACGGGACGAGTCTCTGGACGGGTGGTCTCGGCGGGACGAGACTCTGAACGGGTGGTCTCGGCGGGACGAGACTCTGAACGGGTGGTCTCGGCGGGACGAGATTATGAAACGGGTGGTCTCGGCGGGACGAGACTCTGGACGGGTGGTCTCGGCGAGACGAGTCTCTGGACGGGTGGTCTCGGCGGGACGAGACTCTGGACGGGTGGTCTCGGCGGGACGAGACTCTGAACGGGTGGTCTCGGCGGAACGAGACTATGAACGGGTGGTCTTGGCGGGACGAGTCTCTGGACGGGTGGTCTCGGCGGGACGAGACTCTGGACGGGTGGTCTCGGCGGGACGAGACTCTGAACGGGTGGTCTCGACGGGACGAGTCTCTGGACGAGTGGTCTCGGCGGGACGAGACTCTGAACGGGTGGTCTCGACGGGACGAGTCTCTGGACGGGTGGTCTCGGCGGGACGAGAATCTGGAAGGGTTGTCTCGGCGGGACGAGAATCTGGTCGGGTTGTCTCGGGCGGGACGAGAATCTGGACGGGTTGTCTCGGCGGGACGAGAATCTTGAACAGGGACAGGAATAGGTATCGGCGTGTAGGTGGCCATCTTGGCTGAAGACGAGGGCATTATGTGAAAAGGCCTTGGGTCTGGCTGTGTTCCTGATCGAGGCCTGACGCTCTCCTTCCAGTTCAGCCCGGTGGTGTTAGAGAGGTCAAATGGGTTGTTGAATGTGGCCAGATCAGGAACAAGGTCCTCAGGCTCTCATTGTTGAGGTGCTGGTGACGGCAAGGTAGAAAATGTCCTTGGAAAAAGACAAAAAGTTTTGGCTCTCCTGAACCATTGTGATAATTCTTGGCCTATCGTCCATTTCGGGCGGTCCATTCTTCTGTCACGGTGTGGTGCAGGCAGAAGGAGATGAGGAATCCAAAGTTCCAAAGCAAACTTTTACTAACAATAATAATTACATACATACATATTATATATATATATATATATATATATATATATTAGAGCTGTCAGTTAAACGCGTTATTAACGGCGTTAACGCAAACCCATTTTAACGGCGTCAATTTTTTTATCGCGCGATTAACGGTCTTTTTGACCTAGCAAACTTTGTAGTTTTCTTTCACATGCTTTTGCAACAGGACGCGGCATGCGCGCGCTGCGCTATGAAACCCATTCATTTCAATGGCTTGCGCCGCGCGACTCGTGCTTCGTCGACCAAAGCGCAAGCGGATCTAGACCGTAAACAAAACAACAGGCACGACGCACACACTCGTTTGGGCTTGCGAGCCGGCCAAATAGTTAACCTTTTGAGTGGATGACGAGCGCGAGGCGCCGAAATGGATGCCAATAAGATTCTGAATGGAAGGTTTATTTTAAAAAAAAGTTGCCAAATGGTTCCATTGACAAGACCAAAGTGATCTGTGTGTTTTGTCGTTGTGAACTGAGCTATCATCGCAGCACGTCCAGTCTGAAATACCGCTTGATCAAGCGCACACACACACACACACACACACACACACACACACACACACACACACATAGCTGATGCGAATTCTCCGCCCCCTCGTCAATATCAGGACCTCGTCAGTATTTATTTCACCTTTTTATTGATGGACAGTGTTACATTGTGTGTGAGATTATTTGCTCTAAGTGAGAATTGTTGTGTGAATTTGAACACAGTATATGCCAATGTTGTTTTCAATAAAAACATTTGCACAAAGCAAGCCGATCCACTTTACCATGTTGATAAGAGCATTAAAATGAGAAAAAAAAATAATGGGACAAAAAGGAATCAAGAGACATTTAGAATAGATAAAAATGTGCGATTAAATGCGATTAATCGTGAGTTAACTATGACATTAATGCGATTAATCGCGATTAAATATTTTAATCGTTTGACAGCACTAATATATATATATATATATATATATATATATATATATATATATATATATATATATATTACAAATAAAATATATAAATGTATATTAAAAATGATCAAATAAAAATGTTAATAATAATATATAATGGACGTAAAAATGATACAAACTGTAACATCAAGTGTTTTCTGTTTGCTTCCCACAGTGATGTTCATAAAATGGAGAAGGAAATGGAGGTAGATGAGCTAAGAGCCAGAACCCGCTCCATAAGCATAAAGCCGTTTCATGACGCTCCACCAAAGGTGTCTGTCTTTTCACTCTCTTTTTCTCTCATACGGTTATTCTTTTACTATTTAACATACTATTTATCATATCATAATTTTTCTGTTCATCTCCATTCTTGTTTTATGAAAAGCCATCAAGAATGAAGCCATCTGGTTTCAACACTCTCAATCCACAACTTCATTGGAAGGTGATTTTTCCTCCTATAATGTCTGTAGTTGCTTTAACTGCACAAAACGCAGCCCCTTTGTAGTTATAAGTAGATTTGCATTAAATGGAGAGACTTTTGCTCCTCACATGTTTCTGCTGAGAAAAGACTCCTCTAGACTTTCAGAAGAGATCTCCTCATAGTCTCATATTCTCAGATCTCAATATTAACTCAAACTTTTCTCATCAAATTCTCCTACAATTTATAGCCTTATTTGTATCCATTTCAAAGAAATATGGAGAGAAACATCTGACACAATGTTAATACTGAAATAAAATCCATTAAGTCTCCTGAGCAATAAATGAGATGAGAGTTTTACTCTGTGGATGATGCATTTAAAATTGGTAGACTAACCATGAACTATAAACAGCTTTTTGTTGGTCCCGTCTATCTAGGTCAAGTCACACCATTTCCAGTGCGTGTGGTTTTGGCTTTTCTGCATTTGTGCTCAAAACCGCCATGTTATGCTTGTCATTGTGTGAATATGTTTTAGCTTGTGGTTTAGTTTTGCTTGTGTGTGTGTGTTCTTGTGCGACCAACTTTCCAGCTGCCCGAGTCTGTGCGCTTTAGCTCGCCTGTCCTCTCTAGCCCGCCAGACTGGCGTTTCGTGCTCACGCTGCCCCTGCCGCTGTCCCATCGCCTTATGGGGGTAAGAGCGCCACCTGCCTTCAGTACTGCAAACATACTGCTCCTGTGTGTCCTACATCATCTCACTGCAAAACATGATTCTGTTACTCAGTATTTTTGTCTTGTTTTCCAGTGCAAATATCCTAACATTCTTAAAACAAGATACTTTTACTTGAGAAGCAAAAGCACATCAGATATTTGCGTCTTGTTTTCTAATAATTCATGTTGTTAATGTTACTGGAAGATTGTTTGTTCATAACTTTGAGAGAACCTTGCCAGAACGTTCTGAGAACATCCCCGGTTAGCTGGGTTTATTTTTTTGACCCCATTGGCAGACAATTCTTCTTCTTTTAAGCTTAAAGTCACTTAATATTTATTTTTTCAGGCTTAAAATCATGCAAATGTTGCTTACTAAGTCAATGTTTCTTGATTTAAGAAAGTTTAGATATCTGTACTGAAAAACAAGACAAAAATACTGAGTAAGAAAATCATATTTTTCAGTGTTGCTAGAAGACTTTAAAAAAGCTAATTACACGCACTGCCCAATAACCTAAAAGACCCCATGAGATTGCTTGTTGTTTTTCCTGTGTTGATGTATTTCCTATTAAAACAGGAAATTCAGCTGGGGGAAAAAAAACTTCCTATTTATGCCTTTAGTTGATGTCACAGCCTTGCAAAAACACCCATGACAGCTTGAGCCATAGACTCAAAAAGAGACTTTCGCAATGAATCAATTTCAGCCTCTTCCTTTGCGACCTACTTATGGTCGAGAAAGGAAATAAAGTATGAATGTTACCGCAACACAAGACACAGAAGAACTATGATTTGCTTCAATCGGATGCTTGTCGGAAGCAGGTGGTATTTATAACTCACTCAGAGGGAGGGACCTTCCTATTCAGTAGTTGATTGGACTTCATTTGCATTTATATTTATGCACTTGGCACATTACATTGTATTTAAGATATATTATATATTTCTATAAGTTGTTGCATTCCAGGACTTTGCTAGTTCTATGAACTGTTTTAGATACAAGAATGCTTGAGAATCCAAGAGAGTGCTATTTTAGAATTGTTTTCTATTATTATAGTGTTTATTGATATTTTGGATTTTTTTTTCGTTTTCATTTTTATATATTTCTTTAATTTCCTTATTTGCTTTTGTAATTTTTTACTGTTTTTTTATTTAAAAAAAATAAAAATTTAGGTTTCATTTATATTTATTTCAGTTTTAATAAGTTTTGTACTTCAACTTATTTTATTTTAGTTAGTTGCCTAATTTCCAATTTTTTGGTTTTTAAGCTTTTTTAAATGTCATATTTATATTATTTTATTTCAGCTTTATTTTAATTACTGAAAACTATTTTTTATCATATTAATAATTGTAAAAATATGTAAGAATAATTTTTGTATTTTTGATTTCTTTTTGGTTTTAGTCTACGATAACAGCTTTGGTGCAAGAAGACATTTTTGACCCCTTTTCCTTTTGCAAAACACATCTATAAATGCATAATTGAGTACTATTAGCATATTCATGGACTTAATGATAACAGACATGGAATAAAAGCTACAAAACTGAATGTGTGTTTGTGAAGGATCGTGGTTTTCCTGAGCCCAGCAGTAAGGAAGATGCCCAGCGGCTGTGGGATCTGGACAGGCAGCATGTGCAGGAAACTTTAAGGAGGCAGAAACAGGAAATGGTGGAGGACAACAAGTGGCTGGAGAAAGAAGAGAAGCTTCTCGTAAGTCATCAATAGTGTCTCTCGTCAGAGCCGTCCCAGCTAACAGGGAACCTTCTCAGAACTTTGGCTAATGTCCTAGCAAGGTTCTCTCAAAGTTATGAACAATTGTTCTTCCAGTAACATTATTAGAAAGTCATCTGGTCTTTAATACTGATCTCAAAACATCATTCGTGGATTGTTTTTTTCCTGAAATGTTTTAGTTGGACTAGGGCTGTTTTCAACTAAGGATTTTCATAGTCGAATCTGATTCGTTAGATTTTGCCGCAGTCGACTGATAGTCATCCTTTTTTTTTTCACCAGACGTCCCGTTTTTCCCAGGACAGTCCCGTATTTCAACTCTAATTTTAGTGTCCCGACTTATTATGAAAAAATCATGATTTGTCCCGTATTTCATCGCTAACATATATGTAATTTTACATATTATAGGTTTCGTTGAATAAGCGCAAGACAGAGAGGGAGGGAGAGAGCGAGCGAGAGACCTTGTGTGTGTGTGCTAGCATTAATTACACGCGCGCACAGAGAGGGAGAGCGCGAGAGACCTTGTGTGTGTGTGCTAGAGTAGGCTACTCATTAATACGCACGCGTCTCCCCAAAAAATATACTGTTATAGGGTTTATGTCTGTATTGACAAAAGAGTGGTAGAACTGTTTGTTTGTAAAGTTAACAAGCCTTACCCGTTTCAAATGAGCCATGTTGGTTGTCGTCGTGAAAGAAGCTGCTGGCACAACTTGCACTTAACTTTCTGTGGGTCATCTTTAACCTTCTCGAAATACTCCCATACTTTTGATGATTTTTTAGAAGCCATTGTGAGCCAATAAATCCGTAAATGCTAACAAATGTGGACGTGGTCCAGACGTTACAGGCATGTAGTGTGCTGCTGCTCATTGGTTGCATACGGCGCGCGGCGCGCCTATTTTGAAATAACGAACTTGAGCGCGCAAAAGACGCAATATGTGAACAGACCCCCTACTATTCGACTATGAGGTTCATAGTCGAATCAGACCTCTCCGAATCGAATCGTCGAATCCTCGACTATTAGAAGTCAGCCCTAAGTTGGACGCTTGTCTAACCTTTTTTGGTAACACTTTATTTTAAGGTGCTATTAATAAGCAGTAATTAACAGTTAATAAGACACTTATAAGACCTTATAAGATGCATATAAGATGCATATAAGCATTAACTACTTCATATAACTTCTGAGGACGCTTTGTTTCACTTTTCCCGCTCTACTCAATCGTGCCGCCGACGAGCCTCACGACAGTTACAGCCAGGGTGAGTGTAGACTCCATCCCCTGGGGTCCAGCTGGGTCATGACCACTCCGGGGCCGCTCAGTTGCCTCTCCGGGTCCGTCTTGTGCTTTAATTAACCCTTATATGAAGTAGTTAATGCTTTAATGCATCTTATATGCATCTTATAAGGTCTTATAAGTGTCTTATTAACTGTTAATTACTGCTTATTAATAGCACCTTAAAATAAAGTGTTACCCATTTTTTTAATGCCACAACTTGTTTCAGAGAACATTCAAAAGTAAACTTCCCCCTTTTGGTGAAAATCAAGCTTTTAATGTTGTTTATATGTCTATGTGGTGTTTTTAAAATGCTTTAAAGGAGAACTCCGGTCAATTTTAACACTGAGCTCATTTTTTTGTAAATTTGGTATTACAAGTGCACAGCCATGTGGGTGATTTTATTCAGAATGAACACGGTGAATCTGACTGCAGTAGATGTGAAAGATATGAATAAAAATGATGTTTATTCGGCCAGCTCACAAACCTGTATTTACTTCCTGTTTTCGGTCGAAGTCCACAGTAGTCAATTGTCGAGTTCGCACGGCCGATCATTGGTAACTAAGATAACTATGATCGCGCGTGCGAACTCGACAATTGACTACTATGGACTTCGACCGAAAACAGGAAGTAAACACAGGTATGTGAGCTGGCCAAATAAACATCATTTTTATTCATATCTTTCACATCTACTGCAGTCAGATTCACAGTGTTCACTCTTAATAACACCACTCACATGGCTGTGCACTTGTAATGACACATCAAGGATGTTAAGAGGCTAAAAGCAGGTTTAGAACTTGCCCCGTTTAAGTCAACGGGGTGCACATTTTAAAAAGAGGATAACACGGTGCAGGAAACACAGATTTTTGTCGTTGTTCTCTGTAGTGTAGTAAAAACAGTCTCAAAATGCTATTTAATGTCACATCACAAACTACCTTTTAACCAATCACGTCAATGTTTGATCATCAACCAGTGGATCTGGGCTGCGTTCAGCGGCGACAAAACGTTGCAGAACGTTTTTTAAACAGAAACGATGACGCGTTGAACGCACTGTTGTGATGACGCAAGAGTTCCAACTACGGCAGCTGAGAAGGCTTTTTGTGTTCTTTGTGAAGAATTTTCGGAGCATGATGAAGTCGGTATACATATGTGTTTAATACAAAATATGCCGATGTTACAGTTACTGCACTTGCCGCCCAGAACACAAGAGAACATCCTAATCGAGTGAAGGGATTTGTGGAAACTGAAATGGAAGCACATCTTACCTAATAAAGACAAAAACACATCTAATTAGCCTCACATACTGACTTTATTTGTTGTTCATACTGTTTTATTAATAACCTGTATTTTCTTTCTCATTTTTAGGAAAAGCACTTTACATGCATTGTTTATTTTTATACAAAATGTCATACACTTGCAATGAAGCTAAAAATATAAACAACTACATCATTATTTTGATATCCTATATTTTTACAATAATACTAACGACAAACATGTCTTCTAATATCCTCAGTTGTTGCGTATCGAACACATTTGTTAATTATTTCCATTGTGCGTGTTCACTTTAATCCCGCGTGCTTTATTTACATGTTGCTGCTGATTGGACTGCAGTTCTGACACGCCCACCAAACAAGAGAAAACGCATCTCAAACCCCGTTGCACACCGGTGCAAGCCGTTTCCAGGAAACATGACGTTCAACACGGAAACCATAGCAAAACATTGCGCACCGCTGTTATCTTGAACGTGCCCCAGGTGTGAGTGCGTGGAGGCTGGGCTAATTTGCATATTCATAGAACCACTCATACTAATTGAGGCAAGGGTGTAGAGTTACATTCAGGCTATTTTAAGGCATGAATAGATTTTTCAAGGAAAAAAACATTTAAATATGTCATTTTGGTGACCAAATGTCACGGGTAGGTTCAAGCAACGAGGAAGCAGGAGATGGTCGAAGCAGTATTTAATAACAAAACTCAAAGATCTCCAAAAGGAACAAAGAAACATGGATAGAGATAACCACCATAAATGCAACGTTCACGACAGACAAGGGATAGACTAAAACCCAGGGCTTAAATACACACAGAGAACAGATCAGTGAAACCAACAAGACACGGCTGGGACAAATTAACCCATAATGACTAATTAACAGGACAGCAGGTGACAGGGATAACATTGAAACACACATGGGCAAACACTAAACGTGACATAACTCCCCCCTCCCAGTAGGCGCGTCCTCGCGCCGTATAACATCAATAGGGGTGGGAGGGTGGGCGCCCTGGAGGCTGACGAGGGCGTGGCTTAGCGGGACAGGAAGCCTCCAGGGCGGAGCCGGCAGTTCAGGGGGAGCCATGGTGGTGCTGGCAACTCAGGGAGCCATGATGGTGCTGGGAGCCAGGGCGGGGCCGTCACTTCAGGTGGCCAGGGCGGAGCCGTCCCTTCAGGTGGCCAGGGCGGAGCCGTCCCTTCAGGTGGCCAGGGCGGAGCCGTCCCTTCAGGTGGCCAGGGCGGAGCCGTCCCTTCGGGCGGCCAGGGCGGAGCCGTCCCTTCGGGCGGCCACGGCGGAGATGTATAGCCCCCCCCCCAAAATTTTCTTGGGGGGGCTATGGGTTTAGGCTCAGGCACATGCTCAAGCAATTCGATGGATGGCTCCGGGCGTTCGGAGGAAGGCTTTACTGTAGGTTTCACCGGAGGCTTCGGGGGTTCTGCTGCAGGCCTCACTGGAGACTTGGGCGGTTCAGACGCTTGAGCAGCGGCCATCTTGGCTGGAGTCGAGGGCTCAGGCTCGGCGGGACGAGACTCTGGGGGGCTGGTCTCGGCGGGACGAGACTCTGGAGGGCTGGTCTCGGCGGGACGAGACTCTGGAGGGCTGGTCTCGGCGGGACGAGACTCTGGAGGGCTGGTCTCGGCGGGACGAGACTCTGGAGGGCTGGTCTCGGCGGGACGAGACTCTGGAGGGCTGGTCTCCAGCGGTGAGGAGGACTCGGCTGGACTTAGGGTGGAAACATGTGGCTCAGGAGAGAATGGAGCTGAGGTAACCGACAGGGAGGCATGTGCGGCCCAGACACACATAATAGCAGCAACATACAGGGAAAGGGTAGCCTCTTCAACCTCAACAGAACAGACATGAAGAGCAGACTGCTCAGGGGTGGCCTCCCAAATTCGGGGAACGCAGGAAGTCGTCTTCCTCCTCCCGTTTACGAGAGCGAGGGGGTGCTGCAGCGAATGAAGACTCTGGGTCAACTGTGCATGCGACTGGCCCTGGATCAGCTGGGCAGGCGACTGGCTCGACTGGGTAGGCACAATGCGCGGGTTTGGCAAAAGCAGCACACTTGCAGGCCCCACGGACAGACATAATGGCTGGATCAAACATTTTCGACGCCAGATCAGCGCTATTCGAAACCAGCTTACGTGCTCTTGACCAGGAGATTCCCGCAACCAGTCCGGAGCGGATATGGGGCTCCTGTTCGGTGGATCTGGCTGAGCTGACATGAAGAGCTGGCTCGGCAGGGCAGATGACAGGAACTGGCTCAGCTATTTTTGGATCAGCTGGAGTTACTGTGAGGGAAGAACCACAAACCCAAAGAGCTCTGTCCATAAACTCAGCAAAAGGTCGATTTAAGTCTTCGAGCAACAGTATCTGGGCTAGTGGATCATCCAGTCCTCTCCAGAACCGCTGCTTTAAGAACTCTTCCTCCCAGTAAACATCCTGATGCAGATGCAGGTAAACTTCAACAAATTCCTCCAGAGAACTCCCATTCTGATCAAACAGAAAAGCATCCATCGCATCGTCCTCCATTACTTCTTAGGTCTGTCGTTCTGTCACGGGTAGGTTCAAGCATCGAGGAAGCAGGAGATGGTCGAAGCAGTATTTAATAGGGATGGCTGAGGCGAAACAGTCGTTCCGAAGCTTTGCGAGATCCCGAAGCGCAGATGATTCGAAACACTGATTCGAAGCGTGATTCAAAACACCCATGTCACGTGACTATGGCCAAACGAAGCCTCAAAGTGTTTCACGAAGTGTTTCATCAGGTGTGATCCGCCGAATCAGCGTTTGATTGACACGGTCGGAAACAGACCACACAATCGAACATCTGTATAAAAGTGAAATCAACGTATATTGACCTCGTGGGTTTTTGTGAGAGGAGTTTGATTTTGAGATAGCGGATTTTGGTGATATAGTGACATTTATAGTGCGATTTGTTTAGTTATATTTAGGCTTACATTTAAATTTACACAACACATTGACTGATAGTCTAGACACAGAGTAGGGCCTATACATATAGTGACACATTAATATAGATATAAATATATATAGACAGCTAGATTAATAGATAGATAGATAGATACATATATAGATAGATTAAAGATAGGCTACATATATATACATCAGATCATAGACACATGTATATTATAGATACATATCGAATTACATAGATAGATTGTAGATACATATATCTAATTACATAGATAGATTAGAGATTCATATCTAGATAGATTTGGATAGATAGATAAATGGAGGCTCCCCAGATGAGATGCTGTACATCTGTGGTGTGGGAGCATTTCCATTTAGAAACCCCAAATAAAGTGAGATGTGTGTATTGTGATCGGCTGCTCGCCTACTGCAACAATACATCATCCATGATGCGCCATTTGAGGAGCACTCATCCTGCCATTTTGCAGGGTGCAGAGGATGGCATTCCCCCTGTACCTAGGCCTGCTACTGACCTATGCTACTGACACTGCTGGGCCATCTAAGCAATGCATTGTTTGAAACACAGCAGAAACACAGGACAGTTTATGGGAACTTTTTGATACTCGTATCCATCAAATCCAGATGATACACAATGCTACAGCTGATGCCACAATGGAAGTGAAAAAATACATCAACGATGCGTTTTTGCCCACAACTCATGATCCACTAACTTACTGGAAAGAGAGAGCAGTAATCTTTCCTCATTTGTATGTCCTAGCTAAAAAAATATCTTTGCATGCCAGCAACAAGTGTCCCTTGTGAGAGGATTTTTTCAAAGGCTGGAGAAATTATCTGTAAAAAAAGAAGTATGCTAAGTCCTTCCACAGCAGAGAAATTAATATTTTTGAATAAAAATATGTAAAAAAGTGAGACATTGTGGCTTGATTTATTTTTATTAATATTCATTTTGCATGAGCAAAATAACATTATTCACAGTAAGAAGCCTTTAGGTTACAAGATTCACATATTAGAAAAGTGCAATAATAAAAAAACAACAAATTTCCATGGCTCGTCAAGGTTGTTTTCAGATCAACACCTGCAAGTGACCACTAGGTGTCACAATGGAGACGGGTGTCGGATTGATTCGAAGCCTCGAAACAATATGAACCATTTGGTTCAACTGTTTCATTGCTTCACGAAGCCTCGATCTGCCCATCACTAGTATTTAATAACAAAACTCAAAGATCTCCAAAAGGAACAAAGAAACATGGATAGAGATAACCACCATAAATGCAACGTTCACGACAGACAAGGGATAGACTAAAACCCAGGGCTTAAATACACACAGAGAACAGATCAGTGAAACCAACAAGACACGGCTGGGACAAATTAACTCATAATGACTAATTAACAGGACAGCAGTGACAGGGATAACATTGAAACACACATGGGCAAACACTAAACGTGACACCAAATATGAGTTTTAAGGGATGAAATGATTGACCACGGGTGATTTTAACATTTGCATAACCAAGAACGTTTTAAAACATTTTTAAAACAAACACGTTTTTAACACTGACAGAACATTCAGAAATAACGTTTTCATGTGAACGTTAGCAAAACGTTCTTTCTCTCTTAATCTTGTTAACATTTTCTTGATATTAGGCACAATTAATAATTATTCCAAAGAAAACAATATTAGTATTTCTAATATTTCATAAAAGTCTTAACAATTTGCTCTGCCACTGAAACGTCTTTCCTTTTTGACTGAAATTTCTGTGCTATATTCTGTCTCATTTCACTTGAAATACGTACATTATGAAAGTTAATCAGGTTGACCAGCATTTCATGTTGACTTTAGGGTCATCTTCATGTTTCTCCGTTTCTCTTCCAGGATCCGTTTGCCAATGAGGACACAAAGGCGAAAGTGGTAATATATAAGTCTCTTTTATACTGTCACATCAAGACCGTTGTCTTCTACTGTTATACTGCTAACATATTCTTCTTTATTTTAGATGTCAGAAAACGAGACAAGTCAAGGTCAGTTTATTTTAACACACGATTACATATATTTTACTTAAGCAGAGATTATTAAGCAGTCGTCATTAAAACCGGTATGCTATTATTTATGCGCTCTGTGTTTGGAAGTGTTCTGATAAGTAAAATGATAACCTTTAGCGATGAACAGCACATTTAAGTTTCTTCATGGAACATGATTCGAAAAAGGTTAAGTGGTCCTGAAAAAATAGTCACACTTGTATTGTTCGTGCTAAAAAATGACTGCATTGGAGATGAATTTCATCTAGTGGAACCATTTGGTACTGAGCCAAAACAAAATATTACTGAAAGCTCAACTTGTTTAGATTTATGGCTTTGAGATTTAAAGTAAAACATGATTTGGAAATATGGAAATATATATGGATACAGTGTGTGTATATATATATATATATATACATACAATTTTAGTATTTTAGTATTTATTATTTTTGTGCATTTTTCATAATATACTTCTATAACCTTTTTTTTTTTTTTTACTTTGTTCACTAAAAAGAGACCTTAAGTCTGTGCTCCAAAGCATTCAAGTTCTCTTTCATAGGTTCTCTCAACGCTGCGGAAAGCGCAGTGGGATATTCTCTGAATGTGCCGATTGTCTGAAGCCTTATAGAATCACGCCAATTCATTGGCTGATGGCGTCCGCGCAATATGGCTCCGCCCCGACGCTCTTACGTCGCATCATACGTATTCGCGCGCGCGCGCCATCTGCTCCTCAGATTTCTCTGCCTTCAGAACGAAGCGGTCACGTTTGCCCTTCGCTCGTGATTTTTCTGAGCTACAATTACATCTAGGATTATTCTCGGCGCTTCTGCGACTGTTCAAGCGGAACTCTGTTTCTCCTTACGGTGAAGCTGCCATGGATTACAGACGCTGTACTCCGCCATGTGCTCGTTACATCGCTAACGACGACCCACACAGTAAGTGCGTTAAATGTTTGGGTTTTTCACATGCGCGTGAGGCAGTTATAGGATCGTCTAAATGCAAATTCTGTGAAAATTTGTTGCTCAAAACCCTCAAATTGCGGCTCGCGGTCTTTGAGAGGGAATCATTCGTCTCCCCCTGTCGCGCTCCCGAGGCCTCTCGAGGATCCGCGACCTGGGGTTCGGATGTAGAGCTTGAGGATGCGGAGTTCGAGCAGACGAGCCCCGCTCTTTCTCTCCCTCCCTCCCCTCGGCACGCGCGAGACATGCCAGTCGAATTTTCACACGATTATTTGCGCCCCAGCCCGGGAGCACGCGACGCGGTTTCTTTCGGGCTGGAGGATATACTTTTTACCGAGGCTTCCGACTCCGAGGATTTCGGGCCTACTCTCGCCGACGAGGTTATTCCGCCGAGCGGCCAGGAAGCGCGGCCTACTGCGGCCTACGCGGAGCTCGTTGACGTGCTTTCGCGCGCTACGGAGAAGCTCACTATTGATTGGCCCGACGAGCCACGTGAGTCTGTCGTCGAAACTCGACGAAAGGCTTCTCAGTGGCCCTAATTCTAGGCCTCAACGGAGGAAGCTGCCATTTTTCAGTGATCTGCATCATGAGATCTCCAGATCCTGGAAGCAGCCTTTCTCTTCGCGCCTCACTAATGCGGCTGCTGCTGATTTCACCAACCTGGTAGGTTCTGTGGAACAGGGCTATTCCGCCATTCCGGCGATTGAGGAAACTCTAGCCGACCATCTTGCTCCGTCGTCTGCGCCGTCCTGGAAGTCGCGCCCCCTTCTCCCTTCTAAAGCATGTAGGACTACTTCCTCTCTCATTGGGAAATCCTACATGGCGGCTGGGCAGGCAGGCATGACCCTGCACACTATGGCCATTCTTCAGGCCTACCAGGCGGACGTCCTGAATGGAAATGGACGAGGGTGACGGTGTGACCCCTGAAGCGGTCAAGGAGCTTCGTAAGGCTACGGATTTAGCCTTAAGAGCCACCAAGCATACCGCACGTGCTATAGGTCGCTCTATGGCTGGTTCTGTTGCGGTGGAGCGCCACTTGTGGCTTAATCTCACGGAGATCCGTGATAAAGAGAAGGTTTTCCTCTTGGACGCCCCCATTTCTCAAACAGGGTTGTTTGGTGAGGCGGTCAACACAGTGGTTGAGAAATTCCGCTCCTCCAAATCCCAATCGGCCGCGTTCAGACAGTTCATGCCCAGGAGGGCTAGGGAACCTTCTGCTCCCCCCCCGGTGCGACCCAGAGAACGTCCCTCTCATAGACCGGAGTTCTCTTCCAGAAGAAGCGAACCAGGGCATCCCCCACCTGCCACGGTTTGGGGAGCCCGCGGTCGCCCGTTTCCCCGTCAACGGCCTCACAAGCGCCTCCAGTTGAAGCGGTCCGACAAACCGACTGCTCCGGCGGCGCAGAGCCGTTCCTGACCCTCCGGTCAGAAAAAGGAGAGCTCCTCTGGTTCCTCAGGGTTGGGTCAGACCGCGCAAGCGTTTCTGCCCACCTCCCAGCTCTCCTTTCCTTGCCCTGTCACCTTCGCCACTCAGAGTGTCTCGAAGTGCAGGCCATATTTCACCTTCTCTACTCAGTCTGGTGCGGGAGGAAGGAGACGCTTTCGGCTTTCTCCCCTCACCCCCCACGCTCTCTATAACTACCGGCCGCATCCTCGGAGGCACTTTCCGTTTTCCTCCGAAGCAGGCGGACCTGGTCACCATGACCCCAATCTCGATGCCTCCCATCACGTGCCAGGACGCCGATGGCCCTCCTGCACAGTCAACCTCTTTACCCCAGGAGAGTCAACACGGCACCCTTACTCAGGTATGTCGTCTGCATTACAACATCCCTCCTCCTCTGTCACATTTCCTTCCAGAGTGGGAGCGCTTACCAGGGGTATCGTCCTGGGTTCTTCGCACAATTCGGTTCGGCTAAAACTCTTCAGTTTTGCCGCAATCCCCCCTGTTTCAACGGGGTGTTTCCTACTGTAGTAGACAGCGCCGCTCAGGCTTCTGTACTGCAGCAGGAAATCTCTTCCCTCCTTCTCAAAGGAGCAATAGAGGAGATTACTCCAGGGGAAACCGAGCGGGGCTTTTACAGCCGTTACTTCCTGGTCCCGAAGAAGGGCGGCGGTTTGCGTCCCATACTGGACCTCCGCCAACTGAACTTCGCCCTTTACAAAGGGAAATTCAAGATGTTGACGCTGAAAGCTATCATATCTCAGATTCGGCCAGGGGATTGGTTCGTGACGATAGACCTAAAGGATGCTTATTTTCACATCCAGGTTGTACAGCGACACAGGCAATTCCTCAGGTTCGCCGTTGGAGAAAGGGCGTTCCAGTACAGGGTCCTTCCCTTCGGCCTATCTCTAGCTCCAAGGACATTCACAAAGTGCATGGATGCAGCTCTGGCCCCATTGCGGCTCCAGGGCATCCGTGTTCTAAATTACCTGGACGATTGGCTCATTTTAGCCCAATCCAGGGAGCTAGTGGCCCACCACAGAGACGTCGTTCTGAGTCATATCCAGTCTCTCGGTTTGAGGTTGAACTCGGAGAAGAGTGTTCTTGCTCCGGCTCAAAGCACCGTTTTCTTGGGGGTGAACATGGATTCCGTTCTCATGCAGGCCCGTTTGGCCCCTGCACGGATTTCCAGCTTGACGACATGCTTGGCTCGTTTTTCACTAGGCCATCATGTGTCTGTGGGCACCTGCCGCAGGATGCTGGGCCTTATGGCTGCGGCCTCCTCCGTGCTACCACTGGGCCTACTCCACATGAGACCCTTCATGTGGTGGGTGAAACTCTCAGGGGTTCGACCCTCCGGGTCAACCCTTCGCCTACTGAAGGTATCGCGCAGTTGCTTTCGAGCCCTGTCAGTTTGGCGGGACCCTCTTTTTCTTCGGAAAGGGGTCAGCATGGGTGCGGTATCTCGTCGCCAGATGATTACGACGGATGCCTCTCTCACCGGCTGGGGAGCGGTTTTCGAGGGCAGACCAGCGTGTGGGGTCTGGACCGGAGAGGCTCTCTCCTGGCACATAAACTGCCTGGAGTTAAGGGCCGTTTTTCTGGCTCTGCTTCATTTCCTCCCTCTTCTGGAGGGTCACCATGTCATTGTCAGAACGGACAATATGGCAGTGGTGTCTCATGTGAACCGGCAGGGAGGTTCTCGGTCGCGCACCCTAGAAAGGCATGCGCGTCACCTTCTCCTGTGGTCTCAGAGCAGATTCCTATCTCTAAGAGCGGTTCATGTCCCAGGGGTTCTGAACCTCGCAGCAGATTTTCTGTCGAGACAGAAACTCCGATCGGGAGAATGGATGTTGAACCGCCAGACGATGGCTCTAATCTGGAAGGTTTTTGGAGAGGCGGAGGTGGACCTCTTTGCATCTCAAGAGTCATCCCAATGCCCTCTTTGGTTCTCCCTGAGTCCCCCGGCCCCATTGGGGATAGATGCGTTCGCTTACCCTTGGCCAACGCAGAAACTCTATGCCTTCCCGCCCATCAAACTGATCCCGGCGGTCTTGGCCAGAGTGAGAGAGAGCGGAGTCCGCCTCCTCCTGGTAGCTCCGTTCTGGCCATCTCAGCCATGGTTTTCGGAGCTAGTTCCTCTACTGGAGTCTCCCCCCTGGAGGATCCCGGTCAGGGAAGATCTGCTGTCCCAGCTACAGGGCAGGATATGGCATCCTCGCCCAGACATGTGGAAGCTGTATGTTTGGCCGATCAGAGGCCGTTAGCATTAAGCTCTGGTCTCCCAACTGACGTTCAGGAGACTATTGCGAGTGCTAGAGCTCCTTCTACAAGGAGATTATATTCTTCCAAATGGAAGGTTTTTGAGACTTGGTGTTTAGCACATGATAAGAGCCCAGTTAACTGCCCTGCTGGTTCAGTACTGGAATTCCTGCAGGAGAAGTTTGCGGCTGGAGCAGCCGCTACCACTCTCAGAGTTTATGTCGCGGCTATTGCAGCGCATAGGGAATCGGATGAGATTCCCCTAGGCAAGTTAAGGTTAGTTTCTGCCTTTATGCGTGGGGTGAAGCGCCTGAAACCGGCTCGCTCCCCTAGAGTCCCCTCATGGGATCTTTCTGTTGTCCTAGAGGGTTTGACGAAAGCCCCCTTTGAGCCCTTGGAGTCAGCTCCGGATAGGATTCTGACTCTTAAGGTTTCTCTTTTGTTAGCTTTGTCCTCATTAAAGCGGGTGGGAGACTTACAAGCTCTTTCTGTTAGCGAGTCCTGCTTGGACTTTGCCCCTGGCCTGGTCAAAGTTTCCTTGAGGCCGAGACCAGGGTATGTCCCCAAGGTTCTTTCCTCAAGTTTCCGCTCTCAGGTAGTTAACCTTAATGCTTTCCACCCTCCTCCATTTTCATCTGAGGAAGATAGGGAGCTTAACTTGCTCTGCCCAGTTCGTTCTCTTAAGATATATGTAGACCGCTCAGGCGGTTGGAGGAAATCTAACCAGCTTCTGGTTTGTTTCGGTGCTAGCCGCCGTGGGCTTGCTGCATCGAAGCAGAGGATTTCTCACTGGGTCACAGAGGCTATCTCGTTGGCTTATGGGGTGCGTGGCTTGCCTTCACCTCTTAACATTAGAGCACATTCCACCAGAAGTGTAGCATCTTCTCAAGCTCTTTTTAGAGGAGCACTTTTGGAGGATATTTGTGTTGCGGCAGGCTGGTCCTCTCCGCATACTTTTGTAAGGTTCTATAGCTTGGATCTTGACATGACCCCGGGTTCCCAGGTTCTTTCTGTTTGAACTCGTTTCGGTCGTTGTCTCTTTTATCTACCAGTCATAAAAGCGCTCTAGCTTGGCGAGTTTGGTAGTCCGTTCCCACTGCGCTTTCCGCAGCGTTGAGAGAACCTATGAAAGAGAACGTCTCTGGTTACTTACGTAACCTATGTTCTCTGAATAGGGAACGAGACGCTGCGTTAGCGGCCAAGCTCCTCGCGCTGCTGACAGTTTCTTTTCGGCAGAGAAATCTGAGGAGCAGATGGCGCGCGCGCGAATACGTATGATGCGACGTAAGAGCGTCGGGGCGGAGCCATATTGCGCGGACGCCATCAGCCAATGAATTGGCGTGATTCTATAAGGCTTCAGACAATCGGCACATTCAGAGAATATCCCACTGCGCTTTCCGCAGCGTCTCGTTCCCTATTCAGAGAACATAGGTTACGTAAGTAACCAGAGACGATTTACAACAGTTTAGGTTGGAAATTTATTTTTCAGGTCTATGCCCAATAAGTGGTTAACAGGTGATAAATTAATCATAACTATTCCATTAATATAATTTAGTAACATATAATATTAAATAAAAAAACATTATCGAACTAAAATGTAGTGCAATTCTGCCCTTTTTTACCGCTACATGAGCAACGCCAGAGGGTTAAAGGTGCATTAAGCAATTTCTGAGAAACACTATTAATATTTGGAATTAACCCAAACAAACACATGATCCCTCCCTTCATTGCTCCACCTCCAAAATGCATAAACACACAATGCAAGAGTAAATGTCTCTTTATCGTAGCAGAAACTAAGCAAAACAAAGCTTCACGAAAAATAAAGCAAAGATGATGAATTAATGAATGACAAGGAAGAACAAAAAATTAACACAGTACACAAAAATACATACAAGCAAGAGTTGTTTGTTAGCTGCCAGCAGCACAGCAGTTCAAAACTGTCTTGTTACTATAACTAACATTACAACAACAGCATATATTCTGTGAAACAGCAAAACCAATGTTACTCACATACAGAGCAGAAACAACAGAACCTCTGCATCCGTTTTCAGGCCTTCCCGCTTGGATCTCTCCAGCACTGGAAAGCTTTTCTAATATTAACGCAGGTCCTAAAGCTCTTGCCTGATCATAACCCTTCTTTTTCCAGTGATATTCCTCTGACATTTTCTCTTTTGTAATGTCTCTCAGCCATCTCTCTTTCTACAGTCTTTCTTCAAACCTCCCTCTTGCTCACTCTCTCTTCTCCCCCATCGTGACTGGCACACCCCCTAATGCTGATTGGCTCACTCTCTCTTCCCCATCATGAGTGACACGCCCCCTAATGTTGATTGGCTCACTCTCTCTCCTCCCCATCATGAGTGACACACCCCCTAATGCTGATTGGCTCACTCTCTCTCCTCCCCCATCATGAGTGACACACCCCTAATGCTGATTGTCTCACTCTCTCCTCCCCCATCGTGAATAGACACGCCTCCAACTGCTGATTGGCTAAAAGTTTGTTTTGCTGCACGCTTTCAACAGCATTTCTCTGAAATCACTGCACTTTTAAACGACAGCAGCGTTTATATTTGGGTGGAGAGCGGAGCATTTGAATCGCGTGTAGGAGAACACAAAACTGACACGAGCAGCTCCGGTGGGAACAGTGACTGCATCTAAAACCCCTGTATCTCCGTTACTGTAAGTTACCGAAACCACACATGAAAGCACACGGTAGACATGCGTTTGTTGTCCAGTGCAGTTCCTGAGAATGCGGTTGTGAGTCCTGAAAATGCACATGCATGAGTTCAGATATAGAATGCAATTGTCACTCCCGTAAATGACTTAACTGCGCTATAAGGACTCAAATACAATGCTGTCTAAATGTCTATTTCAGTTTGTGTTTGTTTTTCTTGTAATATTGCTATTTTATTTTATTTCAGCTTTATTTCTGTTACAGAACAATATTTTGAATAGTTTTCTTTTCAGTTTTAGTTAACAATGACAACACTGTTGATGATGCACCTCTGGTTTGACGTGATTAAATATGAATTATTAAAGGAATAGATTTCAGTAGCCATTACTTGTACTGTCACAATCTTAATGATAACTTATAGGATCCATAGTAAAGCTTCTTCTATTTTGTCACACTTTTGTTTTTTTTTTCTGTTTGGCTCTCAGATCATTCCCAGGGTCCCCCAGAGAAGCCCCCGCGGGTGTCCGCTCAGGTAATTGCTGTCTTAATGCGGTTAGGGACGGGGTTGAAGGGCAGGAGAGACTTCTGATCTCTTTTTGAAGCCGCTGAGTAAAGGTGTCAGCCGTCCTTTGGAAGATTCCAGACGAGCAGATGGCAGCAATCAAAGCAGCGGGTTTTACTGTGACTAAAACCTGATGAGCTTTGGGCCTTTTGAGCTCACCTTGATAATGGGTCAGTAGAAAGAGGATGAGGGACGATTCCCTCTCCACATATCTTTAGACTTCAGCCTTGGTAAAGTTGAAATGAAACCTTCTGTCTCCGAGCTATGCAGTAGCTTTGGTCAGCACCACCAAATATGAGTAAGGACTAAATCAAATAGAGAGACTGATGACTTTTTTAAAGAGAAGTGAAACATACATGGTTCAGGTATAGGAACAAAAACTAAAACCATAAATAAACATTAATTGAAATCAAATCAAATATATACAAATTTAAAAAAAGTAACAAAAACAAACATATTTTATTTCAGCTAGTTACCAGTATTTCTCATTTTAATTTAGTTTAACTTAATGTCCTAAAAAAAACTAAAACTGAAATAAAATTAATAAAAAACCTAATTATGAAAAATTACTAAAACTGAAGCCTTATTCAGGTGGGACTAGTTTTCCAGGGGGACGAAATTCTTTAATCCCGTCCGTATCTGCTAAACCTGTGTTTTTATCACACAACCTCTACAAATTCCAGGGCAAATTACTTACTGTTTTTCGTCAAACTCAACGGTCCTCTGAGAAATCTAATCTTGTCTGAATGTGAATGTGAATGTGAATGACTGATTGCCGATACATTATTATTATACTAATGCTTCTCATGTGTTGTTGACCTACCTGAATTACCATTTGCACACCAATCTTTCACATGCTTTCATTTCAATATAGATAGTATCCGATAAAAATAAAAAAAAATAAAAAATTAACAAATAACTGTGAACCCTGCTTATATTAATATCAGTGTCAGGTAAGAATAAGATACTGTCTAGATTTCTCTGCTTAATTATGTGGGTTTATTATGCACAGCCACTTCTATAACTCGGGAAGTTTACAGAAACGATAAACGTCGTTTAGAAAACTAGTCCTGTACAAATAGGGCTAATATAAATTAAAGCTAAGTATAAATATTAAATGACAATAACAGAAACGCTAAAAAATGAAAACGGAAAATTAACTAAAATACACTGACATGGTGTAAACCACAATGCAAGAACAATTCTCATAATTTCTGATACGACAACAAAACATCTGATCAAATCTTTATTAAAAACATTATTTGCAATGATTTGCTACACGTATTAACAACGACCGATTCTGACCACCATAGCCGGCTCCCACAGCAGAACTGGATCGCACTGATGACATGGTCTACAATAACGTCATGGAGATGGTGAAGGTCGTGGTGCAGCTGAAGAATGATGTTAACATGTTACCAGCCTCAGAGTACGTCGATGTGGTGAAGGTAGGTCCGCTTTCAGCATCTTATTTCTGGTCATTTATGCTTAATGCTTAATGTGTTTGGAGTTGTGTTTCTGTTTGACAAGGTCATTATTCTCTTGTTTTGCAGTCGGTAGGAATGACGTTGCGCAGTCTGATCCGCAGTGTGGACGACATCCTCCCGTCTTTACATGAGTCCATCAGAATGGAGGTAAAGGATTAGTGACATAGTGACTTCCCAGCTAACACTTTCCGGATAGGTACAAGCAAACATTCTTTCAGAGATGTTAATAGAGCATTCAGTAAAAGTTATCCGGTTTTTTATATTGTTCTGAAAATGTTAGCAAAGAAACATAATTTCAACTTTCAATCTAATTACAACTTTTTATCTAAAAATATGATGGGATGTCATAATTTTTACATTTTATCTCATAATTATGACATTTAATCTTATTATGACTTAGCTAGCATGTCGTAATTTTGACTATATCATAATTATGACTTCTCATAATTTAAACGTTTTATCTCATATAACAGAATGTCATAATTTTAACATTTAATCTTGATTTAGTATATCATAATTTCGACTTTATCTCATAATTTTGACTTGTATTTATACATTAATGGAACGTTTTTTGGAAATGTTTTAGTTTCAGAACATAGTAACGTTCTTAAACTTTTTACAAAATGATCAAATTAAAGGGGCTATACTGCATGAAAGAATTTATGTATTAATCGCTTTTTGTATTGCCAATGTGTGAACAGCTTGTAATGAAACCTTTCCCAACTTTATAGCTCGTCTATAAAAGCCTGTAGACTGATTTTTATGTGAAGGACTTGGGTTGTTTTTGCCATTTACTCTTGCTCCTAAGAGCCTCTCTTTCGTTCAATGACACATGAAATGAATGCTTATACAATGTTCAAGATAACGCAGAAAGAGCCATTCTGTACATTTTATGTGTGCATGAATGCGAGCACGAGCAAGAAGTTGCTGGCTGCAGTTCACTTAACAGCCACCGGTGTCGCTAATAACAAGGGTTTCTGAATTATACGGATAGCGCCTTTAACTTAAAGGATAATTCCGGTATTTAGCACTTTGAGTTAGGGGTGGGCGATATGGAAAAAATATAATATCACGATTTTTTCAGGAAAAATCACGATTAACGATTTTATCATAATTCTTTTTCATGTTGCTTTTTAAGACTATTTTGCAAATTACTGAGCCGCATTACAAGCAAACTTATATCCCCATTAAAAAAATATAGCCATACAAGGGGAAAAAAGACAAAGTAGCATATTTTAATCAAGTGTATGTTTAATGGAAGTGCAATTGTGCAAAGTAAGAACAGTCAACAGGACCTGCATTACAATCAGACTTCTCATCACACAGTGTGTGCGTGCGTGCGTGCGAGAGAGAGAGAGAGAGAGAGAGAGAGAGAGAAAGAGAGAGAGAGAGAGAGAGAGAGAGAGAGTGTGTCAAATTTTATCATAGAGAATGTTTAAATAATATCAGCTTACGAGGGAAACGGAGGCGGAGTTAGTGGTGCTTCTGAGATGATGCGGGACTGCGGGAGAGGTCTCTGTGCACCTTTACCGATCATAGCGCGCGCTGACACGAAATAAAGCCTTGTTTAAACCAAAAAACTTGTTTATATAGCGCGTTCGCTCGCACGAGCGCGGCAAAAATGACGAGTTGGGTGCGTAAGACCTCATTTCGCTTGGCTGTGTTCACAGCGTTTTTTGTAACAGCGCGCGCGGGATGAACGATTTCACGTCTCACACAACTAGGCTGTAACAATACGGGATATTTTACGGGAAAACACTACAATGGAAAGACGGCGGGAAAAGAGCTAAAATACGTGAGAAACCTGGAAAAAACGGGAGGGTTGACAGCTCACACTGACATCTAGCGCGCCGCGCATCACATGCTGAAAAAAGCCATAGACTACATCTGATAGAACAAGCACTGGAGCGCGATTCTACGATATTTCCGAAAAAGTGAATCGTGGAGACATTTTAATCGTCCACGATTAAATATCGTCATATCGCACACCCCTACTTTGAGTCTATTTTCTAGATTGTTTTGGATGAACTAGAGTGGTGGACACAGAAATTTTGACGATGGGTCCTGTCTCGACTTTTTGACTCTTTTAGAATCGCCTCTGAGCGCTTCAGAGTGGCTGTCTATGGGCATGCACAAACCTGTCCTTAAAACAACCCTTAAGGCCATTGCACACTGAGTCCGAAATTCGCATCCGAAATTTTCGCACGTTAAAAAATAAATACGACCTCACGTTATGTCAATAACGCTTGCACACTGCCTCCGAAACTTTCGTCCGTCATAAAAAAAATCGGATCGGGTTCGATTTTCGCATCCATGGTGTTTTGACAGTTCAGAGCCACCGAATCACAAATACGAAAAAACGCATACGAAAATTTCGGACTCAGTGTGCAATGGCCTTTAACGTTCGTTTTCAAAACTGTGCAACTCACCGAGTGGTTAGTGGTGTTCGTTGATGTTCCAAAACAAGTAGCGTAGCGAAATACAGTTTATGCCCATAGACAGCCACTCTGAAGCGGTCAGAGCGATTCTAAAAGAGTCAAAAAATCGAGACAGGACCCATCGTCAAAATTTCTGTGTTCACCGCTCTAGTTCATCCAAAACAAACTAGAAAATAGACTCAAAGTGCCAAATACCGGAATTATCCTTTAACATTCAGAGAACATCCAGTAAATAAAGTTTTCATAACTAAATGGGAACGTTAGCAAAACGTTCATTGAACATATTTTTGTTAGCTGGGTTAGTGAGCTATTTGGAACGAAACCTCATAGATGGTTTTACCCAGAATGCACTTAAATGCAGTATAAAATATTGTTCTGGCTCCTCTGTTCCTCAGATTGAAGGAACTCAGAAGCTGCTGAATAAAGATCTGGCCGAGCTGATAAGTAAGATGCGTCTGGCTCAGCAGAACGCCGTCACGTCTCTGAAGGAGGAGTGTAAGAAACAGATGCTGACGGCCGCTCACACGCTGGCCATGGACTCAAAGAACCTCCTGGACGCTGTGGACCAGGCCAGAGTACGAGCCAATATAGCCAAAACCGCCACACCCTAGATCTGATCCCTGATTGGATGTCAAACAGGGGGTTTTGGTCTCATCCAATGAGAAAGCTAGAGGATGAATTTAATTTTAAATGACTTGGCACAACTCGCTTTATTTATGCTTCCGAAAGGAAATGAAAGCAGTGCTTTCGATGTTGAATGTTTTTTTAGATATATTTTCACAAATGTATGATTGTAATCCTTTTTAATGAGTCAAGATGTTAATTTCTGCAGACTTTGTGGAAGGAAATAAATACAGATGTTTTGCAGTTTTGTCATTTCAAAGCATTAACTTTTTAATTCTCTAAACTTTACAAGTACTGTATGTTTATTAATAGAACATCAATATAATTAGCATTTCTATAAAGTACAACTGATTTAGAATCACAAAAGTTTTCAGTGCCTCCATAAATTCAGACTTAAATTAAAAATACAATATTTAAAATCGTTGAGTTCACTTTTTAATCAATTTGGATTACTTGTTAAACTAGTTTCATCTAGATAAGATCAATTAAACATTTTATTAAATGTTTTACCTTAATTTTTAATGTTTTGCCTTTGATCAAATTATCTTTAAAAAAATATATATATTTCTAGGTTTTTAATGACGGTGGGAATCATGGTGTGTTTTAAACAATCATCAGCAGAGGGCGACAACGCTCGTGTCGTCTCATTTATCATTAGTCTGTTAGGGACTTTTTTCACAGCTGTAAAATCGAGCTATTAAGGGATATGACTGGCAGATAGTCTCACTTACATTAATTATGAAGTCAACCGAAAGAGACATTTTCATGTCACGATTCATTCTCGATTTCAGCTGATAAAGACGGATCTAGTTATTAGTTTGGCTTTAATTGCTCTACATGTTTGGAAAAATAGTGCTTTAGTTCAGTGGACGAGCAGAATTTCAAATAGTAAATGTCATTTTTCTCCCAGGTCCCATTTGACCCACATGGTCCGCAGACCCGTCTTGGACAATTACATGACCTTCGCAATATCAAAAGCATTGTGTTTTCAAAGACTTCAAAAAAAAAGTTATAAATAAATAGTTGGCTTCTGACCTCGGAGATAATTGCTGTTGAAAGCGGCACAAAATGTAATCTACGTTTCATTGAACTGTTGAATAAAGGGTAAAGAGTGAACTGAATTGAACTGCCACCCATCAGGGTCACATAAGCGTTTGCCTCTCTCCCAAAGGTTAATTTAGCATATTGCGGCGGTGACGGCCCCACTCTTTATGCATGGAAACGACAGGACTCGGGTGCCGTTTGATAGTGCTAAATGTCAAGGCATTCAGTTGTGTTTCCTACATCGTAACAATGAATTGCATCCTTAAATATTCCCTGAACAGGCTTTTATCAAAGGAAGTTTCATCAAAGGAAGAGAGGAAAAAAAACAATCCTTTTATAGCCTATATATATATTACAATGTTTGCCATCTTTTTAATGGTCCCTGTAAAAGGTCTTGGCTTCAAGTGTTTATCAGAGCTCTTGATGTTGGTGTGTATCACGGCTCTTAGATCATTCCTGATATCCAGGGAGGTAAGAAGAGGCCGACCGTCCCCAGCAGGCACACGATGATGAACATCCACAGAAAGATACGATCTATCACCATTCCCACGTATTTCCAGTCCTCCTTGACCTGTCAAAAAGCAAACACAGCGCGGCTCAGAAGTGCTCAGAGCAGGAGAACTGGACGATGTAATGAGGTCAGTGGAATATCTGTGTAGCTGGGGGAGAAACATCACGATATTCACACAAAGGGCTTTGCACTTTTTCAATCAGCCTGTTGCAGTTATTTCTCATAAGTTCAACTTTATATCTGACTTTTTCTTATTTTAAACTTAATCTCTTTTTTATCTTATAATTATGACTTTGGATGTCATAATTTTGACACTGGTTCATAATTTCAACTTTTTATCTCATAATATAACTTAGGATATCATCATGTTGACATTTTGGCTCATATTTATCACTTTTTATCTTGTATCTCAAAATTATATTTAGGATGTCTTAATTATGACTTAGTATCTCATAATTGTAACTTTTTTTTATCAATTTAAACTGAGTCATAATTACAACTTTATCTCATATGACTTTGGCATTTTATCATAATTATGACATTTAATCTTAAAATTATGACTTGGTGTATCATAACTATCTCATCATTTTAATGTAAATTAAAAATGTTCTCATTTTGACTATGACTTATGTCGTAATTTTTACTTTTTTTTTTAGTTATAACATTTAATCTTATTATGATTTAGTATATCATAATTTCGACTTTTATCTCATAATTTTGACGTAAATTACCAATTTTCTAATTGTTTGACTAAATTATAATCATGAATTAGTATGTTGTAATTTTCACTTTTTATCATAATTAGGACGTTTAATCTTATTTAGTATATCATAATTTCAACTTTCTCATAATTTTGACATCTCAATTTGCAATTTTATATTATAATTATGACTTAGTATGTTATAATTTTGATGTTTTATCATAATTACGACATTTAATCTTATAATTATGATTTAGCATGTCGTAATTTTGACTTTATATCATAAATATGGTGTCAATTTCAACTTTTTATCTCATAATGACAACCTTTTATCTCATAATGACAACCTTTTATCTCATAATATGACGGGATGTCATAATTTTGACTATATCATATATATGGCGTCATAATTTCAACCTTTTATCTCATAATGACAACCTTTATCTCATAATATGACGGGATGTCATAATTTTGACTTTATATAATATGGCGTCAATTTCAACCTTTTATCTCATAATGACAACCTTTTATCTCATATGACGGGATGTCATAATTTTGACTTTATATCATAAATATGGCGTCATAATTTCAAACTTTTATCTCATAATGACAACATTTTATCTCATAATATGACGGGATGTCATAATTTTGACTTTATATCATAAATATGGCGTCATAATTTCAACTTTTTATCTCATAATGACAACCTTTTATCTCATTATGACAACCTTATATCTCATAATATGACGGGATGTCATAATTTTGACTTTATATCATAAATATGGCGTCAATTTCAACTTTTTATCTCATAATGACAACCTTTTATCTCATAATGACAACCTTTTATCTCATAATATGACGGGATGTCATAATTTTGACTTTATATAATATGGCGTCAATTTCAACTTTTTATCTCATAATGGCAACCTTTTATCTCATAATGACAACCTTTTATCTCATAATATGACGGGATGTCATAATTTTGACTTTATATAATATGGCGTCAATTTCAACTTTTTATCTCATAATGGCAACCTTTTATCTCATAATGACAACCTTTTATCTCATATGACGGGATGTCATAATTTTGACTTTATATCATAAATATGGCGTCATAATTTCAAACTTTTATCTCATAATGACAACCTTTTATCTCATAATATGACGGGATGTCATAATTTTGACTTTATATCATAAATATGGCGTCATAATTTCAACTTTTTATCTCATAATGACAACCTTTTATCTCACAATATGACGGGATTTCATAATTTTGACATTTTATCTCATAATTATGACATTTAATCTTAAAGTGAAGTATGACTTGGAATAATAATTTCGACTTTATCTCATAACTTTGACTTGTCAATTTCCAATTTTATCTCATTTTATAACTTTTTATCTCATAATTTCAACTTTCTATTAAGATTCGCCAGCACATGATTTTTTTTAACGTGTCAGAAAGAGGCTTGCATGACTGAAGACTCACTGAAAAGTCTTCATTCTCAGCGTGCAGGTGATCAGCGATGTAGCGCACCCCGTCCAGGGCCTTCAGGACACACGGTGAGAAGCTGAGACCGGGGTCTGATACGAGGCTCGTGAGCTTTGCTGATCGCTGGCACAGGTTCATCGCGTGTCCTAACTGCCGGAGCTCGTACTTCTGGAGTAAAGGCTCCGCGTCGGACAGATGCAGGGACGTGGCGGATGGGGACGAGATGGACGTGGAAATCCCCATCCCCACATCCTGACAGTCCTGTCCGTCCACGTCGGTCTCCTGCTGAAGCCAGCTTTTAGATGTGCTGGGGTTGGTGGTGTTGCGGTGCTTCATCTCGGGTTCTGGCCGTCTCATGAAGAGCCAGCGGGGAATGAGGTCCAGGAACACCGAATGAACCCAACTGGGCATTTTATGGGTGCTGGGCGATCGATGGTGCACATTGAGCACAAAAACGGTAATGACTATGGAGAGGGTGACAAATATCATGGTGAAGAGCAGGTACTCTCCGATGAGTGGAATGACCAGAGACGTCGAGGGAATGATCTCAGTGATGAGCAATAGGAAAACGGTGAGGGAAAGAAGGACTGAAATACACAACGTGATCTTTTCTCCACAGTCCGATGGCAGGTAAAACACCAGCACGGTCAAACAAGAGATAAGCAAGCAGGGAATGATGAGATTGATGGTGTAGAAGAGAGGCAGACGGCGGATGATGAAGAAGTAGGTGATGTCCGGGTAGATCTCGTGACAACAGTCGTATTTCTTGGTGTTGTAGGTTCCCACGGCGTTGACGATTGCCCATTCGCCACTCTCCCAGTAGTCCTTCAAGTCCACGGTGTTCTCGATCTGCTCCAGGTCAATCTTGGCCTTGTCGTAGGTCCAGGAGCCGAACTTCATCTTGCAGTTTTGCTGGTCGAACGGGAAGAAGGTGACGTCAATGCTGCAGGAGCTCTTGTAGATGGCGGGAGGAACCCAACTCACCTTCCCCGTGTGGAACAGGTGTGCTTTGGTCATGTGGGTCACTGCAAACTCGCCATCTGCACTGTTGACAAAACCACTCCAGTTTATACTATTGTTCAAGAGTTTGGATTTTTTTGTAACACTTTACTATAAGGTTCATTAGTTAACATTAGTTAATGTATTAACTTACATGAACTGACAATGAGCAAAATATTTGTTACTATAATAGTTAATCTTTAGTTATGTTAGTTAATACAAATACAGCTGTTACCCAGGGGGCAAAGGTAGTTTAGCAGACATGGACTGCTGTAAAAGGTTGTCATATAAAAATGAAATCTATGATGTCTCAGGATCACAACCTGGGTGGACAAATTAGCAGGGTGGGTAATTAGGGTCAAAACATAGAATTCTGCTCCCCGGAATCACCCAATAGTGCAGTCATTTTATGAAAAAAGGTTGAACAAATTGCAACTGAAGCAAACTCAGCTGATTTTGTATCCTCAATATGTCCTGAGTAAGGGGAAAAGCCCAGAAGAATTTTTCTCATGTGAATAGGGTAAAAGAAATTACCTTTAAATATCATCATGAAAAATACTGAGTAGATTACTTACATCCAGACAAACAACAAATGTATTACAAGTTTTTTGAAATTGTTTGTTAACATGGACAAACGGTGCATAATCTACTTAAAAATGTGCTGATTTGCATAAATACCACAACTTATCTAAACATTGAGTATAGCAGGTGAACATGTCTTGTTGAATCTTGTTGACATATAACAGTTAAAGACTTAATGTTAAGATCTGAATGGAACCTATTACCCATGAACATTAATACATAGAGGCAGGAAGAAGTACTTTAGAAACCAGCCTTTATTAATTATTATTAGATGGGGTTTGGGGCTGGGTCAGTAGGACTGTTTCTGGGGGATAAATCTGAGGGAAGAACAGAAGACATGGATAAGGACTCGGAGAATGCAGAAGACAAAAGGTAGGTAAAATAAAAAGTGTCTGGATCAAAAAATCTAGTTACGTACACAATGCACTCAATGCCCAAACCCCATCTCTGCAATAATAATGAATGAAAGCTGGTTTCTAAAGTACTTCTTCCTGCATTAATGTTTATGGCTAGTCTAAATGTGTTCCATTCAGACCTTAACCTCAAGTCTTTTACTGTTATATGTCAACAAGATTCAACAAGACATGTTCACCTGGCTATACCCAATGTTTAGATCAGTTGTGGTATTTATGCAAATTAGCACATATGTAAGTAGATTATGCACCGTTTGTCCATGTTAACAAACAATTTCAAAAAACTTGTAATACATTTTTTTTGTTTGTCTGGATGTAAGTAATCAACTCAGTAATTTTCATGGTGATATTTAAAGGTACATTTTTTTTACCCTATTGACGTGAGAAAAATAATGAATAGGCGTATGAATAGATATATTTGGGTCTTTTTTTAAACTTTCCCCTAATGGGATTCTTCTGGGATTTTTTTCCTTACTCAGGACATATTGAGGATACAAAATCAGTCGAGTTTGCTTCAGTTGCAATTTGTTCAACCTTTTTTAATAAAATGACTGGACTATTGGGTGATTGCGGGGAGCAGAATTTGAGATAGCATTGTTTTGACCCTAATTACAAGTTTCCAGCAGCTTGTTGACCGGGTTGTCCACCCAGGTTGTGATCCTGAGACATCATAGATTTAATTTTTAAATGACAACCTTTTACAGCAGAAAGCCTGAATTGCTCTTAAAGCCTCAGCAAAAAAGAAAGAAAGAAAAGAAAATTGCATGTTGCATTCAGAGGGCCAAAAAAAACCCTTCAATATTTACTAACATTATAAATGAACGACAAAGTATGATATGAGCCTTTCTTTAAAATATGGATGAATAATAGGAAGTGTCTTTGATGTATCTGGGGTAGAAACTTTCTTTATGCCTCCAGGAAGATGTTCCATGACAATTGCGATAATTACTTCAAATATCTACATGACTTTTTTAGCATTCGCTTCAGGTCTGATGATGCAAGAGGACCTCAATTTCTATTTGTCGAGATCAAATTTGCCTCCTAGATAAAGACAGACCTGGTGTTTCCAAAAATAGACAATAGTCATTTGACATTTTATTAGGAGATTAAAACATGCACCTTTTTTTAATCAACTACAGCAGTGCTTAACGTCTTATTTCACGCCATGTCTGTTTGATTTCACATATTAATGTTACAGAAACACCAGAGCGCTGGATCTAAAGGCTACAGATATTAATAGAGCCATTAAGACTTAGACCGCCCTCTTTCTTCCAGAGTTTTAACAGGACACTGTTAGTTTAACCATAACCTTTAATGTCTGAATACCCAGGAGGACCACCTTGACAAAAATCTTCCAGCACATGTCATGCGTGTCACAACCTTTTTAGAAATATACATCAGTACGTACTTATTGTATAAGACGATGTCAGGCACCCAAATCATCTCTGACGGGACTCTAATAGACGTCACGTTGTCAAACTCGGAGGGGTTCCAGCGCAGTTTATAATCGCTCCATTCCTGCAGGATACAAAGCAACTTACATTGCATTCAAGAGACACATTTGATCAGTTTTTGCTTTCCCTGGGAATCAAACCCATGATCTTGGCGTTTCTGAGCTTTACTGTTTGAGGAAGGCAAATTTGAGCTACTAAAAAGGCTATAGTTAACTAATGTTAACAAATGAAACCTTATTCTAAAGCTTTATCATAATTACTACTGCATATGTCCACATTTTATATATCATTTATTTTAAATAAAGTGCATTTATTTTGCAAAGTGAGGTCGTCACATGCCGCCTTATTAGGCAAAAATGGTTACTTAAAGTAATTCTGCCATCATGTACTCATCCTCAAGTTGTTTCAAACCTGTATGAATTTCTTCTGCTGAACACACAAGACAATATTTTGAAGAATGTCAGTAACCAAACAGTTGACTTCAATAGTAGGAAAAAAAATACTATGGAAGTCAATGGGATCCATAAACTGTTTGGTTGCTGACATTCTTCTAAATATCTTCTTTTGTGTTCAACAGAAGAAAGAAATTCATACAGGTTTGAAACAACATGAGGATGAGTGAATTTTCATTTTGAAGTGAACTCTTCCTTTAACGTACCCTGTTCATCAGTTGCGTGGTTGATATTGATCTAAATTGACATGGTGTGATTGTACATCTGTGAGAACTATGCTTTAAGGTTACCTTTGAGCTGTAGAGAATCTATTTATAGTATTTGGTTTCACCATGAAGGATATTTGAAGGGCTCATGAATAATAGTAGTTGTTGGTTTGAGCTTTGACCACAATATCATTGATCACTTTAATCAAATATAAAGACTGCCACCTGTTTCAGCCACACGTTTGTTGTCATCATTTGATTCTTCTCATCCTGTAGAATAACAGAGGATGAAGTTAGCATCAAAACTCGGTTTGGATGAATAAATCCCACAGACTTCCATTAAAGGAGGGACTCAAGCCATTTCTGGAAACCAGAATATTACAGAGACCCAGCAACCACACATTCCCATCAGGATATTTAAAGCTCTTATTAACATTACTAAAAGTATGGCCAAAAATGACTTGCATTTGTAAGATGGTCTCTGAGAGGACCGAGACAAGCATCAAGCATAGAAAACATGCAAAATATCAACTTACCACATCAATAAGCTGGGCAATTGAGAGGCCAAACTTGACGATGACAACATCACTGATGTTCCGCACAGGTCTGGACCATTTATTGTAACCGATGAAGAGTTTTTTAAAGAGCTTGTCTTCTGCATGCGCGTGGATCCAACCATCTGATAGTGCTGCAAGAGATATTCATAGACAAAGAGAGATTCTGACACATCTTGAGCATGCACTTTATTTTATCAGTGATAACTGATTCATTCAAAACTTTAATAAACTGATACTGATAAATGTTTTGGAAAGGTACTGAGGATGAGCAACACTGAATAGGTTGAAGTTATGGCTGGGTAAAAGAAAAACTGGCCTCCTCACTGTAATTACTATTTGTTCCTTAATCACCGCAGTCAGCTCTAATTAATCCAGCCGGCCAGTGATTTGTCATGTGTGTGTGTGTGTGTGTGTGTGTTTTTTTTTCTTAGTACAGAGGGTGGAAACTTCATATTAGAATTTAAATGGAAAGAAGAGTGAAGTCACACATGGACATGAAACAATGCAATGCAAACACACAGTGTATTGAATGGTAAATGCAACAAGGTAAAAAAAAAGATTATAATACAAATAATATCAATAATCTGAAAACGCCTCTTTGTTGTATTCATTTGAAATAATAATAATTTCTGAATTTCTATTCCCCCTGGATATGCATAAATACTGATTTTTTTTAGCTTTTTTAAAAATATTTCCAATGGACTGCATATAGAATTAAGGTGAGACACTACAAAAACAGTTTTTTCATGCACCTGTTTCATAAAAAGTGTTTTTTTGGACTGGTTGAAAGAAAACATCCAAAATACACTTTTAATCATATCTTTTAGAGCACTTTATCTATTTGTGTCTGAAGATTTCAATTACAATATCATGAAAGGCTGTTTTCTCAAAATTCGTTTTTTTTCTCCTGCAATGAGCCAGAAATCTCAGTTTCAGCCGTTTTAGACACCAGATGTTAGTTTTTATTCATTTTCTGAAGGTTTTTTACTGAAGGGTTTGTTCATAATTTGCCTGATTTTATACAACATGTAATTTTTTTCTGGCTGTTGACAGTATTTTGAACCTGCCTTCATCCAATGTTCAGATTTTTATTATAGAAATATATGCAAATGAGTGCATATTTAATTATTTAACACATCAATTGACTATTTAAACATTACAGAAAACTTAAACCAACTTAAAAAAAACCAAAACCTTGGCTTAAAATATGCTATATGTTGACTGTTGTACCATTATTATTTTTTTTAAATGTTATTAATATGCATTTCAAGCCCCTCATCCACAGATTGCCAAAGACGTGTTCCTGGATCTACATTCATGTCCGGAAATTTTGTCCTAACCCTATCCATATCCAATGACCCTAAAATCAGAGGGATATGATGAATAACACTGTTGTAGAAGCATAACCCTGATAGTAAGCCTAAACTCACATAAACTGTAAACTTCCCTCAAATCTGACTGGTTGATTGGAATGTTGTTCCCAGGATCATCAAAGATGTTGATCCAGGAACATGTTGCACTTGGTGAATTCAGGTTCAGGTATACTAACACTCAATACTTCATCTAAAACTTTCTGATAGCTTAGATACTTTGCATTACATTGTAGGCTACGTGTTTCATATAATACAAATGATTTTAAATGCATAGACTACATGAACTAGCTTAATTAATTCGATTTCCATGTTTATATACAGGCTATATTTTAACCAGTAAATAAAGAACTGCACTCACCAGGTTTAACGGGTTCCACAATAAGAAAGAGCAGCCACAAATTCTTTAAAATTAATTTTAAATGATTTTGCCCCATATCAATAGTCAGAAGTCCGCTAGAGACGTGTGAAATGATGGTCATGACTGCTGGGTGTGTGATGAGCGCTCGTGCATGAAATCGCACTGACGGACTGTGAGCCAATGATGACGCGGTGCGGCTCTAGTGGGAGGGGTGAAAACTGCACGTGCAAAGTCCTCAATCATTACACTATCAAATAGCCTAATGCAATGAATAAGTAAATATTAACTTGACACAATTTGTTTTTGGGTTCGCCAATTTCGCGTAAAATATTCACCTAACCTATTATTGTAATTGATTGTGTCGACTGGCTTCGGTCTCATCAGCTTCCGTTTACTTCTACAAAACATGTTTGCTTCTTGATATTGCAAACTGTTACTTGTTATCGTGATATTTTAATCTATTATCGTATTTTATAGTGTCATTACATGTCACATGTATGTAGCCTAGTAGCTTAATAATTATAAATTATGCATTATTAGCCTATTACATGCAACCCTAAAACCAACCCCTCACCCTTTACGTACCCCGTAAGTAGCCTACATAGTTCATTATTATTAGTATTTAAATGTAATCTATAATTACACTGTAATATTGACAAAAATAAAGTCTAACCCTTTTACTATAAACTTATATAGTTGGTAATTACAAACATTTGACAAAGTTTGCGATTAATACAACTAACTTTGTTTTGACATTTGATTTGATCCCTTTCAACTTTATCAAAGACTTTAAATACTATGGCCAAGGCATATATAGCTTATGAATATTAAATAGGTCCTGTTGACGTTGCTTGATAACCTTTCTTGCGCGCCCATGACCTAATCTATTTAATATCAATGATTCGCCAAATGATGATCATCGTGCCTCTTGAGAACTTCTGCCTTTCAGCCAATCAGGTACGCGTATTTGGTGAACGTCAAGTTACATGATTAATATTCAACTAGTTGTGCCTCCGCCATAGTAGTGCTGTATCGTATTTATGCCCAGAGTCTGTTTATGAATCGCGGGTGCGGCATTGCCAATCCACACATCAGCAGTTGTAGAAGTTGTCATCTGCTCTGAGTTTGCGGGAATTCTCCCAGAATCTGCGGTATATCAGGTAAATGTAGGACTTTACTGAACCCTTTACTTTTTGGCCGCAGTGAACAATGAACTTCTGTGTTTTTGTCCTGGCAGAAGCAAGTATAAAGTTATATAATGTTTTCTTCTCTTCTTCTCCTTTTTTTGCACAGATAAGGCTTGTTAGTTTTGAATAAAGGAAATAAAATTAGTTTCCAATGAAGAAGGCAGTGTTGTTTAGTTTGCGGGGTGGTGTTGTTACCCCTCATCTTGCCCAGACTTTTCAGAAGTTTGAGGAAACCACTGGCGTTTCAAGGTATGTGACTATTATTTATTTATTTATTTAAATAAAACACTTTTATTTCGTTTTTATATATTTTTAATAACTTAGCATTTCGATTAAAGAGTATATTTTATCAATATAACCATTAAAATAACTGGTTTAAGGTATGTTTTTCTCTCTCTAGTGGTTTCATAAAGAATGTGAATGCAAAACTTGGCTGTGAGAATGCCTTGTATCGCTCAGAGAAAGGGGAAATCACCCTAACTCAGGTCATTTTTAATGTTTAATTCATCATTTTAGTCAGTGTGCAAATCATAATGTTTTACTACAGCAGAAAATGTATTTGTGTGTCTGACATGATATAACATGCATCCAGTCTGCTTTGGTGCAACATAAATATTTGCTGATGTCATTGATTTCTGTTTACCTCTTGCAGATGATTTCTGAGTTTGATGCTGACTGTCAGAAGATAGCGGCCGATCAGGGTCTGTCTTTACCTGACCAATTCTCAGCTCAGAAGCTTTTCAATGTCATTAGTCAGGTAGAATTCAACAAGCCAGTTCTTGATGCTGCTGCCATCCTTCGTCACCATGGTATGTTGCTTTTGCTTTGAGATTTGAGAAGATATAAATTTCTAAATACATTCCTTTTATTTTTCTCCAGGGTTTGTTGATTTATCTCTTAAAGGGAGAGTCCACCCAAAAATGAAAACTCTGTCATCACTTACTCACCCTCATGTTGTGAGTAACATGTATGAGTTTCTTTCTTCTGTTGAACACAAAAGAAGATATTATAATTAATGTTGGTAATCAAACAGTCGACGGGAGGCATTGACTTCCATAGTAGAAAAAAAAAAAAAAAACTATGGAAGTCAAAGGCTACCGTCAAATTTCTGCTACCAACATTCTTCAAAATATGTGTGTTCAACAAAAGAAAGAAACTCATAGAGGTTTGAAACAACATGAGGATGAGTAAATGATTCATTTTTGGGTAAATGAAATTCTTTTTCTATCCTTGATCCTTGAATGAAATTCTATCCTTTTAAACAGAGCTGGAGTATTTTTACTTTACTCTAGTACATTTTCAAGTATCAATGTTTATCTTTGGAAAACCTTTATTTCAATGCATTCCAAAGTATAATGTTAAAATAACACTCTGATAAAGTACAGACACTTGAAAAATGTAAGCAGAGTAAAAAACTTGAAAACTTGAAAGCAGAGAAAAAATACTTCACTCTTGTCTGCATCTGCTTGTAAGGCATTGCTACAGGCGTCCTGGCCAATGTCTGGGTGGACGACACCCCTCAGAGAGATGCCATCGCTAGGATTCTCTCCGTTCTGGAAAGCCGCTTTGACCTGGTTTTGCGATCCTGCCATGCTGGTGTCAGAATCCCCGAGCCAGACATCTTTAACAATGCCCTTGAGAAGCTTGCTGTTAAACCTGAAGAAGTAGGTGCAGTATATTATTTCAGAAGGTCTGCAGTTGAAAATTGGCAGCAGATTCAAGGCCTGCTAGTTAAAGATGTAACCAAATGTTCTTTTTATTGACTTGTTTAAGGCAATCTGGCTGGATGTGGATGAAGAAAGCGTCAAGGCAGCTGAAGGTTTGGGAATAACATCGGTTCAAGTGAAGGACATCACTGAGGCTCTTAAGGAAATCCAGAAGCTTACAGGAATCGAGGTGAGGAATTCTGACCACGTAATTCAACCTTATCGATAACGTCTCTATCTATATTTACTGTGTGAGATGTTCTGCTCAACAGGTCACCAGTGAGCTCCAGCCACCCTTTTGTAATCCTGAAAATGTCTCTCATGGATATGTGAATATTAAGGTAATTTATAATGCTTATTTCTGTCATAATCATGTGCAAAAGTTTGCTGACAATGTGCTATTTGACAGAAAGGGTCATGAAAAGTGTGTTCTTGTGTTTTTCAGCCTGGTGTGAAGATCCACTATGTGGACATGGGAGACGGACCACCTGTTCTCATGTGCCATGGCTTCCCTGAGAGTTGGTTTTCCTGGAGGTATCAGGTGAGGAAAATCAACATTTCCAGCGGATGCAACATGAAATCAGCTTATTGTTGCGAGTCTGGCATAGCTTAATGGTCAAAGATGGTAAGCCACATACTCAAAAAGCCAATAGTGTCATTGTTCAGCTCAAGTCAGTTCAGTTCAGTTCATTGACTGTAAAGTTCATCATTTATGAAACTATTTTAAACCATTCTAAATCTCTTGTTTAGGCACATTAGTGCTCATTATTACGATTTCTCAATATTAGTTGTAATAATGGTTAATAATGTACTAATGGGACCTTATTGTAAAGTGTTACCATTGTTTTTCTTTATTGTTTCTCATCAGATTCCGGCTTTGGCCGATGCTGGTTTCAGGGTTCTGGCTCTTGATATGAAGGGTTACGGGGACTCCACTGCACCACCTGGTTAGTTATAATTATAATACGGTGTATCTCATGCTTAGATTTTTCTTGCCGGGCCTGTACCTGGATCATACGGTAAAAACGACTTCACTCTGGTGATGTAAGCAGGGCGTCTCTAATCATTTCATTCGCTTTAAACGTAACCCTGCAAGCTCTCGCTCGTCTGCCTTCACCTGAGTGCAACGCCCACAACTTAAAGAAACACTCCACCGTTTTTTGAAATAGGGCTCATTCACATTCTTTCCTACATTTAGATATGTGTGCAAATGCATTTTTGTCTCAGTGCATGCATTGTTTTAGTTTGACAGGGTCGGCGCTAGCTTAGCTTAGCACAATGAATGGAATCCTTTGTTGCCAGCTAGCATGTCCTGAGTAAAAGTGATTAAAAAAAATAAACAAACCCACGTAATTACTTCTTGTGGCCTGCGTATTCACAACGAGTATAAATAGCGCTGCAAATTAACACTAGGCGATTTCCTAGGCAGATATTGACTTGAGACTATATTAGGGGGAAGCACAGGCGAAGCACTGCTGCTTAGGCTTTTTTAACGTTCATCAAAAACGGTGGAGTGTTCCTTTAAAATCCAGCTAACAGCTGATGTGTCCGCTATATATTTTGTCTGTTACATTCACATGTATGTCACATTGCAGAAGAAAAGATCTGTCGCTACTTCCGTTTCCTCACAATATTTAATTAAAGACTGCACTTGTTAGAGACAGTGTTCATCCTCCTTCAAAACTAATAAATAAAGTGTGGCACATCGCTAAACACAGGGTTAAAAATGGCCTTAACCTGTGGTTAAAAACCCCAAGGCGAAGTATGAAAAGCCCTTTTTATTTGTACATAAACTTAGCTGGATACTTTTATATTTGCTCATTGTACATTAAAAATGCATAGTCTTTCCCAGGAAGTTGTCAAGGTTAAGAGTTAAAGTTTTTTTTTAATTGCATCCTGTGATCAAGGATGCTCAAGATGCAGTAAATAAGCAATTCCGACTGGAAATTGTATTGCCTTGCCTTATAAACATAAGCAGTTGTGTATAATAGGTTGTTTTTTGACATTTTAACACTTTGAGAACTGCTTGCTTTTTTCAGTTATGTAACGTTCATCAATATTTGCAGGACAGGTTTGACTTTTGTTTGCAGTCGCATTAAACCCTAAACAATATAATTGATCTGAGAAATATACTATATATACTCAATGCATGAGTTAGAGAATCTATAAACTTCTGCTGAGGGTTTGTTTCAAATGTGTGCGTGTGTGTGGCGTGCGCTACTTCCTCAAATGTTTTGCGTCCACTTTAAAAACAGCATGAATTTCCAGGTAACTTAAATAAATGCCTCAAGGGGTTCTAGCATTCTTGTTCCCTTTTGATCGCTGTGTCATCATACTGAGTGTGAAAACGCTCTTCACCATGTGTCGGGTCACTTCTCTTCTTTGACGTCAAACTTTAGTTGTGTGTGGAGTGCATGTTTTGAACGATAAGATACGAGAGGCTGTGCTCTGTGCTGTATTTTGAACATATGCTCAATATATCGTGATCTCAAGGCCTTATTGCTTTTATAAAATGATTACAATCCAATCAAAATATTAAGGGCATTTTTCATTAAAAGAGTTTTTTATTTAAGTGTCATCCTTCTGATAGAATATATACTGTAGTTAGCATCAACTAACGTTTATTATTATTATCATATGAGACGATATAGATCATAGAATAAGCTCTGTTTTATTCCCATCTGTCTGTGCAGACATTGAGGAGTACTCTCAAGAACAGATCATGCTGGTAAGCAAATCTTTCCCATTAAAAACTAGATTAAATCTGTTATGTTTCACAAAATTGATAATTTTTTTCTCTCCCTCGTGGCCTTTTAGGATTTGGTGAAATTTTTGGATAAGATGGTATGTACTATTTTTGCTTTCAGACATGCATATAATCACAGGATTATTGAGGAAGGCTACTTATGTAACATTATATAACAGAATATTGAAAAGCCTTTGATGCAGGGCTGTGTACATAGAGGGTGGGTCATGAGAACCGGTTCTAAATATGAATTGGTTTACGTTAAAGTACGTTAGACATTCCTGAATGTCTGCATTCCTTTAAATGGCAGGCAGAATAAAGTACTTAAATACTGTCACAGCTATCTTAGCTTCACTCATCGCAAGTCATTTATATTTTCAGGATCTCTACTTTCTGCATGCAAAATGATTCTCCAGTGTAATCATATAGGCTACTGTCCAATGCAATTACAGTTGTTTTGTAAATGTTTAATCTCTCAAAAACAGCAGTTTTTTAGCACACATCATTATAAAACTGCTTCTGCTCTGATAACACTGATGGGTGTAGGGGCCATTTTCAAGACACCATTTTAAACTAAAAATGGAAAACTTTTTGTGCATTTTTTTCTTGGGGCCGTTGAGTCTGTTTTGTGATGTCGTGCGCACATATTCAGTTTATAGGCGTGTAATGTTTCTTTACAAAATTACATCGCCAACTACTGGCCTGGCATGCATAATACAGCGTTTTTACTCATTTTCGTGGATCCTTGTGAACGGGGATCATTTTTACAACATTGTTGTCTGTACACGAAAAACACACAGGAAAAACGTTTCTGTTTTTAGCATATCGTTGTTGTGTAAATTAGTTTTGTATCAATTTCAAGAAATTCTTTATACATTTTCAGTGTAGCTCATTATCAGATCATTGAGCTCTGCTGTTTTGCACCTCTCAGAATAGAACAATGTGTTAAACTAATATAATGAACTGAGGTTAAATGATCCAGAGCAGTTACCCTTTTTCAATCCATTTCATTTGATGCACAGTGTACAACATGTACAGTGTTCATGTTGACCAGCTTAAGTGAATGTGTGAGCAAAGTGTTAAGGTGGCGTTTCACAAAAGTATCACAAAGCCATGAGTGGCAGCAGAACTGAGAGAGACGGAGGCCTCAAATGAATGAGACTATATCAGGATCTCTACTTTCAGCATGCAAAAGGAAGTGTAATCATATACTGTAAAATTAAATTGCATGTTTTGTGAATGTTTAATGTTGCATAAAAACAACAGCAGTTTTTTTTTTTTAGCACATATGATATAAAACTGCTTCTGCTCAGATAACATTGACGGGTTTAGGGGTGTGTAACTGACTTTTTTTTTTTTTGTGTGTGAGTTGGTTCACAATCTCTGTTGAACAGACCAGGCTGTAGTAGAGATAGCACCTGATTTGCAAGTGTTTGTGCTAAAAACACTGTGTGCAAAACTGGTGCAACCGTTCAGTGAATTTGTCCTGAAATGCGTGCATAAGTTTTGCTGGTCTTTTCTGATTTTGCTATTAATTATTTGAAGGAATATGAAAAATCTCTGCAGTTTGTATATTCTTTTTGAATGTGGACAGACTTTTTCACTTGAGCAGACTATATCAATGTCTGTTAGCTATGACGTATGACTCTTTCAGCATATTCTTTGTCAGTGACATGCAGTGAGACATTGTCCTGTAGACCACATGAAGTAAATTCATCGCAGTGTCAGTGGTGGCCAAGGACATCAAAATATGATGGTTTATGACCTTTAACAGTAAATATAAACAGTAATGCTACGTGCTAGATTGCTTATTATTATTGCAGTATTGCAGTTGCTGACCAGTGGTGCATGGTACATCATTTTGAAGAGGTTTTTGAAACTTTGTTTCATTGCATCTTGAACAAACCTGGAAGTACACTAGATAGTATGTAAACGCCCCCTTCTAACTATAACTTGGCTATAATGGTAATTTCTGTGAGGACAAATGCTTAACAGGGCTCTAGATAGCGACCAACTTTTTTTTAACCTTTTTGTGGCACTGGTTTATCAACTGATAAGAGCTCCCATTTCTGTTGCGTATGAAACATATCTCATGGCAAATGAAACAAAACCAGGCTTCTCATTTGCGCTGTGCGGCGTGGACAGTTTATCTAGTGAGATCACACAGTGCAGAAATCTGTTATAAACCAAAGATATCAGATCAAACTGAGTTGATGGGGAAACCAGGAGAAGCATTGTGCCATGAACAAATAATCTATAGAAGGCTTTTCAGTCCACAAATCACTAACATTCACCATGGATTTAAAGTAGCAACGCTCACTGTAACCATGGTATTGTGGCAGAAATAGTCACATGTTTTTACATTATTCATTTCTGGGTTTGTACAACCTTTTGAATGTAAAATGTAAGCACTCTTCAAGTGAGCTCTAAATAGAATCCAATTTAAATCCAACATTTAAGGTGATCACCCAAAAATAATTACATTTTGCAAATTTAATAAGAATGAGCTTTTTACATGTTACTGTTTTTAATAAAAGTTAATTTTATTTACATCTCAACTCAAGCTCAGTGCTTAACTGTCAAATGTGCAAGAAATAAACATGTAATATTATTAGTTACTGCACATATTAATGCAAAACAATAGTAATTTTATGATTAAATTACCTTTATGATTAAAAATCCCTCCACCAGATCAGGTCGGGTGCCACCATGTAGAACTGTTCTCAAATGTTAGTCTGGAGCCCTGCTTCAGCAGACACTTCTGATTTCTATTCGATTTAGGTTCATATAGAAATTACTTACTGAGTCGTGTGCAATTAGTATTGTTACCTGAAACTAAAAGTATTAAAGCTGAAATAAAATGAACAACATTAGATGAAAAATGTTGCCTTGGTGACACACTGAAATAAGCTTAAATTGAAACAATAAAATTACTAACTGGAAATAAATAAAACTGAAAACTGAACTAAAAAATGTAATGGTGTATATATAAATTTCTGTCATGACAACTCTCAGGAGTTAATAGAGATTGGCATGGTAATGGTATGGCAGAGATAAACACAAATCATGTGATTTGTGTTTTTGTCTCCATACGGGATTGAGAGAGTAGCCTACAAAAACACTGTCCCAGTACTGTCTGGTAGATTTCCCCTACACATCTGACTTAAGTTAACCTGGGCGTCTCCTAATCAACGCTTCACAAATTTCAGTCGAGATCAGTTGAGTCGGACGATGTCTCACCCCTTATAAACGCTATTACTTGGAAATAAGGTGTCTAGTGCTCCACTAACCTGCTGTGCAGCAATAATCAGACTGACTCCAGACAATGCCTTTCAATATGCTTTAATCATGCCCGGGATCTCAAAACAGTTTCAGATAGTATACCCTATATAGAATAAGTGTTAAATAAAATAAATATTTATTTATTATTTTGCTTTGAGTGATTTTATGTATGTATCTTTATTTATTTGTTAACTGTTTTGCCTTCAGCAATTTGAATTTAGAGGGAAAATAATTTAATTGAAAAAAAATCATAAAAGCACATTACACTGTACAATAAAACTTCTTAATATTCCTAAAAATACTATATTTTATTATGTTATTTATGTATTTTACCTTCAGCAATTTGAATTTGGAGCTTAATTGGAAGTAATCATTAAAGTACATGTAAAACATCCTAATAGTCCTAACACTAGTATTAATAACTTCATAGTTTCTTTTAATTTTGGACTGAAATATGATTTCTCATGTCATGACATTTCCTTATAGTTATTGCATAGATGAGTTTATAGTGGAGTGTCTGTGTCCGCAGGGCATCCCTCAGGTCACGCTGGTGGGCCACGACTGGGGCGGCTCTCTGGTGTGGAACATGGCTCAGTATCATCCTGAGAGAGTGAGGTATTACATTTCAAGCAGAGAATCATTAACTAAATGGTTAAAGAATATAGGTCATCATGTTGTTGTGCACATTGAACAGACATTCACAATTTTGCCTCCCATGCTAACCATTTACTTTTGACATGCAGGGCTGTGGCGTCTCTCAACACACCCCTTTTCCCTGTGGATCCAAAAACAAATCCAATGGAGAAGCTCAAGGCCATACCAATCTTTGATTACCAGATATATTTTCAGAAGCCTGTGAGTAATATCACCATTGAATTATGTGATGTTCATTCTAAGCAATTTATATATATATATATATATATATATATATATATATATATATATATATATATATATATATATATATATATATATTATATATATATATATATATATATATATATATATTTATATATCACAAATAATATTAACAGTATAATATATTTAACAACGAAGATGTATTTTTATTAACTAACAGTAAAACAATTCAAATAAAATATTGTTACAAATGTATTGCTCATTGTTGGTTAATGCATTAACTAATGTTAACTAATGGGACCTTACTGTAAAATGATAGCATTTATATTTATTTCTGCATAATAATATTCTTATTGTTTGTATCAGGGTGTTGCAGAGGCTGAATTTGAGAAAAACCTTGAACGAACCTTCAAACTGATGTTCTTTGCAAGTTCTGAGATTGTAAGTTTCATAGTTTAATTTAACGTTAATTCAATTTATTTCATTAGAGTAAATACAAAGCAGAGAAAGATCCTTCCTGTACCTCGTATCATAACAATGACAGTTTGAAATGATCATGTCTGTTAAGCTCCGAACAGGAAAAAACACATGTGTGAGAGATGATCCTTTAAAAGGGGTTCTTGGCTCAAAAATGATGTTAAATCTGTTAGTATTTATGATGTTAAAACTAGATTTCCCCAAGACCACAATCTTGCCAGTATCTTAATATGTGTTTCAAAAGAGCCACCATAATTCATGTTGCTCTAGAAAACATCTTGCCTGAGCAGGAATCTTGTGTACAAGATCTGAAGTGATACGGTTATCTGTTAGAAATTTACATTGCTTATCACCGGCATTGAAAAGCCAGTGCTGATGGGGATCAAAGAGCCGAGCCTTGCGGTTGGTGCTGAATGACCCGGCATCTTAATGAGGGCCACATAAAGGGCTCTCGTCTGGGACTCTGATCCTGGAGTAATGAATCACAAACAGCCGGCCGGCCATCACTCAGACACAGGTCGCACGCGCGCATCGTAATGACTGCGGTGTCGGGGCAGACGGGGATCTCTAGACACAACCCCCTTCTGCTGCACGTCTCACCCATAAAACGTGGAAATCACCGCGGAGGAGGAGAGGTGCACGTCAGCTCAGACACTAAGGCAATTATAGCATGCACACGTAGCAATGCCATTTATCCTACAAAGAGCCATGTTATTTATGTTAAACTGTAAAAAGTGAATACCTTTTATTTTTTTGGTGTGTTCAATTTGTAAAGAAAGACTACACGCCTGCACACATATTCAAACGCGCATAGCTGTAGACTAAACACGTAATATGCAGAATGGAGTCGTGTTCGTGTCTAAGTTAATAACTAATGATCGTTGCGACGGAAGTGAATCGATCAAAATTAACTTTAGCAGGACAATAACTTTATTTTCGAGCTGCTGTAAAGGCAAAACAATCTCTTTTACTTTAATTTCCTATTATCACTGTAAAGCTGCTTTGAAACAGTCTATATTGTTAAAAGCGCTAAAATAAATGAAGGTGACGACTTATTTTCAGTGTCAAATATTAAGATTTATTTTTTAATTTTGTAGACTTAATTTGTATTTTGATGGTTGCTAGTGTGTTGTAATGTGGTTTGTAAAATTCTGATCTCTATATATAAAAAAAAAAAAACTCAGAACACCTTGGCCAATTAAGTTATTGTAATCTAATACTATAAAAAAAATGTAAACATTCAAAATATGAATAAATACTATTATATTATATATATTTAAATAACACTGGCAACCAGTGGTGGACAGTAACAAAGTATTTTTACTTTGTTTCTATACTTACCAAATTGCACTGAACGATTCATTCATGAATTGGAGTCTCGAGTCATATTAGCCGCGTTTCCACTGCCGGGCCAGGGCTGGGCCAGAGCTAACAGCGAGCCGAGCCGAGCCCGTGGCCTCGGGCCTCAAGCACCGGGCTCGCGTTTCCACTGCCGGGCCAGTAGCCCTGCAGCGCTGCCCTAAACCCCGCCCCAACACGCCTTTCTGGATCAAACGTCATACAATACAATACAACCCAACCCATTTCAGCGGGTATTATGAATGTATTTATAATAGGAAGATAGCGTGTATATTAACTCACCGGCCGTGGCTGCAATAGTGTCCCGATTGTCTCGCGAGTGGACGGTGCTGGGTCACCGTACATCAAGTCGAACCATGGAAAGTCCCTTCTCTGAGCTTCGCTTTGTCCATTGTGCGTTTTAATCGCCTTGTACAATATACTGCGCCCGCGACTTGTTTATTTTTCCTGAACTTGAAGCGTTGCTCGCTGAATGCTTAGCTTAAAAAGTTCAGCATCGATGCATTTTATAACGTCCTCATTTCTTCATACGCCGTCATTCTTCTGCCCAAATGCTCAGAAGAGCTTTGGTATCTTCGTCAGACCAGTAGGCTACAGGCGATTCTCCATTTCGAGCAGCGATTATTTTTCGCGATATAAAACAGTGAAATGTGCATCTTGCTTCAGATCATAACGTTCCATAACACTGATAAACTCCGCCTTTTACCTTGAGCACGCCTCTAGCCCGAGCTGGCCCGCTTTGGCCCAAGGTATTCGACGGGCCAGAAATCCTGGCCGTTGGCCCCGAGTAAACCCAGCTCAAGCCCCGGAAGTGACAGTGGAAACGAGACTGGCCCTGGCACGCACCAGCACGGCTCGGCCCTGGCCCGCAGTGGAAACGCGGCTAATAACTCACTGATTCAAATGATCCGATCAGAGCGAGTCTCAACAATTCACTGAATTCACAAGTCTGACTCAAAATGTGCCAAGAACAGGAGATCCTCGGAGCTTGAGTGCGCGACTTAATTAATTATTTTTTCATTTATTAATTTTTTAATAAAATAAAGTTATTAAAGGGTTAGTTCACCAAACAATTTAAATTATACCATAGTGTTCTCGCCCTCAAGCCATCCTAGGTGTATATTACTCTTCTTTCAGCCGAACACAATAGGAGTTTTATTAAAAAAATATCCTGGCTCTTCAAAGCTTTATAATGGGAATGAATGGTAACTTGTTTTTTGAAGCCCCAAAAAGCACATCCATCCATCATAAAAGTAATCCATACGGCTCCAGGTTGTTAATGAATGCCTTCTGAAGTGATGCTTTCTTGTAAGAAAAATATCCATATTAATAACTTTATGAACTATAATCACTAGCTTCCAGTAACGGCCGTACATGAGTCGAACAGTCCATTGCATGAAATGCTTGAATGTGCACATGTTCAAATTTGTGTATTACCATCTGGGTAGGTTCTAGGTAAAAAGTAAACTAGGTAGTTTTTCATGTTTTTCATATACATTATACTGATTGAAAGGCAACCACCTGCAATATCTTCTCTTTTATAATCTGCAGGATACATTTCCCAAGTTTAACACTGCTGGAGTCTGCCAGAGAGGTAAGAAAGCACATCAAACTATGACTTAACATTTGGAATTCATATTAGTTGATGAACAATGGAGAGTGATTGGCAGCATCATTAGCAATTCTTCTGATATTGAGCTTCAGATTTGGTTTCATGTTTTTGTATTAAGAAATGAATGCAAGTTTGATTGGAGTCGCACTCGAGAAGAATGGTACAAACTGTTTGTGCAGAGTCTCACAAGCCTGCATGCATGCACTGTCCTTATCGTTGTTGTCCTGGTTTATCAGGTGGATTGTTTGTGGGCTCGTCTGATGATCCGCCCCGCAGTGCTATTCTGAGCGAGTCTGCTCTCCAGTTCTACATTCAGCAGTATACCAAGAGCGGCTTCAGGTACAACCACAAAATGGGTATTTGTGTGTGTGTGTGTTCTTATGCAAACATGATTTACTAAAGTAGGACATGTTTGTCCTGGAACAACCCTTAGCAAATAATTTCCATCAGATTTTAAGCGAAACTTATTGTAATGTTAGAAGTTATGATTGATATCAATGGTCCAATAAAGGATATTGCTCACGGCAGTTGGATATTGCTATTCGTGAACGAGCTGATTCTCTTCAATTAACCGGTAAAATCATTTCACAAATCTCACTGAACATTTCATTAATGAATTGGACTGATCTGATTGCATCTGTTCTTGAGTCAACAACTCAACTCAACAACTGATTCAAATGATCCTCAAAAGTCTTCAGTAGTGGGCAAGAGTGATGTCTAGAGGGGATGTTTGCTTGTTATGACCCTACACTGGGCTTGTTTGCTTGTCATGACCCTACACTGGGCTTGTTTGCTTGTCATGACCCTACACTGGGCTCGTTTGCTTATGACCCTACACTGGGCTTGTTATGCCCCTACACTGGGCTCGTTTGCTTGTTATGACCCTACACTGGGCTTGTTATGACCCTACACTGGGCTTGTTTGCTTGTTATGACCCTACACTGGGCTCGTTTGCTTATGACCCTACACTGGGCTTGTTTGCTTGTTATGAACCTACACTAGGCTTGTTTGCTAATGACCCTACACTGGGCTTGTTTGCTTGTTATGACCCTACACTGGGCTTGTTTGCTTATGACCCTACACTGGGCTTGTTTGCTTGTTATGACCCTACACTGGGCTTGTTTGCTTGTTATGACCCTACATTGGGCTTGTTTGCTTATGACACTACACTGGGCTTGTTTGCTTGTTATGACCGTACACTGGGGTTGTTTGCTTGCTTGTTATGACCCTACACTGGGCTTGTTTGCTTGTTATGACCCTACACTGGGCTTGTTTGCTTATGACCCTACACTGGGCTTATTTGCTGCTTATGACCCTACACTGGGCTTGTTTGCTTGTTATGACCCTACACTGGGCTTGTTTGCTTATGACCCTACACTGGGCTTGTTTGCTTGTTATGACCCTACACTGGGCTCGTTTGCTTATGACCCTACACTGGGCTCGTTTGCTTATGACCCTACACTGGGCTCGTTATGACCCTACACTGGGCTTGTTTGCTTGTTATGACCCTACACTGGGCTTGTTTGCTTGCTTGTTATGACCCTACACTGGGCTTGTTTGCTTATGACCCTACACTGGGCTTGTTTGCTTGTTATTTGCTTATGACCCTACACTGGGCTTGTTTGCTTGCTTGTTATGACCCTACACTGGGCTTGTTTGCTTATGACCCTACACTGGGCTTGTTTGTTATGACCCTACACTGGGCTTGTTTGCTTATGACCCTACACTGGGCTTGTTTGCTTGCTTGTTATGACCCTACACTGGGCTTGCTTGCTTGTTATGACCCTACACTGGGCTTGTTTGCTTGTTATTTGCTTATGACCCTACACTGGGCTTGTTATGACCCTACACTGGGCTTGTTTGCTTGTTATGACCCTACACTGGGCTTGTTTGCTTGTTATGACCCTACACTGGGCTCGTTTGCTTGTTATGACCCTACACTGGGCTTGTTTGGTTGTTATTTGCTTATGACCCTACACTGGGCTTGTTATGACCCTACACTGGGCTTGTTTGCTTGTTATGACCCTACACTGGGCTTGTTTGCTTGTTATGACCCTACACTGGGCTCGTTTGCTTGTTATGACCCTACACTGGGCTTGTTTGCTTATGACCCTACACTGGGCTTGTTTGCTTATGACCCTACACTGGGCTCGTTTGCTTGTTATGACCCTACACTGGGCTTGTTTGCTTATGACCCTACACTGGGCTCGTTTGCTTGTTATGACCCTACACTGGGCTTGTTTGCTTGTTATGACCCTACACTGGGCTTGTTTGCTTATGACCCTACACTGGGCTTGTTATGACCCTACACTGGGCTTGTTTGCTTGTTATGACCCTACACTGGGCTTGTTATGACCCTACACTGGGCTTGTTTGCTTGTTATGACCCTACACTGGGCTTGTTTGCTTGCTTGTTATGACCCTACACTGGGCTTGTTTGCTTGTTATGACCCTACACTGGGCTTGTTTGCTTGCTTGTTATGACCCTACACTGGGCTTGTTTGCTTGCTTGTTATGACCCTACACTGGGCTTGTTTGCTTGTTATGACCCTACACTGGGCTTGTTTGCTTATGACCCTACACTGGGCTCGTTTGTTTGCTTGTTATAACCCTACACTGGGCTCGTTTGCTTGTTATGACCCTACACTGGGCTTGTTTGCTGCGGTCCGAGTCTGATTGTTCCCGGCGCCAGGTCTGGTTTCACTCAACATGATTCTATCGAACTCTGGTGCGTTTGCGTGCATCTCACGTCACTGCAAACGTGCACGGCGCATGTAAAAAAACAGAACGTGGGTCAATATATTGTGTTTTTTATTAATTCTGTGCTATTATGCGCAGCTGAACAATGCAACAACACGGGTTTACTGTGTGTGTGACGCATAAGTTGGCTTTCTGCTCTGTGCAAACGGACTCTTTTGAGGAGAGAGTGAATTTCCATTAATTTGTTGCCCTGATTCCACGCGATTCCTATGCTCGAATACACTGCAGGCTCACTCTTGTTCGTATCCAAGGTAAATCATCAACACTATCATTCCTTACATGTGTTTTATTTAACTAAATACATAAGCTAAAACGCATGCGCAGGTTACTTTACTTCCTGAACAAGTGCGCACCCGAGCGAGTCCATGTTGCTTTCACATTCACGCGAAACGGTTCGAGTGCAACCGAACTCAGACCAAGTTCAGTATCCCAGTACGCACCCAGTTTCGCATGACAGCGTTCACATTAGCGAACATTTTTCATGTGACTTTGTAAATGATTTTGTAAGCATATTGCGATGGTTGAAGATGTCAGTTTTGGCATCTATCTATCTGTAGTTTTTTTTTTCATCTCTGAATGTGTTACAGCAAGTCTAAATATGTTTAGATATTATGAGATTTCAGATGTTGAATTTCAGCTTTTTCCACACAAAAAGTTATCTTGTGTTTATTTTTGATACTAAGAAGAAAGAAAATCATATGGGTTTGGAAAGACAGAATGTTTAGGCACTGCTAATATATGTGTGCTCACGCACGTGGTGGATGACATGTTGTCACTGAGGGTCTTGTTTTGTCCCAGGGGTCCTCTGAACTGGTACCGTAACGGGGAGAGGAACTGGCGTTGGATGAGCTCCAGGCCAAGGGGCAAGGCAAGTGTCCTCACCGTGCTCCGGCTCTCTGCCAGCAAACCAGATCTCTGACAAATCACTGTCACAAACACCCTAGTGCCCCTTAAAACAGCACACACACCACATCCAGGCCTGAGGGGAGCAGATGCTGTCTGTTCCCTTTGCCCCAACATCTGCCCCTCTTGTGACTTGAGCTCAAGTGTTTTAACTCATACATGTGCATCTTTATTAGGGTGGGGAATTAACAACTGGATCTTCCTCATTTGTGAACATCACATGAAACAACTTTTGAAAATCAATCAAACTTGATATGCCTTATGAAATTCTTATATTCAGCATATACCAGGTGATTCTAATGATAATGGTGTAGGATTTATCTGGGTTATATTACACCCCACCCCCAAAAACAGAAATTATATTTTTGAGAAAATAAGAAAATTAAGCCCAACATAAGCTAATTAAAAGCAATCTTAATGGAGCATAGGCTTCATTTTCTTCATGCATAAAACATAATATATTGCAAATTAATTTGAATGAAATTGGTGTATTGTTTTTCATTCAGTTCCTTAAGACATCGTTTAAAATGCTTCTGCCATCACAGATCATGATGCCAGCTTTAATGGTGACCGCAGGAAAGGACCCCGTTCTTCTGCCAGTCTTTGCCAAAGGCATGGAGAACCTGGTGAGACAGCTTTTGTTATTTTTCATTACGTTAATTCTGCGTTCACATCATGTCGGAATTAAGATGATAACATGTTCATGTCCACAGACTCACAAATTATTAGCATCTATAGCAAGTTTAGAATTACGAGACAAAGACGTGAATTGTGGCGATTCTGACACTTGCTTAAACGCCGTGAGATTACATGTGTGATGTCATTCAGTAAACCGGATGTCTTGATGTTTTCTGTGTGCAGGTCCCCAACCTCACCAGAGGCCACATTGAGGAGTGTGGACACTGGACTCAGATGGAGAGGTAAGGGTCACTGGAAACTGATGTTTGTCATTGAGGAACTGGCTTTTATTAGTTTAAGGGTTTAAAAAAAAGATGGAAAATATAATATTGAGAATGCGGAGGAAAAACTATGAATTGATCGCCATTTCAAACAACATTCCCTAGAAAGTTTTGTTTGAAACATTGAAGACAAAAAAAAAAAAAAATCTCAATAAAAAGTTTATTTTAAAAGTAGCATCGCTTTAATTGCTTGTGAAAAATACTATGATTGGCATCTTTATAAATTGACTTCATTTGATCCACTATGTAAGGTATTAAATGTGATGGGAATATAAAAATGTACTGCATAACAAGAATGACTTTTTACAGATATAATGACATTAAACATAATCAAAACACTCATATAGCAACAAGTTACATGCCAGAACGGCTCTAAAATTACAGGGTGCTGCTATTTAAATGTCAGCAAGGAATCAGGAAACAAAATAATTGATATACTATCTGACCTTTAGTACTTTAGTTCTCTCTTGTGTAATAATTTAAAGCATAAAAAAGGTTAATGCAATGTCAGGTAAGGTCAGCTGGCTCACGTGTGTGATGCAATCTGAATCTGAATCCTTCTCCATATCAGTCTCAGATCAAATCATACACTCATTTCAGTAGTAAATACTTAGTATATGATTGTATATGATCACATGATTCAATGATATTACAGTATATCATACACCTTGTACCAGGAAATAGTCATGAAAATGGGCAAGGATGTATATTGTATCAGTTATATTTTACCTAAAAACAAATTTTTATCATTAAAATGTTTGCTTTGTGACACAGGGGTATAATAGTTTAAAAAAAAAACTTTCTTGCTTGAAATAAAATAAACTTTAACTGAAATAAAATGAAATGATTTTATTATATAAATATAATTCAGTTACATCTATTTTATTTCAGATAGTTGCCTTGCTAAAGCAACATTTTCATTTTCATATATGATGTACAATAATAACTAAAGCTAAAAAATGTGTTATTCAAATAAAAACAAACATTAATTAAAATGATAATAATGCTCAACAAAACTTTAAATTAAAAAATTAACATTCAAAATTTTTCTAAAAACTATAGTATCTCAATGACACTAAAATATCAGTGCTGTGACTTTTTCACCCAAAATGGTCCTATAGGCTTTTGTGTATAGATATTTAGTAGTTCATTTGTTATCCTTTTTATATGTATGAAATATGACCGAGACATGTTTTTGTCATGTTAAAACCTTGGAGATGTACATCAGCAACACACTGCATTGTGTTGAAAGCATTTTCAGAATGTCAACTCAACATTATGACTTCTTTTCTGACAGACAGATCCTTTTCATTGTTATTTATCAGGCTTTTAGAGCTTCTTTTGTTGGCGTTGCACTAGCCCTGAACATGTAAGACTACTAAGATGAAGGGAGACCAGCACTCTTTACACTTTACCATTCAGTTTTTTTAGAGGAGAGCGTTTACTATCAAGACTGGTGTAGGCGATTGGTTCTAAATGAAGGATAGATGCAATACAGGGTTTCTATCATTGAACAGGGTCACAGGTTTAGCGATTGTAAAACACCATTACCTCAGTCAACCAACCAATCACATAAATAACAGTAACATGACACTGACAGAAACATCCAGCTCACCCCAAGGTTAAACAACATTGCTCATTTACCATGATTTAAAGATACAAATCCAAAAACACTAGACGTCCAATCTAATGATGCAGGACGAATCTCACATAATCTGTCACAAACCCATCCAGGTCACATTTCACCCCATAATCAACTGAAAGAAATTGTTGCATATTATAGGCTTTTATAATAATGGGCTTCAGTAGAGGAATATGAATGCTATGTTTTTAAAGAACTGTCCTGTTTCCAATGCATTTCCACAGAGTCGTTTTTTGTGTGAAACAGTTTTACTAAAAATGAGCCACAGTGTTGGTCGAAGGGTGAAATGCAACTTACACACTTTTTGAAGTGTGAAAAATGGCTGGAACAGTTAGCAGACACGTCAAAAATGGAAACCAAATCTAAAACGCAGTCACAGCATGCCCTGAATGGACAGAGCCGTTGGTGGTTAAAGCTTTATCCAGTTAAACCGGGCCGTTTCAGATCGATTTATCAGATTTTGGTATCTTCTGTTTTTCACCACAACAAATTTAGTCACATGGGACTGTGAAAAACTCGACAGAAAAGAAAATTATTTTTGCAGTGTGAATGTGTCTTCTGAAAGGTAGTGTGCTTTCACACTAACGGTTAATGTTAAATCTAATTACCCGTCGTAATATCAGAGCAGACCGCGATTCAACCGTCCTCTCCACAGTGACCCGAGTGCTCCACAACTCGACCTCGCGCAGCCGTCAATCAGTTTAACACCTCTTGACCCGTCCACCTCTCCACCCTCCACTCAACTTCAGCAATCAATAGATGAACGCTGACGTTCTGAACCGGCAGCTTCATTTTCAAATCAGGACATGTGATGTGACCTCCGTGACCGTCTCTGAACTTACACACGGGTCAGAGTGTTTTTTTCTCTTGTGCAGTTGGTTTGTGGTTAATATCTTTTACTACTGAAGATCTCATTAAAAAAAAAAAGCGCTACAATTAATTGAACCTGTAGACAACAAAAAACATGCAAAGTTTTTTTTTTTTTGAGTATTATACTGTATATGATACATCAGGCTTTAAGCGATTTTTTTTTTTTAGACCTAAAATTATCCGCTAAATCACTATCGGCTAGCTCAGGGCTCCAGACTAACTTTATCACTGGTTTCAGCAACTTTCTCAGTTGGTCGCACCAGCATATGATTTGGTCGCACCGTTTTTTTTCCTAAATGCCATGGGATTAATCAATGCATGCTGATGAATAGTGGTTTTAATGGACCAAGGCTAGCAAAGGCTTTCTGGGTTGCTGCATAAATACCTGTAATATATTATATAAAAACACATGTAATATATGGTAATTATCAATGCCAAATTTCAGGATTTTCAAGAAATCTTTAACAGACTAATTGCATAAATGCATATAAATATCAGTTGTCACTCTGTATCTCCTAATAATGTCTTATGTAGATAATATTTAAGATCTTAGTTTTATGATCAAAACTCTGTAGTTTTAAATGATGATCAAGAGATGAACAAATAAACGCTCCTCAAAAGATACATTTTAACATGTTTGGATAAATCTAAGTTGCTTCGGACCAGTTAAGTGTTCACCTTAAAATATAACAATATAAAAGTTATTCTTCTGTTTACTTTAGTAAAGATTTCACAGCAAAAAGAAGGTGGACGTTTTTACACTTAATACTAAAAAGCTTTTACTTGCTAAAAAAAGTATAAACTATATATAGTCTATAAACAGTCTGCTACATGCTTTAAATTACATTGTCTGGTTGATACGGAGTATGAATATATTTCACATTTTGTGTCGCAGCATCTGTCACTATGGCACAGATTTTTCCTCAAAGTTTATATCATGTTTTTAGACATGTACGGCTTTACAGGGTGAATGATCTGTTTAAGTCTCTAACCCTTAGCATGAGCTATAGTAATAGAAAGCAGCACTAATTATTTTAATGGCATAGTCATTTCTGGTTCTATCACATGATCTGATTAGTCCAATCTCTTCTCTTCTCTCTCTTCAGGCCTGCAGAGCTCAATAAAATCCTCATTTCCTGGCTGAAGGAAACACACCAGAAAACGTCTCGGTTACTAATGTAACCCTCGTTCCCCGAAGGAGGGAACGGGAGACGTGACGTCGACGTGACGACGCTAGGGGATCACTTCAGGGAGCCCTATCAACTTCGAGTATCTAAAGAACAAGCCAATGAACGTTGGCGTGCGTGAAACGCGTCACGCGCCCCGCCCCGCAGCGCGGGTATAAACAGGAAGCGGACGCCGCACTCATTGTTTTTCGCTGAGGAGCCGAGATTGAGTCGGCCGTACAGCGATGGTCAGCAACTGTGGCAGCGGGACGTCACGTCTCCCGTTCCCTCCTTCGGGGAACGAGGGTTACATTAGTAACCGAGACGTTCCCCTTCAGTCGCTCACGTTCGACGTGACGTCGACGTGACGACGCTAGGGGATCCCATGGAAGACGCCATCGGTTGCTGCCACATCCAGCGCCCTACGGAAGACTCTCAGACCCCCAAGTGGCTGGGGCGGAAGACCTGCGTAGAGGGAGTTCACTGTTGTTCCTTTAACCCACACAGTGGAACTCTTGGATAACACTGGGAAAGCGTGCCTTTCCAGGGGAGAGGGACGCTGCGGAAGCCACATCCTGCCCGAAGGGAGGTAACATGTGGAGGATACACATATGGACTGGCCGGAGGGCAGTGCAACATATGGAATGTCACTGGGTGGCTCCACCTGAGAAGGGGGAGGCAGCACCAGGCAGTGACGGCAGAGCGGACTCTGCCAAGGGAAGACACGGGCTCACCGCGGGGAGCTGGTCGTGGAAGAATACTCACATGGGATCGCCGCAGGAATCACCACATATGGAACCCAGCCTAGCACAAGTTACACAGGCATACGAGCACTAGGCCTGGCGTCGGACGCTCCGCAACGTCCGACTGCCGGAGGGGTGCGGAGGAACTCACAGGGTTCGCCAGAGTGGGGAACTCGACTGGAGCAAAAAAGCGCACGTATCCGCTCCATGTGGAGGGGAGTGGCGCAGCAAGCCGACACAAGAGCGGAAACTTCGGTGTTACCGGCTGGTTGAAGCGAGCACACAGGAAGAAACCGGCTCAACACGTAGGCTATAAAATCTAGCGAACGTGTTAGGTGTCGCCCAGCCCGCAGCTCTACAGATATCTGTCAGCGAGGCGCCGTGTGCCAGCGCCCAAGAAGAAGCGACACCCCTAGTGGAGTGGGCTCTCAACCCGGGTGGGCAAGGCACGCCTTGGACTTCGTAAGCCAAGGCGATGGCATCCACTACCCAGTGGGCCATCCTCTGCTTGGAGACAGCCTTCCCCTTCTGCTGGCCTCCGTAACAGACGAAGAGCTGATCTGAGGTCCTGAGGCTTTGCGTTCTGTCCACGTACAGACGCAGAGCGCGGACGGGACAGAGAAAAGCCAGGGCTGGGTCTGCCTCCTCCGAAGGCAGCGCTTGCAGGTTCACCACCTGGTCCCGGAAGGGAGTGGTAGGAACCTTGGGCACGTATCCGGGCCGGGGTCTCAGGATCACGTGAGAGTTATCCGGGCCGAATTCTAGGCACGATTCGTCGACCGAAAATGCATGCAGGTCCCCTACCCTCTTGATGGAGGCCAACGCAACCAGGAGTACTGTTTTACAAGACAGAACTTTTAACTCAGCTGACTGCAAAGGCTCAAAGGGTGGTCTCTGAAGAGCCGAAAGGACCAGAGACAAGTCCCAAGAGGGTATAGAGAGTGGGCGAGGAGGATTAAGTCTCCTTGCTCCCCTCAGGAACCTGACGATCAGGTCATGCTTCCCCAACGACTTACCATCAACTGCATCGTGATGTGCGGCAATGGCAGCAACATACACTTTAAGGGTGGAGGGAGACAGCCTTCGCTCCAACCCATCCTGCAGGAAAGAAAGCACGGCTCTGATCGAGCAAGTTCGGGGGTTCTCCTCGTGAGAAGAACACCAGTCAACGAATAGGTTCCACTTCAGAGCATAGAGGCGCCTCGTAGAGGGGGCTCTAGCGGAAGTGATGGTGTCAACTACCGCTGGGGGTAGGTCACCTAGAACCTCCGCGTCCCGTCCAGGGACCAGACATGGAGTTTCCAGAGGTCTGGACGCGGGTGCCACAGGGTGCCCCGTCTCTGAGAGAGCAGGTCCTCTCTCAGAGGAATGGGCCAGGGAGGGGCTGTCGCGAGGAGCACAAGTTCGGGGAACCAGGTCCGGTTGGGCCAATACGGGGCAACTAACACGACCTGCTCCTCGTCCTCCCTGACTTTGCACAAAGTCTGTGCAAGAAGGCTCACTGGGGGAAACGCATACTTGCGTAGGCCCGGGGGCCAGCTGTGTGCCAGGGCATCCATGCCGAGGGTCCCCTCGGTCAGGGAGTAGAACAACTGGCAGTGAGACGTGTCCGGGGCGGCAAACAGATCTACCTGTGCGGTCCCGAAGCGCCTGAAAATCAGCTGGACCACCTGGGGATGGAGTCGCCATTCTCCCGGTAGCACCTGCTGCCGTGAGAGCTCGTCGGCTGCACAGTTGAGCAGGCCGGGAATATAAATGGCACGAAGCGACCTCAGATGCTTCTGACTCCAAAGGAGGAGATGGCGGGCGAGTTGTGACATGCGGCGGGAGCGTAGACCACCCTGACGGTTGATGTACGCAACGGTCGCAGTGCTGTCCGTACGGACCAGTACATGCTTGCCACGAAGCGGCGTTTTGAAGCGGCCCAATGCAAGATGTACTGCTAACAACTCGAGGCAATTGATGTGCCAATGCAGTTGAGGCCCCGTCCACAGACCTGAAGCTGCATGCCCGTTGTACGTGGCCCCCCAGCCGGTGGCAGAGGCATCCGTGGTGACCACAGAGTGCCTGGACACTTGTTCTAGGGGAACACCTGCCCGCAGGAACGAAGGGTCTGACCACAAGCTGAGAGTTTGGCGACAGTGCGGAGTCACTTGGACCCGGCACGAGCCGCTCTGCCACGCCCATCTCGGGACTCGATCGTGGAGCCAGTGTTGGAGCGGTCTCATATGAAGCAATCCGAGCGGCGTTACCGCGGCTGCAGATGCCATATGCCCCAGGAGCCTCTGAAACAGTTTCAGTGGAGCCGCTGTTCTGCGCTTGAGCGTGCTCACGCAGTTCAACACTGACTGGACGCGGGCCTCGGTGAGGCGCGCTGTCATGTTGATCGAGTCCAACTCCATACCGAGAAAAGAGATCCTCTGCCCGGGGGTGAGTTTGCTCTTTTCCCAGTTGACCCGAAGCCCTAGGTGGCTGAGGTGACTGAGCACCATGTCCCTGTGTTCGCACAACTGCTCTCTCGACTGGGCGAGAATAAGCCAGTCGTCGATGTAGTTGAGAATGCGAACACCACGCTCGCACATGGGAGCAATGGCCGCCTCCGCGACTTTCGTGAAGACACGGGGCGACAGGGCCAGCCCGAAGGGTAAGACCTTGTACTGATATGCCTGACCCTCGAACGCAAAGCGAAGAAACGGTCTGTGTCGAGGGAGAATCGAGACATGAAAGTACGCGTCCTTCAGGTCGATCGCTGCAAACCAATCTTGGGGACGGATGCACTTGAAAATGCGTTTCTGCGTAAGCATCTTGAACGGCAGCTTGTGAAGGGACCGGTTCAAGACACGCAGATCCAAGATTGGCCGTAACCCACCGCCTTTCTTGGGTACAATGAAGTACGGGCTGTAGAAGCCGGTCTTCATATCGGCTGGAGGGACCGGCTCGATCGCGTCCTTCGCCAGTAGGACTGCGATCTCTGCCCTGAGCACAGGGGCACTGTCCGGCGGAACGCGGGTAAACAGAATGCCCCTGAATGCAGGGGGGCGCCGGGCGAACTGAATCGCATAGCCGAGTCTGACAGTACGGATGAGCCAGTGAGACGGGCTGGGAAGCGCTAGCCAGGCTCCCAGACACCGCGTAAGCGGAATCAACGGCACCACAGACGTACCCGGGGTGGGGCAGCGCGGCGGAATGCAGGGACCCGACTCGGGCGGCACAGCGGCCCGGAGTGGGGTCTGAATGTGTGGTGCAACACGTACCTGCTTCCGTCGAAGGGCAGAGTGAGTGTGTGGAGGCGGCGGAGCGTCCGGAACACAGCCACTGCTGCTCGCTGGCGATGAGAGAGGGGCTCGAGGGTGACAAGGCATAGCGTCGTCGACCATCAAGCGCGCTCTCTTGGGACCCAGAGGTTTCAGAAATTGCTCTTTTATTGAATAAGTGGGTACCACTGAAGGCAGTGGCGGAAAAGGAACAAAAAGAAACAAAGGATTCTCCACCCGGCCCTCCACCGGGGAAGGAGCGGTGCCTTCACCGTCTCCTGGAGAGCAACTCGATCCACCTCTGGGTCGCCCGTCTCAGGGTCGTTTGCACCTGCGCTTACCACCTGGTTTGGTAGCGGCCTGGACGGGCGTGGCCGACTTCCTGCGGCTTGCTCCACGCTGAGGCCTGGATGGTGGCTGCTGCTGCTGAGGCTTAGCGGGAGCGGAGGACGCCGCAGGAGGACGGCCTCGGCGACGAGCAGACGGAGGGTCTGCGGCCGGCGGACGGGAGGAAGCAGCGGGGGTCCGCCGGGGCAGGATGTGTCGGATAGCCTCCGTCTGCTTCTGGGCGGCCGAGAACTGTTGGGCGAAGCTCTCGACCGCATCGCCGAATAACCCAACCTGGGAGAGAGGGGCATCCAGGAACCGATATTTATCGGTGTCCCTCATGTCCGCCAGGTTGAGCCAAAGGTGGCGCTCCTGGACCACCAAGGTGGACATCGCCTGACCAACGGAACGCGCGGTTTCCTTCGTCGCCCGGAGGGCGAGGTCAGTAGCCACGCGGAGCTCCCGGAGGAGCTCTGGGTCAGAACCACCCTCGTTCATGTCCATGAGCGCCTGGGCCTGGTGGACCTGCAAGAGCGCCATGGCATGGAGGGCGGAAGCAGCCTGTCCACAGGCCTTATAAGCCTTCGCCGTGAGACCGGACGAAAACTTACAGGCCTTGGACGGGAGGCGCGGATTACCCCGCCAGGAGGAGGCGGACGCCGGACACAGTTGCATCGCGACAGCCCGCTCCACCGGGGGGATATCCACATACCCCTTAGCTGCCCCGCCGTCGAGGGTGGCGAGGGGGGAGGAGCTACTAGAACGGATTCGGGCACTATACGGTGCCTTCCACGTCCTAGAGAGCTCCTCATGCACCTCCGGAAAGAAAGGTACCGGGGCGGCGCACTGAGAACCAGCACGGCCCGCCCCGAGAAACCAATCGTCCAACCGAGAAGGTTCGGGACGTGGCGGAGGATTCCACACAAGCCCGACCTTCTCGGCGGCCCGGGAAAGCATAGCCGCCCACTCTGGATCCGGCTCGGACAACGCTACACACCCAGACGGGGGCAACGCAGCCGAGTCGTCATCTCCAGAGGAGTGAAGCTCCCCCTCCGATGCTGCGATCGACATCTGATCGTCAGCTGGCGCCCCAAAGGAAACGACCGGCCGTTCAGGAGAAGGACCGAGTCGATCGCAAAGGGGCGCGGATGGCAACAGCGCATGAGAGGCGTGAGGGGCCCGCGGAGATTGCCTCGACGGGGAAGCCCTCACGGTAATCCTCAGATCACCCTGGTCATGCGCCGAAGTAGGCTTATTCTGCAGGGCAGAATAAACGCTAGATCGGGGCATAGGCGAGGGGACTGCACCTCCCGTGAGGTAAGCGAGTCTCGATCTAAGCGCTGCCATAGTCATATTCCCGCAATGGGAACATGAACTATTCACAAAAGCTGCCTCAGCGTGTTGAATGCCCAAACACGAGAGGCAACTCTTGTGGCCATCTGCTGGCGCCAGGGAACGACCGCATCCAGAAACGCACAAGCGGAATGACATCCTGAAAAGGACGCAGGGTCACGCTTGTGTTGCTCTTTTAGTAAAAATAACAAACAGAGGAAAGAAAATAGACTCTTTAGTGCTGAAGCACCCAGGGGTAGCCGCGGTGTAATCGGGTACACTCTCAGATGAGGAACGCCCACGAGACCGACACACACACACACATAAACAGTGCCGTGAAAACGGCAGTTGTGATAAGATGCTCGCGGCCACCACTGATCGCGCCGTCACACCAGCACTGCAGCAGAGTTCCTCTTCTCCCTCTAGTTGTTGACAGAAACAACGTTCAGCAGTCTGTAGAGTCTCAGAGTCAAACAAAGCTCGGCTCCGAAGCGAAAGACAATGAGTGCGGCGTCCGCTTCCTGTTTATACCCGCGCTGCGGGGCGGGGCGCGTGACGCGTTTCACGCACGCCAACGTTCATTGGCTTGTTCTTTAGATACTCGAAGTTGATAGGGCTCCCTGAAGTGATCCCCTAGCGTCGTCACGTCGACGTCACGTCGAACGTGAGCGACTGAAGGGGAACCTCGATCCCTGTTCATCCCAAGTTATGAGACGACGGTCCTGACTTCACTACACGCGGGTGAATGAAGCGACTCGGCAGTGCACTGATGTCCAGGCTTGCTGACTGCATAATAATAGTCCATTGTCATTTGAGTGAATTTCAGTAGTCCTCTGTCTGCTTTACATTATGAAGTCGTTTGAAATACACTGTAATAATGAAGATTTTCTTAAGGCAGTGTCTATTTATACTGTGCAAATATATTTACATTTTGTATGAACAGCGTCCGTCACTGTCACAGTGATCAAGATGTTTGATGCAAACAGTATCTGCTACTAGACACTGCCGTTTTTTAACCTAATATTGATCAATCAAATTTCATTATGAATTGTTTATATTAACAGCTTTGCTTTGATTTTGAATTTAACAATACTATTACAACATTATGTCCCTGTTATCTCTGTAAAGCTGCTTTAAAACAATTTGTATTGTATAAAGCGCTATATAAATAAAGGTGCCTTGACTTGACTAACAAAAATCAATAAATAATCCTTTGCTTTCCTGTGCTTTGTGAAGCAATACTGACATTTTTTGATTAGCATTGAGATTTTCATATACCTAGAACTTCTCTTTTAGTTATCTGCTATCATTACGATATATTGATATGAGTGTCAGTAAGGTTTTTAAAAAAAAAGAAATTAATACTTTTATTTACCAAGGATGCACTAAATTGATCAAAAGTGACAGTAAAGACATTTTAAAATGTTACAAAAGAATCTGTTTCAAATAAAGGCTATTCTTTTCAACTTATCCTAAAACTATATATAAATACTGTATAATGGTTTCCTCAAAAATAAGCATCAAAACTGTTTTTATCATTGATAATATCTTGAGCAGCAAATCAACATATTAGAATGATTTCTGAATGATCATGTGACACTGAAGACTGGAGTAATGATGCTGAAAATTCAACTTTGCATCACAGGAATAAATGTTCTATTTGAATATTTTTTAAATTGTAAAGTTACTTTAAATTGTAGTAATATTGTTTTAATGTTTTAATCAAATAAATGCAGCTGTTTTGAGTATTTCAGCATTTGATTGCTTTAAATATCACTTGAGCACTAGTCAATAATAGTCGGACTTCCATGAATAAACTGAGGTGTAAAAGCGTCCTGTCTTAAGTCGAGTCTGGTGATTTCCTGAGGCGGAGCTGTGATTACTCTCTTTGTGAAAGCAGAATGATTGCGTTGCCCTGAGATTGCTGTCTTATAATGGAGTTTAGAGAGGAAGGCAGAGCGCCACTACAACCACTGCGACTGCATTTCGAAAAGGAAATCATTTCACATACAAAGGATTCAGTGTTTTGCAGTTACAAGCGAGTCGCTGTTTTCAAATGCCTTAAAATCTGCTCTGAATATCAATGTCTAACTCTCAGAGGACAGATAATGCATTATACATCCTTCCTGTTTGCTAAGATTCAAGTGAAGTTTCTGCGTTTGGTACACTTGTGTAACAGATAATTACACTTTCTTGTTAATGATTATGCACTTTAATTATTTACTGGTATTCAGCTTTGGATTTAGGCAATTTCAGTAATGATGGCATATTTTATTGAAGTTCTAGCCAGAAACAAATGTTTCCTAATTAGCATGGATGGATAACAGGACGTATATAATGTATTGTTTTTTTTTAATAATGTTTAGGCTATCTGAATACCCACCATGTACTTTGACCCTTTAACTGTTGAAAGTTCAACCCTAAACTAGTTGCTTTAGTCTGCTGTTGGCATCTAGATATTGTGTATTGGTGTTTGTTTTATATACATGTAAATACTTTTCATAAAATCCAACTTAAAATCAAAAATCCAAATAAATATGTACATGTAGTAGGCTACATGACATGGGTTTGATTCCCAGAAAATGCACATGGGAAATGTAAATGTAATTTTTAGTAGGCTATATTATATGCTTATGCTGGTTAAATATGAGATGCATTCATTTTGCTATAAAAAAAAAAAAAAAAAAAAAAAGCCCAATTAATAAATATGTAGTGCATTTAGCGTATAGCTTATGCAGTTCTAAACTGCTTGTTTTCTTTATACTGTCGTAAAATGTAAATTATATTATCGCCCAGCCTTATTCAAACTTGGATAAATTACAGTATGCTAAAGAAATATATGCTGTAGTAAATCTCAGCCGCATGATTGTTTGTATCAATGAAAAATATAAACTATTATCGCCCAGCTCTTACAGTATCTGGAGATATTATAAACATCACATCATGATTTTCTGTAAAGCTGCTTTGAAACGATGTGTATGTCAGGCACGGCGCCAGGATTCCAGGTTTGGATGGGCCAGACCAATTGTGGGTGGGCCTTAAATTAAAAACGTTATCCAGTCACTGTTTAACCTAATAAAAAATGACTGACTAATATATCTGTACGTAGGCTATACATAATATAGATTTTAATAGCTTAAAGCTCTTTAAATATTTTGTTGCATTGTTAAAAAGTTTCGGTGAATGGACTCAGGACGGACCTATCCGCGATCGCTCTCCTTGGTTCTGACCAAAGAAGAGCGCTTTGGAATCTCCATGACGCATCATACCTGGGCAGCGTTTCCCGATAAAAGAAAAAGAGGTGTTCTTTATAAAAGAAGCACTTCAGAAATAGTTGAAATTGCATTTATTAGGACTCATATAGGCAGAGGCGGTGGCGCCGTCCTAGCAACAGCGCTGGTCGCGCTAGCTGCAATAGTCGCACTTTAGCGGGTGGCAGAGACGAAGATGTGTGATGTTGATCTCAGCTCTCCTTCATCTGGTTGCAGCGATGACTCAGATACTGTACGTGCGCGTTTAAGGTACCTAAACAACGACTGTTGCAATATTGTTGTTTACTGGAAATTATTTTCACACTTTCACATGCTAATGATAAGCGCTGAAGCTCCAATATTTCTGGAGACGAGTTTTGTTTTGTAGAAAGACTTTTTTTTTTTTTTTTTTAAGATTTTCGTTTTGTATAAATTGTATCTGAATTTTGATCAATGTTTTTCCACAGAATTGCATGTTTATATCTCGCAATTCTGACTTTATAATACGCAATTGGGATATATAAAGGCAGCATTGCATGATATAAAGTCGCAATTGCGTGTTACAAAGTCAGAATTGAATTGTGAGATATAAACTATTCTGGGGTAAAATAAATAAATAAATAAAAGAAGCAATTGCACCTTTATTTCACTCAATTCTGACTTTACAACACGCAATCGCGGCTTTATTTCACGCAATTCTGATTTTATATCAGAATTGGGAAAGGGAAAGCCCCCTATACTGCGAACGGCACATAAGGAGTTTCTGGGTGTTTCTCCCTCATTTCTGCTCCGAGGTCTTGATTGTGGCATTTCGTTGAGGTTTAGAATCCAGTATTCCTGTAATTATTGTTTTTTTATGAATTTAATAAAGATCTCTGTCTCGTATTATGTTCAAATGGTCAGTGTACATTTGTGTCCATTTGTTTTTCCTTATTTAACCGTAATCGCTAAACGAAAAATGAACGCTGGTTGTTTTTTATTTAAAACGCAAAGTTGAACACCATTTTTTTTTTTTAAATTTGAACTGTACACAAATGCTGCGCAAAAAAATAGGCTAAATATCGACAAAATTTCAGATTTTTGTTTATAACTTTTTGCCCCTTTATTAAACATTTAAAATATTCACAAATTAATACGAAAAAATATGGAGATTTAAATGGTTTTCTAAGGCCAAATTAGAACCTGGAAATGATATTTTTCCCGCAGTGCTGAATGAGAAGAGCCATAGAAGAACCACAGCATACAGAAAGGTGATTTAGGGGAGTTATAGGCTAATGATAAAGAAAAAATAATGAGGCATTTTAATTGTTTATTAATAAACTGTTTTCTAAATTAGTGTCGGCTAAAAACATCTCCATCTCCGCTGTAAGGCTGATGCACCATTAGAGAGAAATGCACCTTTCCTACGGATTACATAAGCAGAAGGTATTAACTTTCGATTCGAATTTATTCGTTTTAAAGTGGACATGTCAAGCTTTAGCCTATAGGCTATACTTTGTTTCAGTTCTCGCGCTCCAGTTCATGGAGATCATGAAACCGCCTGATTGTTTTATTTTATTTTACAAAAGCACAACGTTTTCTTGTTATTGTGAGTTTACACAAATAAAAATAGTTGCGAATAATATATTATTATTTTCTGTATGACCAGAAATTATAGAGTATTTTTTGTTGATAGGAAAACGCAAGTGTTTGTGCCCGCGCGCCTCCGTGCCATGCAGTGCGCGCTCACACTCGCGCATTTAGACTATTTTAGCACAAATTATGAGCTTATTGGCGATTTTTTAATAATTCTTGACAAAACATTTTTGAAGAAATGTTTTGGGTGGGCCTGTTGAAAAGTGGGTGGGCCTAGGCCCGTCAGGCCCACCCATAACGCCGTGCCTGGTGTATGTGACAGGTTACAGCGTAGCTCACTTTCAGGATGACGGTTTGTTTGACAGTATCGCTCTATACTCATCGGATGAAGGACACAGACAGACAGACGCTCTGATACTCGAAGGTTTAGTGTGCACGAGGGACATTTCACCGTCAAAATGCTCAATCCCACAGATGATGCATGACGATCGCAGGTTAGCGGCAGATCAGCAAGATTTGAGGAACCCTGCAATAGAGGATTTCATTTATATCATTTATATAACGCACAATACACATTGTTTCAAGTCAACTCACCATTATTTGTATAGTGCTTTTTACAATACTAAAAATGACAATACATAATGAATATGTGTAAGCCTTAAGGTTATGAATACTGAAGGGGGTGGATTGGAATCCACTGCTGTTTCAATGTATGCAATGATGAGTAATTATAATCAAGGTATTAATCAATATTTTTCTTTCTAAATATTAAATGAGTTGAATGATTTCTCTAGGCTTGTGAGATTTTACTTTGTTATAGAAGTTACCAGTGTGATTACTGAAATATTCTTTTCATGTATTCTTTAATGTCTGTACTTGATATCTGAATGCAGTAACAGTGCTTGCTTATTTATCCCGGCTTCCAGAACTGAAATAGGGACTTGTTTTGTGTTTGAGAAAGGGCTTCAACGTGTTAAAACATATAGGGGTCATTGAAGCCAATAGTTTAAAGGACCATTTCTTTGTTAAAGCCTTAGTTTCCAGTTAGACTAAAGTTGAGAGGAAGAACGCATTATCTTGATGTTTTGAGAGGACTCTCATGTTTATAGTTAGAGCCTGGCAAAATCCAACCTTGGAAAAGCTGTGTGTCGGTGTGTGTGTTAGTCTTCTTGGTTACAGGTTAAGGAACCACTGGCATTATTGGAGATTGAGTGAATTGTTGTTCGAGACATGCTGGCGCTCATCAAACCCAAATCTGCGACCTGGAAGGTCATGACGTGGGTCCGAATGTGTCAGCTGCATAATAGATGGACATACGCTTCTGTGTATATGTGTGGAAAATTACTGTGTTTATCTATTTCTAAGCCAATAAGAACCATTCAACCTGTAAGCAATGACGTAGCTTAGACCTTGAAAATGGTATAACTGCTGTGATCTTTGTAACTGTAAGCGAGGCGACCTACGAACTCCTGTGAGAGTCTTGAAGCTGACTTCTGCTGATGAAACTGTAAACTATCTTCAGTAAAACTTTTCTTTCATTTTTTATAATTCTGACTCCGGGTCTTCATTCTTCATATCTGGTTCTGGGTCTTTGACTGTTTACCCCTTACAATAAGCTGTGTTCCAAAACAATGACAATTTAGGAGATATAAGCATTCAAAACTTAGTCTCTCACTGCTGCTAAAATGGATCACAGATTTTTATGACATCACCGCGGACTTGAGTTTGTCATCACATCTTCTGTCCAATCAAACGCTCTCTAGAATCTAAAGCGTGCCGCGACTCCCGCCCCCAATGCTATAAATACCATAGATATACATAATAAAGGCTAGATTTCTTTATTATGTATATCTATGATAAATACCACCTGGCCTAAACGACTGTGGCTGAACGTCCCATAGTGCACGCATGCCCAGTATCAGCTGCTCGTGCTCATCAGCTCTCTCAGCAAAACATGTTCTGGAGTAACATATGCCCCTCCGGGATATTGGTTTATTTCCAGTCGGATTGACTGTCAGGCACGTCCGAAAGAGAGTAACTTTAGAAAACTGTGGATCAGCGCTGACTAAACCAAAGATGTGAACGGTTTAGGACGATTCAGTTCGATTTGGTGAACTGGTTCACTAAAAAGAACCGGTTCAAAACAATGATTTGTTCACGTTCATGATGTTAAAGGGATATTTCACCCAAAAATGAAAATTCTGTCAGTAATTACTCACCCTCATGTCGTTCCAACCCTGTAATTCTTTCATTCTTCTTCCGAACACAAATTAAGATATTTTTGATTAAATCTGAGAGCTGGATCACTCCTCCATAGGCTTCTAAGGGATTGAAACTTGACAGCCCCGAAAAGTTATTAAAGAAATCATTAAAATAGTCCAAGTGACTACAGTGGCTAGATCTTAAGTTTATCGAGCTACGAGAATTTTTGAGCGCAAAAAACAAACAAAAATAGCGATTTTATTCAAGTATTCTCTTTGGGCCTGGAGATTTCACGTAGTGTTATTGCGCAACGCTTCTGGTTGAACGTCACACGCATCACACACATGACCAGCGTCGGCGAATAGTGAGCCTACGTGTGACGTATAACACAGAAGCGCTGCGCTGTTACACTACTTCAACAGCTTAGGAGAATGACATGGAAGAGAAGAGATGGTTGAATAAAGTCGTTATTTTTGTTTTCTTTGCGTGCAAAAAATATTCTCATCGCTTGATAAACTTAAGATTGAGCACTGTAGTCACTTGGACTATTTTAAGGATTTCTTTAATAACTTTTCGGGGCTGTCAAGTTTCAATCCCTTAGAAGCTTATGGAGTGATCCAGCTCTCAGATTTAATAAAAAATATCTTAATTTGTGTTCTGAAGATGAACGAAGATCTTACGGGGTTGATACAGCATGAGGGTGGGTTTTTCATTTTTGGGTGAACTATCCCTTTAATGTTTATAATATCTTAATATCAGTGGTGTGCATAGTGTTGGGAATCAAAAATCGATTCCAATTCTGAAATCAAAACTTAAGGTCAGGAATCGGATACTTATTAAAATGTACACAAAAGAATCGATATCCTAATTCAAATTTTATAACATGACTTTAAACCATTCCAGTGCAAGAAGACCCACGCACAGTTTTCTGCACAGATCCAAAAAAAATACTAAATAAATCCAAATTAAAGTGACAGCAACCTAATACACCTGCTGTTGACTATAATAACATTACTGGATGTACTATATATCCAACTTTTAGCTGAGCAATTATGTAGTTTTATATTTTGCAACGAAAAAAAAAAAAACTATATTCGTGCATTCTCTATTTTGACATTAAAATGTGAGTGGTTGCTTGGTAGTCAAATTCAAAAGTGATCAGGCTCAGGCCTTTCGATGCAAGTCGAAAGTTTTTTATCAAATCATTATTTCGATCTCTCAGTAAAGTACCAGCAGAACTTTCAACAAGATTTTAGGTGTTTGTACTGTAATGCGTTTAAGTATTACGTTTACATTTATGAGTATACTGATTCTGCCCTAGCATTGCACTACTAGCTTGTGTCAACTGATCCACGCGAGTTAAGTTTATTATTCAGGCTGTCATTATACAAGCTGTTGGGTCTTTAAAAACACGAGAATCTCATCATGACAGACATGACGTCCCAACTCTTCGTGTGGCCACTTAAAAAACACTCTTGGGCTCATCGTTTCTGTCCATTATCCTGAAACAAGTCATCATGTCAGTGTAAATGACCATACTTAGTCCTCAAACACACAAGGCATTCTCGCTCTACATTTCTTTTTGATCTTGGGTATAAAGCTGATTTATCATCTTTAATTATTTGAGCACATAGGAGCTATAAGTACAAGTGATTAGTTCTATTTATATTAATCCAAAAATACTTTTTCTCTTTTACGAGTGCTGGTTTAATAATTTCCAATGACGTGAGAGATTTCTTTGAGCTCTAGCTCTGCTGTTATATGTGTTAATGCTGCTCAGTGAATTAATTATGGGATTCAATCTAGCATTCATATCGCAAACAATAGAGAAGAACCTTAACAGATGAAACCGGTTCTGGCTCGGTGATTTCCTTTTGCTCTGATACGCCTTTCTATTCTACAAAGAACTGATGCATTATATACCAGATGAGTATTTGCCGACTGTTTATTCTTTGCTTTTATTTAACTTTCATATAATAACCGGAAAAGATTTTCAAACAAGTTCTATAATATTTAAAAAGGAAGCTGTCAAAACAGTGAGTATGAGTAATACAAAATCCCTACCTTTATTTAAGTCAATTGTGTGCTTATAAATTGTCTGACTCCATTAACAATTATGTATCCTGATCTGAATGCATGAAGATTAAAGTCCAGTTAAAAATTAGGCCTACAACTTTTTATTAGATAAATACTTAACTTAATGAATACATTAACAATAAATTATCAAGCTAAATTACACAGAACTCATTGCGACAGACAGTGTATTTTTGCTGCCACTGTAACTGTCTGAGTTAATTGACTTTCTTAAATGGCAATAAGATTCAGAATAATTATGCAAATGATTTTGAAGTGCCTTGTAACTTAGTTCACCAAAGTAACATGTACATCACAATGACTTTGTGCAAAAGCTGTTAAAAGTGAGATGGACAGGAAAGATTGGTCTGCTAAATCGTTTGTGTTTGCTAAGTTTTATTCTTCTTCACAATTTATTTTGTAACTATTTCAGTTAACCAGCAAACATACATATTTTGCATGCCATTTTTATTATTTTTTTGGTAAACATTTTAGTTGAAAATGTCAGTATCAATGATTTTAGTGTCACTGGATACTATTATACTTTTTTATTACTATTTTAAATTAGTTTACATTTACAGTCTGTTTTTATTTTCGTTTTAGTAATTTTTTCTTCATTTTATTTGTTTGTTTTTAAATGTCTACACTCTATAGATTTTTTTAAATCAATTTCTATAACCGTTATTTAAGTTCAATGAAAGTGAGAAATGCTGCCTTTGCAAATGAAATAAAATATATATAACTATATAAAATATAAAAAAAAAAACGTAAACTTATTTTATTTCAGTAAAAGTTCACTGTGTTAAATAGACTAGAAAACAATGTTGGCATTAGTGGAATTGCACTAGCATGGTTTAAATCATATTTATCTGACCGTTTTCAGTTTGTAGCAGTAAATGAAGAGATGTCTTATCGATCACAAGTTCAGTATGGCGTACCACAAGGCTCAGTACTAGGACCGCTGCTGTTCACTCTGTACATGCTACCATTAGGAGATATAATTAGGAAATATGGAATTAGCTTTCACTGTTATGCTGATGATACTCAGCTGTATATTTCTTCAAAACCTAACGAAACTTACCAATTCACAAAATTAACGGAATGCATAGCTGATATAAAAAATTGGATAACCAGTAATTTCCTATTACTTAATTCTGAAAAAACAGAGATTCTAATTATTGGACAAAAAACTTCCACACATCCATCCATCTATCTATCTATCTATCTATCTATCTATCTATCTATCTATCTATCTATATCTATCTATCTATCTATCTATCTATCTATCTATCTATCTATCTATCTATCATCTGTGTGTGTGTGTGTGTGTGTGTGTGTGTGTGTGTGTGTGTGTGTGTGTGCTTGTTTTTGTGATATATGAGGACACAAATGCTGTATAATGACATGGTATTACACTGGTATACAACTTACACGTGAAATATGAGGACATTGCATGCTCCTCATATTTCAAACAGCTTAAAATCATAAAGAACAATGTTTTTTTTTTAAATGTTAAAATCCAGCATGTCTCCTGTAAGGGGTAGGTTTAGGGACAGGGGCAGTGTAGGGGGACAGAATATATAGTTTGTCCAGTATAAAAACCATTACGCCTATGGAATGTCCTCATGTGTGTGTGTGTGTGTGTGTGTGTGTGTGACCGCAAACCCTGCCTTTAAGTGTTAAACTTAATTTAAATAATTAGCTGAACTATTGAAGTAGCCAACATGGCACAACATAAGCGAGTGGGAGGCTTCCCTCTACGTTAGTGAGTCTTATGACCTTTTTCTGTCACCCTCTGTTTAGGGAACTGTTCCTCTCACACACACTGTACACCTGCATCCTTTTCCGTCATGCCACAGTGAACACCGAGATCATCCAAAATAAAGCAGCGAGTCTTTTCAGTTTCCATGCATTCTATCCATAAATCAGTCAACATGATGATGACACGCCCCCTGCTGGCCAGATGCTGATTCTCTGCTTGTCAAAATTCTAAAGTCTTCAATATAGATATTCTTAGATATTTAATATGAATTTCTAAATAATAATAATAAAATGAAGCTTTAATGAAATAAAATAAATGAAACTTTAACTAAAGTGGAGGGGAAATGAACAGAAATGACTCGGTTTTCGTGGAAGCTATTTTAATAACTTTCTTTTTTACAAAATACAAAATATTAGTTGGCTTTTGTACATGAAAATCTGTAGATTATTCATCACGTTTATAGTATAAATCCATAAGGTCAGAGACATTTAATTTAAATACTAGTTACAGATGAGACACAAATGTTTGTTGGCTTTTGTAAATGATTATCTGCATTTTTTTAATCACATTTACATTAATAAATGGCCAGAGTCATTTAATTTTTCAGTTCTATACTAGTTACGGATGAGAGACTTAAAAAAAAATGAATATGTAAAAGACATTTTGCTGGTTAAGGAAGACACTTGATCATTCCTGTTGAATGGTAAACTTTTACTGTCTGCCGCCTCCCTGTGGAGACATGCCAGACTTCAACCAGAACATTCAATACAATAAAGAGTATTGTGGTTTTTCCATTTTTCAGACTGTATGCAAATTCAAATAATTTTGCATATTTGACAACAGTAGGTTCCAATATTTTGTTTCATTTAAGAATTATTTAAGAAAGAAAGAATGTTTTCATATGATCTTGAACTCTTGTCTTCATGCAGCACGAGTCCCTTAAATCTTTTTCTTCTCAAATAAATCTTTCCAGGTGGGAACTATCCTGGAATAGACTTTTTCAATCTGGAAACAATTTTCAAAAAATGTTACTCAACTGCCAATGACGTTTTCCAGAACAAATGTAATAAGTCGACTACAAGAAAAAGATGCTAATCATGTTTAGAATTAGAAAATATTTCTTACCTGCTCTGACTTTTTAATCCCGTATCGAAGCGTTGTGGCCTGATGTTCGCTGTTGTTGAACAGGATGTCAAAGGTGATGGGTTTCGCCATGATGTCATCGATGTCCGGCTTGATGAGTGAGTAGAAATCTCGAGGTGGATGCTTCTCATCCAAGTAGTTTCTTACCCTGTATCTCTTCCCGACTACATCAAGCGGGTCAAGCTTTACTGAGGCGTTTATAGCTCGGCCAAAGAGGAGGAGTTTGGTGTCTGAATCTTGAAGAGAGATGATGGAAGAATGAGTGAGATTTCAGATTTCACACGAACAGATTGCGCGCACACACACACACACACACACACACCTCTGATGGTCAGATGGGCCACGTAAGGAACTCCGTCCCGTTCACCATAGTAAACTCCAAAATGAGAAAAGTAATTGTTTCCGGGAAACTCAAGAATATCTCCGGGGTAAAGCTTCGGATGAGAGTTACGCTGAGAAGAGGAAAAAAAGATATCATGAAACTACACTTTAAAAGCACGATCACATCACACTCTTAGAAAGAAAAGGGTTCAATGGGGATCTATTGTCCCAGTTTAGCTGTAGTGATGAACCAAATATGTGTGATGCAGAAAGACGATGAAATAACATTTAATAAACAACAGAAACAATATAGAAATACACACTAGAATGTAACTTCAACACAAGACCGAGAACTGAGGAAGACTGTATGCTTAAATACATGAGGAAGGTAATCAACAAAACAGGGAACAGGTGAGGACTAATCCGACACTATGGCAAGACCTTTGTGGTTTTCACGTAAAGTTCACAAGGATCAGTGAAAACGGCTAGAAAAGGTATATTCTGTACACTTTGTAAGGAAAAACTACGCGCCTATAGACTGAACATGTAATAAGCATGCGCACAACATCACCATTTTCACAAATTTGTGTTTTTGTAGTTTACGCACAGACGAAAACAAAGGCCCCCAAAATGCTGTTGTCGTGTAAATAAATGAACAGCCAAAACCCATAAAAAGTTTGCCTTTAATTTTAGGTGCCACCGTTTTCAACTAAAAATGGAAAGGAACTAAACTTACAGAACCCTCGGTTCTCGAATCAATGCCAGAAATGTTCTAGATAAGAAAGTCTTAAATGATTGCTTAATACTTTCATGTTTACAGGTTATTAAATTAGTGATAAAGAACGTTTACAAGCATTTAATTCATAACATTTAATTCTAATTAAAAATGAAAACTACATAAATTAATTTGAAATCTAAATCTATAAAATGACAGAAACCCCTAAAAGGTTCTACATAACGTCTGACAGAACCTTTTAAGGTTCTATATAGAATTTTTTTTCTAAGAGTGCAGAACAAAAATAATATTTACCAGTCCCATTGGAGTTCGCTGCGCTATCGATGCCTTTACTGTTGAAAACACTAGAGACGAACAGCTAGTCCTTCATTAAAGAGCAGAGAAGCATTAATAACATCTGATATCACAAACCTCAAAGGGGAGATTTAAGGGGGAAGCCTATCAGATTATAACCTAGAACAAGCAATGTGTAGGTTCTGCTCTTTAAACACACACCCAGGAACTATTCTTCAGTGCCTCCTGAAAAGACATCCAAAAAAAGGCCTTCATTATCTGTGGACATGCCATTCTTTGTATAGGATATGGATATTTGAATGTCTGAAGTGAAAGGAGAGATAATAAATTGCAATTTGAAAGCTTTTTATTTATTTTAGCTTTTGTTAGAGGCAATAAGTTTCAAAAGACATCTCAGGTTAACTGATGCAACAGATTCTCAAGGGAGCGGTAAATTAAAGCCGAACTTCTCTTTTTATCAGGAAACATCTGCTCGTCAAGTTGAAGTAAAGTGCAAAATGCAAATAAGCTGCTAAACGCATCACGCCCATCTCGATCTTAAAAGCTTTGCACGTGGTGTAACCACATGGTCAAAGAAACCAAAACCTGTAACAAGTGACCATGAAATCATCAATCAATCACCTTTCAACTCAACAGACTACCTTATTGAAATTAACATGGTTGGACATTAATGTGGTTGCAAAGGTGTGTTATGCAGTTTATATGGTGTTAAATGGTGATCATCATGCAAACTTTCTATAATAGACTTCTAGCGTCATTTATGTACGATCCAGCGTTCAATGGGGCGGCATAACGATTTAATGATCTACAGCAAAATAGAGAGCTTTGGTAATAAGGCCGTGTGTCCACCAAAGCATTTTTAGCCAGCAGAAAACGCCTAGCTGTGGGCGCTTAAAGGGTTAGTTCACCCAAAAATGAAAATTCTATCATCGTTTACTTACCCTCAAGTTGTTCCAAACCTCTATGTGTTTATTTGTTCTGCTGAACACAAAGGAAGATATTTGGAAGAAAACAGATCTCATTCCCCATTGACTACCATAGTAGGAAAAATACCTACTATAAAGTACTTCTTCCTGCCTCTATGTATTAATGTTCATGGGTAGCCCAAATGTAAGCTGTATTTGGATCTTTTTCTAAACTTTCCCCTAATGGGATTCTTCTGGGCTATTTTTTTCCTTACTCAGGACATATTGAGGATACAAAATCAGTTGAGTTTGCTTCTGTTGCAATTTGTTCAACCTTTTTTCATAAAATGACTGGACTAATATAGTCCCCATGAATTCAAAATTGACCATACTTACTTTGTTTGCCTAAATTGATTGTTTTGTGATGAACAATTCATCCATGCAAGTCAATCCACACAAAAAAGTTTTTTGGCTTTGTTATCTTTAATCAAAATCTGAAATGTCGGTTCAAAAGGTTTGACGGTTTTGGTGTCTGCTTAACATCCATAACCACGCCCCTCCAACTGACAGTAGACAGGCTGCCTGTGTGTTTGAATGAAACACCTACTTTTCTAGATCCAATCAGGTGCTAGTTGAAAAAAAAGCCACGCTCACTATTTTGCCTCATTTAGTATTCCGTTTCTCTCGGAAATACGTCACAACACTGGAGAAAAGTAGTTTGCAACTTCCGGTTCACGGGGACTTTAAATTTTGTTGGGGGAGACCTACTGTCTATGGGGGAGACAGGTTTAAGAAAAGAAAACCCAAAGTGCTTTTAGAAACTTTGCTTAGAACACCATTATCTTTGTCTCTCTAGACATAATATAATACATAGACGCCCTATTGGCCGCTTTGGAACGTTGCTGCGATACGTCAACGGGTCCGCCATTTTGCGGAGGGCAAGACTGCACTGTAATCAAGGGTGAGCTGCGTTTTTTTCTGGATAAAAACAAAAACTGTTTTTATATTTATCAACCGATTTCAGTGGTTTGTATGTGGTGTACAAAAAGTTCCATCTCTAGTTATTTTAAGCTCAGACTTGTCATGTATCTGGCTTTTTATTCTTGGATAAGAATGATGAAGACCCCTGTGACGATCTGCGGCTGGAGTGCCCGCTTGTGCCTCTGGGAGGCACTCCTTCCTAGTTTATTGTTTCCATTATGTTTTACCCTGGACTGATTATGTTTGATTTTATGCACCTGTGTTTTATTATCTTGTTTAGTGCACCTGTCTTAAGCCTGAGTTTTGCCTGGTTCCTTTGCGAAGTCTTGTTACACTGTAAGCGTGCATCTCTGAGCATTATTCCTTGTTTTAGTATTCCGTGTTTCCCTGGACTCTTGATCTTTGCCTGTTATCTGGACTGTTTGAACCTGTGCTGCCTGCCTCGACCTACGCCTGTTTGTACCACGAATTATTGGATTGCCCTTGTTTATTTGTATGCCTGATTATTTAATAAAGTTTTGCGTATGGATCCGACCGTCTCTGCCCGTACGTTACAGAAGACTTCGCCAAACATGGATCCAGCAGACTTTCAGCATCTATCCACCGTGGTCAAGACCCGAGCTTCCATGCTAGCCTCTCATCATTCTCAGCTGGCGAGACTAACTTCTCTCCTCGATGAACTAGCAAGCTCCGTGAAATCCTGGTCTCCGCAGAGCTCAAGCACAGCCGCTAATCTAGCCCAAGCCCCAGCTGCACCTGTTCCACCGCAAACCAGTGTGAGTAGCGCATCTAACTATTCCAGTCAGTCATTTCCCGAAAAGTTTGATGGCTCACCTGTGGCGTGTGAAGGATTTCTTCAGCAGTGTAGCTTGTACATGAATCATCATCCGCAGTTTTATACCTCGGATAACGACCGCGTTTCCTTCATCTGCTCACTGCTCACTGGAAAGGCTCTGGAGTGGGCAGGCGCGCTCTGGGAACCAGGTCGGATGTCGTTCCCTTCTTATGAGGTATTTATCGCCCTATTCAGAGAGACTTTTGAACTCCCCGCAGAAGAGGAGGATACCGAGGAACTGCTCTTGTCTCTGCGCCGGGGAGGTTCGTGTGCGGCGGATTTGTCTCACTCATTCCGCACGCAGCTAAAGCCTCATCACGCTAAACTGTTCGATCCTCCCTTGATGACCGTCAGAGGGGCTTTCAAGTTTACCGATCCAGCCAAACCCACTCATCGTATCGGACCCCTCAAGCCCGTATTCCGCACTGGTTTTGTTTGAACTTGCTAATCCAGATACAGCGGATTCCCCGTCCGAAATGGAGTTTGAGCACGTGCCAGCCGACTCGAAAGAATCGAATCCCGAGTCAAGTGAGTCAAGTGAGTCTTCCGAGTCAAGTGAGTCTTCCGAGTCAAGTGAGTCTTCCGAGTCAAGTGAGTCTTCCGAGTCAAGTGAGTCTTCCGAGTCAAGTGAGCCTACCGAGTCAAGCCCAGTGACGCGCCGTCGCAGAAGGAGAAGGAGGAGGACTCGTTTGCCTCGCCAGGCTCCGGAGGGCATTCCCAAACGCCTCGCCCTGCCGGCCCCGCCTCTGCGCCTCGCCCTGCCAGCCCCGCCTCTGCGCCTCGCCCTGCCGGCCCCGCCTCTGCGCCTCGCCCTGCCGGCCTCGCCCTGCCGGCCCCGCCTCTGCGCCTCGCCCTGCCGGCCCCGCCTCTGCGCCTCGCCCTGGATTTCCCCAAGTATTTTTTGGGGGGGGGCAGTAGGTACCCTGTGAGGGCCATGGAGGCGACGCTGATATGGTCCCCTACCGCCAAGCGTGCTCCGCCCTGGTCCCCTGCCGCCAAGCGTGCTCCGCCCTGGTCCCCTGCCGCCAAGCGTGCTCTGCCCTGGTCCCCTGCCAAGCGTGCTCCACCCTGGCCTTCGCCTCACCCTGCTCCGCCCTGGCCGTCAGCACGCCCTGCTCCGCCCTGGTCGCCCACGCTCCACGGCCCAGGCCCGCCTTGCCTGTGTCCTGGTCCTGTTCCCCTGCACGGGCCTGGCCCTCCGTCCCTCCCCCAGGATCGCCTTCGCTCTGCCCCCCGCCTGGATCGTTTTAGGAGCGTCTGGAAGCCGCTCCTTAGAGGGGGGGTTATGTGACGATCTGCGGCTGGAGTGCCCGCTTGTGCCTCTGGGAGGCACTCCTTCCTAGTTTATTGTTTCCATTATGTTTTACCCTGGACTGATTATGGTTGATTTTATGCACCTGTGTTTTATTATCTTGTTTAGTGCACCTGTCTTAAGCCTGAGTTTTGCCTGGTTCCGTTGCGAAGTCTTGTTACACTGTAAGCGTGCATCTCTGAGCATTATTCCTTGTTTTAGTATTCCGTGTTTCCCTGGACTCTTGATCTTTGCCTGTTATCTGGACTGTTTGAACCTGTGCTGCCTGCCTCGACCTACGCCTGTTTGTACCACGATTTATTGGATTGCCCTTGTTTATTTGTATGCCTGATTATTTAATAAGGTTTTGCGTATGGATCCGACCGTCTCTGCCCGTACGTTACAACCCCCATACTGAGATATAATTTAAGTTTTCTTATTGTGGAAAAAGCATTTTCTGTGATTGACCAGATTTGAGCAATAACAAAGATAACTGATGGATCCTTTATGATAATACATATGTTATGGTACAACTACTGTGCAATCCAGTATAACATTTGTGAGAAGTAATAGTAAATAGTTTAGTTAATAAAAGAAACAAATAGTATACAGCAAATAAAATAGTAATGAATAGTATAATTATATAATATCATACAATAATACAATCATAAAAATATTGATAATAGCATATGGTTTATTAATAATACTATAATAATAGCAATAGAATAAGAAATATCAATTACAGAATATACACAATAAAAAATAAGTTAAATAGTGACTTATATTTAATATTCAACTCTTTTTGTTAAATTTCAGTTTTATTGATCAGTAATAGCCATTATAAAAGAAGTAGTAGCTTCAGTTAAACATACAGCAGGATACAACGTTAAAAAAGCCTAAATATAAAGTTATGAAACTTCACTTTGCCCTCAGCCAAAACGATTTACCAGGGAACCATTTATAGATTAATGAGACCAAAGATCGCCCGTAAGATATCCACAAGACGAATTATATCTCATGTTTAACCACTAGACTAGAGACATCCGAGCCGGCGGCAAACTTCAAAAGGACTGGCCGAGGTAAGGCTGTCCTCTGCGGGCTTAATGATCGCTGAGTGCCCGGTGATCGCATCTCACAACTCCGAAACCGTCAGATCAAATTTTTAAATAGGCGCTATCTTTATAAACAAACCACATATTTAAGCTTTAAACAACTACATTGTCGACTGAAAAACTATTAAAACTACATTTCGTGACACAATAACAGTAGTATTTTTTAATTTATCCTCTGAACGTTACTATTACTAATTAAATAATGACCAAATACAACCAAAAACAAACGTTCAGTCTTGCCTGTGAAAGATAATTCCTCGAAAGCTGTTTTCAATTGTGTGTTGACTTGTACAGCCCCAAGCAGCGCACAAAACAGGCATTTTTCTCAATGGGCTCTATGCACGGCGGTATTTCCGGTGAAGGGTTAAGGATGCTCGATAACTTCCGCCGATCGTAGAGTCCAGTGCAATACCAAGAATTTATATTGAATTTTATACTCCATGGTTATACTAAAGAAAGGTTAGTCACAAAAACAGACAAAACAGACACCCCTCGTTGTGTTTATGCTTCTTTTTAAAATTATATTAAATAAACATAACTATACATAAAATTACATCTAAACATATGAAAGTTTCGTTTCAAAGACGGGAGGACAGTACATTTTGAAGACTCTGCCATAATCCCGTTTTCCTCGGTTTTCCTCCGCTGTAATCTCCCCAACCGGAAACGGATGAGCATCCTTGCGTCAAATGCGGAACTTATGCGTGCATATAGCCTATTCCCAGTATGAGAGGTATGGGAAAGTTGCCATCCCCAATATGGCGGCGCCGTTGACGTGCGCTCCAGCGGCCAATAGGGCGTCTATGTATTATATTATGTCTATGTCAAAAACTGTGTACGCAGAGGGGCGGAGTCAGCAAGCTCATTATAATTTAAAGGCATATGCACTGAAACGGCGTGCTGAAAACAGAGCTGTTTTTGAGCAGGTAAAATAAGTGTTTTCTTACAATACTAATGAGAATTTTTAATAAAAGTATATTACAAAGTTTTCATTTAGACCCTAAAGATTCATATTAACTTGTACAAAAATGGCATTATATGACCCCTTTAAGATATAAGCTTGATGTGTATATAGCCTAATAGCTTAAGAAATGCTGACAAAAAAATATTATATAATTTAATTAAATATAATTTTCTGAAATATCAGATTCATTACAGATTTAATTGGCTACAGACATCTTATCAGACAATAGTTTTATATATTTTTTTATTGATTTCTATAAAGTGTTTGGCACTATTGAATATTCTCTTATGTTCAATGTCATTGATCATTTTTGGTTTTGGTAGTTTTTTTTTTTTTATGCAATTCATGCGCCATTTAATGGTTGTAATAGTTCAGTCCAATTTTTCCAGTACCTGTCAGAATATAAATTTTACTCCTGATTATAATATTAATCCGAGTAATTTACAGTTGGATTGATACCTTTAGACCAAACGGTGTTGTAGTTTAATGGTTTCGAAATGCTCCTACTTGTCAGAACAGTGTAAATGCAGTGAAAACTTAGCTCAGACAAGTTAATACTTGTTCAAAACAATCATTTTAGCGGAGTTCGTACAATTTCTGGTTTATTTTGATAAAATATATATTTTTTTTGTTCAATAAATTAATTTATTATGATTAATATATATTTTTAAATGATTTCATTATAAATATGGTGATTACTGTATCTCTGAGGTGGACACCCAACTTAATATATGATATTTACCATCTGAATCCATCCATGTCAACAAATGGAAAAGTCAGCCAACTGTTTATTATTTTGTTAATTATTGTTTTTCCCCCAAAAAATAACATGCGTTTTTTTTTGTCCCATCTAATGGTTTAAAAGAGAATAGTCAAATTCACATTTTACCCAGGTGCCCCATTGTACCTGTACCCTACCAGTTTTGTTCTTCATAGGAATCCCTAAACAATCAATCATGCAGAATGAACGTCCTGAACAAGTGAGTGCACAATTGTCAAAAGAACTGCAGGAGGGAGCAGCGGCTGTGACTCGTGTGGCACGTCTGCCATTCAGATAATGTGCGAGAAGCACATGCCTTTCCCTCTCGTTCTCCCGGGAACTTAAAAGGATGAGAGACAGGGCCTAATCATATCCCAGCTGAATATCCCGGCCTTGGAAAGAGGTGACATTTCTGCCGGAGGAGAAGTTCTCTGGTCAGTGCCACCTGCCGTGTGGCCCATGTGCAGCCCCCACAATGCAGTATGGGGGAAATTCACCAGCTGCTGCTTCAACTGCCTCTGAGGAGCGGCTGGGGTTTCACTGGCAGGTTTAGTCTAAAGCAGGGATTCCCTGGTTTTTCTCCGCGCTATTGGTAAATCAAAACTATATAGTGTAAAATGTCAACAAGAATGTCACACATTTAAATGTATTAATATTGCATAGTCAACCCAACTATTTGCAACATTATTACACTGCCAAAAATTCTTTTTAAAATCAAGATAATTTACTGGAGATCCAAAATAACTTGTTTTTTTTTCTGAATTGATCAAAATTAAATGAGTTTATGTTTAAAACAATTTCAAATGTCAGTTGAGTTAAAATAAAATGACATTTGGAGAAACGATTCAAAGGGAAAACTGATGCGTTTACCAGCCAAACATATGGAACAAACAGTCCCTCCAGGATTTCGCGGGCCTTTTTTGTGATTGTTGCGGCCTAAAATGCCTGATGTTGCGGCCGCTTTTCTAAAAAGTTGCGATGAAAGTTGCGATGTTTTTCTGCGTTTGTTTTTAGGTTAAAACAGCAAAGGTAGATAGATTTTTACTTAAAGTACTCATATTATGCTTTTTGGCTTTTCCCCTTTCTTGTATTGTGTTATATATCTTTTTTTGTCATGTTATAGGTTTACTAAGTGAAAAAAAAGCCCAAAGTCCACCCCAAAGAGACTTACCGGTATGTCCCACAGAAAACACTGTTCACCATCTGCTCTGTAGTCCAGAATTTACTTCAGAGACAAACGTGCTCACTTTGTAACACACGTTAATGAGCACAAAACCAGTTAACTAACCTTTAGTAACCTTATAAAGGCAAAACAAACGATTTAAAGACACAGCAAAATCTAACAAACTAAGCTTTTTTTAAAAACAAGATCTGCACCTGCATAAATGTAAATGTGCAGAACCTCACAAACATTAAGTAGCATTTATGTTGAAAGATGCCAATATAGCCTACTAATAAAGTGCAAAATACTGTTTTCTAGCCACAAAAGTTAAATGGTGGAAAAATCAAAAGTTTAATACTGTATTTTAATATAATATAATATACCCGAATATCCAATAAAGCTGTTCTCATTTCCTTAATTTTTTTGTCAGACAATAGAACGAGTAGCTATTTTTTATGTGTAAAATTATCTGAATTGAGAGAGTTCGGGAACTGGGTGAACTAATGCACTGTGATAGTTAGTCTCTCTCTCTCTCTCTCTCTCTCTCCTCTCTCTCTCTCTCCCCTCTCTCTCCTCTCTCTCTCTTCTCCCTCTCTCTCTCTCTCTCTCTCTCTCTCTCTCTCTCTCTCTCTCTCTCTCTCTCTCTCTCTCTCTCTCTCTCTCCTCTCTCTCTCTCTCTCTCTCTCTCTCTCTCTCTCTCTCTCTCTCTCTCCACACACACACCACACACAGTCCGATCGCGCGTGCGCACGCACGCACACACGCACGCACGCACGCACGCCACACACACACACACACACACACAGTCCGATCGCGCCCCCAGCACACATGTCTGCTGCGTCTTCTGAACAAAACAAAGAAGTGAGTTTGATGACGCTTAGCAGGAGACCGCGACGATTGGTCATTGAATGCACAACTTTGACAACAACAAAAGGCATTTTTTTTCCCGTTTGATAAGCATTAAAGGGGTGGTTCAGGATTTTGGACATCGAACCTCATTTCCAAGTTAGCCTGGGTGTTATTTATCAGTGGAGACAGTTTTCAAAAATGCACAGAAAAACAATTCCTAACACCACAAAACGCACTGACAAACTAAAAGATATGATATTTTATGACATATTATAATAAAACAAACAAAACAACGTAAATCCAGGCCTGTTCCTCTCTCGATCTTCACTGTCGTTGCTCCTCCGTGAGAGATACAAGGTCGGTGCGTCGCACAGGTGTTGCTCATCATTCATGCCATCGGCCTTGCACCGCTCTCACGGCCCTTTGCCTTGTCCTGCTCGCCACAGATGTGCGGCAAATACTCACAATGCAACCAAATACAGAGATGTGCTGCAAATACTCACAACTCAACCAAATACATAGACGTGCTGCAAATACTCACAACGCAACCAAATACAGAGACGTGCTGCAAATACTCACAACGCAACCAAATACAGAGACGTGCTGCAAATACTCACAACGCAACCAAATACAGAGACGTGCTGCAAATACTCACAACTCAACCAAATACAGAGACGTGCAGCAAATACTCACAACGCAACTAAATACAGAGAAGTGCTGCAAATACTCACAACGCAACCAAATACAGAGACGTGCTGCAAATACTCACAACGCAACCAAATACATAGACGTGCTGCAAATACTCACAACGCAACCAAATACATAGACATGCTGCAAATACTCACAACTCAACCAAATACAGAGACGTGGAGCAAATACTCACAACGCAACTAAATACAGAGAAGTGCTGCAAATACTCACAACGCAACCAAATACAGAGACGTGTTGCAAATACTCACAACGCAACCAAATACAGAGACGTGCTGCAAATACTCACAACATAACCAAATACAGAGACGTGCTGCAAATACTCACAACTCAACCAACCAAATACAGAGACGTGCTGCAAATACTCACAACGCAACCAAATACAGAGAAGTGCTGCAAATACTCACAACGCAACCAAATACAGAGACGTGCTGCAAATACTCACAACGCAACCAAATACATAGACGTGCTGCAAATACTCACAACGCAACCAAATACATAGTAGGGCTGTCACTTTTGTGAAAAAATCCTGTTCGATTTTTGAGACATAAGTGTTCATTGAATCGATTGTAAAATCGATTTTCCGTGTCTAAAGACGTTTCCATTTTCAACACCAAATATAGGCAAATCCACTGACAACTAACAGGCATTAGGACGAACGTGAAGAGGGCGCTTGAGACGCGCAGCGCCCACAAGTTAGCAATATTCCTGATGATTTATTGGCGTGAAGTTTCGTGCACAATGACAAACAGGAGTGCAGCATTCAGGGATTGAAATTAACACCCTCAACTCGCCAAATGCGGGTAAAAATTAACTTTGGCGGCTAACGCTGTCAAACCAGAGGCGTGCGTCTATGTTTACTCACTTTCTTTGCTGTGGAAGTTCGTGTAAGCCAAATCTGTGTGGATTGAGCGCAAATACGCAACTCGTGAGTCCTCCTCATAGAGATATCTATGAGTCCTCGTGATATATTAAATGCAGCGTATTGCGCAGAATCTGCGCATTTCTGGCTTACTTGAACACACACGTCACTAAGCAACGGCTCTGGCAACAAATAACGGCGCGCTTGTTCACTTGCCTTGAAGTAATAGCGAATATTAAAAAGCATTTGGTTAACAGAAAAGACATTATTATTTTCCAAAATCCTACATTTTCTATTGATCTGTCCACCTAAAATACATTTTTGGTAAAAAAAAAAAAAAATACATAAAAAAGGCCGTTAAAATCGATTCCCTATTTTCGTTTCGATACTTGTTGTTGGTTGGTCCGATCGATTGTGCAATCGATTTTCGAACGTAAAGTGACAGCCCTGATACATAGACATGCTGCAAATACTCACAACTCAACCAAATACAGAGACGTGCAGCAAATACTCACAACGCAACTAAATACAGAGAAGTGCTGCAAATACTCACAACGCAACCAAATACAGAGACGTGTTGCAAATACTCACAACGCAACCAAATACAGAGACGTGCTGCAAATACTCACAACATAACCAAATACAGAGACGTGCTGCAAATACTCACAACTCAACCAAATACAGAGACGTGCTGCAAATACTCACAACGCAACCAAATACAGAGACGTGCTGCAAATACTCACAACGCAACCAAATACAGAGACGTGCTGCAAATACTCACAACGCAACCAAATACAGAGACGTGCTGCAAATACTCACAACTCAACCAAATACAGAGATGTGTTGCAAATACTCACAACGCAACCAAATACAGAGAAGTGCTGCAAATACTCACAACATAACCAAATACAGAGACGTGCTGCAAATACTCACAACTCAACCAAATACAGAGACCAGCCACCATAGTCACATGTTTGCCGGGAGCCAGAGCGCCTGACATCAAAGCAAATTTAAAAGTGCTGGCTAATGCTAATCGTAAATTCTCTAAGATTGTTATTCACGTCGGCACTAATGATGTTCGACTTCGCCAGTCGGAGATCACCAAAATTAATATTAAAGAGGTGTTTGAACTCGCAAGTACGATGTCAGGCACTGTAATCTGCTCTGGCCCCCTTCCTGTTCGAAGGAGTGATGAGATAGTTAGTAGATTGTGTTCACTCAATGGCTGGTTGTCTAATTGGTGTCCGCAACATAATATAGAATTCATAGACAATTGGAAAAGTTTTTGGGGCAAGCCTGACCTGTTGAAAAGAGATGGTATTCATCCCACCTGGGATGGTGCTGCTCTTCTCTCTAGTAATTTGGCTCATAGTCTTAGAGATAAAACATGACAATCTGGGGCTCAGGTCAGGAAGCAGACAAACTGGCTAAACCGACCGTCTGCTAGCGGCCTCACGTCACCAAGGTCAGATAAATCCCATCACATAAAGACTCTTTCACCTAGATATCATCATATAGAGGCTGTGTCTGTTCCCCGAATTTGGAAATCCAAAAAACTGCCAAACTTTTCTAAGGTTAAAAATCTAATTGATGTTCAACAAATAAAAAACAGATATAATACAGATGAGCAAACGATAAAGCTTGGGTTGCTGAATATTCGATCCCTTAATTCAAAATCGCTCATAGTTAATGATAAGATTAAAGACTATAACCTAGATGTGCTGTGTTTGACAGAAACCTGGCTAAAACCAAACGATTACATTACTTTAAATGAGTCCACCCCGCAAGATTACTGTTATAAACATGAGCCTCGTCCGAAAGGCAAAGGGGGAGGTGTTGCTGTAATTTATAGTAATATTCTCAAAACCACTAAGAAATCTAGTTTTAAATATACTTCTTTTGAAGTGTTGGTGCTTAATGTAAAAATGTATAGTGTAAACCATAAATCACGTTTGAGAATTCTGCTGGCTACTGTATACAGGCCACCAGGGCACCATAAAGATTTTATCAAAGAATTTGCTGACTTTCTGTCAGAATTAATATTGGCTGCAGATAAAGTCCTAATTGTTGGTGATTTTAATATACATGTAGATAATGAAAAAGATGCATTGGGATTGGCATTTAAAGACATTATAAACTCAATTGGAGTGAGACAACACGTGTCAGGACCTACTCATTGTCGTAATCATACTCTTGATCTAATATTATCACATGGAATAGATGTTGATGGCGTTGAAATTCTGCAGCAGAGCGACGACATCTCCGATCATTATCTAGTCTCGTGTAAATTACATTTAGCCAAGGCTGCAAAGCCGACTCCGTGTTATAAATATGTTAGACCTATCACTTCTGCCACTAAAGATTGCTTTATCAATAATCTTCCAAATCAGTTTCATAATCTCAGCATCCCAGATAGCTTAGAAGAACTTGATATTGCAACAGAAACTTTTAACTCTCTCTTTTCCAGCACTTTAGACACAGTTGCTCCGCTGCGCTTAAAGAAGATTAAAGAAAATAGTCCAACGCCGTGGTACAATGAGCACACCCGGGCCCTTAAGAGAGCAGCCAGAAAAATGGAGCGAAACTGGAAGAAAACAAAACTAGAGGTATTTCGGATTTCATGGAAGGAGAGCTCGATTGCTTACAGAGAGGCCTTAAAAGATGCTAGAACTAATTATTTTTCAACCCTATTAGAAGAAAATAAACATAATCCTAGGTATTTATTTGAACAAGTGACTAAACTAACGAAAAAGAAAGCTTCAAGCCCAGAAGTTTCCAAGAAACACAGCAGTAATGACTTTATGAACTTCTTCACTTATAAGATTGATAATATCAGGGACAAAATTATAACTATGCAACCGTCTACTACAGTATCGCATCAGGGAGTATATTGTAGTCTCCGTGAGGAGCATTTTGATTCATTTGTTGCTATAGGAGAGGAAGAATTTTGCAAAATTGTTAATTCATCCAAATCGACAACTTGTATGCTAGACCCTATACCGACTAAGCTACTGAAAGAGATGCTTCCAGAGGTCATAGATCCTCTTCTAGATATCATTAATTCATCTTTGTCATTAGGATACGTACCAAAAACCTTTAAGTTGGCTATGATTAAACCGCTTGTTAAAAAACCGCGGCTTGATCCTACAGAATTAGTCAATTACAGGCCAATCTCGAATCTGCCTTTTCTGTCAAAGATACTAGAAAAAGCAGTATCCTCACAACTGTGTTCCTTTTTAGAAAGAAATAATATCTGCGAGGATTTTCAGTCCGGATTTAGACCGTACCATAGTACTGAGACTGCTCTCATTAAAGTCACAAATGATTTGCTCCTATCATCCGATCGTGGTTGTATCTCTCTATTAGTGTTACTTGATCTTAGTGCTGCATTTGATACTATCGACCACAACATTCTTTTAAATAGACTAGAAAACTATGTTGGCATTAGCGGAATTGCACTAGCATGGTTTAAATCATACTTATCTGACCGTTTTCAGTTTGTAGCAGTAAACGAAGAGATGTCTTATCGATCACAAGTTCAGTATGGCGTACCACAAGGCTCAGTACTAGGATCGCTGCTGTTCACTCTGTACATGCTACCATTAGGAGATATATTAGGAAATATGGAATTAGCTTTCACTGTTATGCTGATGATACTCAGCTGTATATTTCTTCAAAACCTAACGAAACTTACCAATTCACAAAATTAACGGAATGCATAGCTGATATAAAGAATTGGATGACCAGTAATTTCCTATTACTAAATTCTGAAAAAACAGAGATTCTAATCATTGGACAAAAAACTTCCTCACCTAATAACCTAGAATACTGTCTAACACTTGATGGCTGCTCTGTTAAGTCTTCGTCGTCAGTTAGGAACCTGGGTGTGCTCTTTGATACCAATCTTTCATTTGAAAGTCACGTGTCTAGTATCTGTAAAACCGCATTTTTTCATCTTAAAAATATATCTAAATTACGTCATATGCTCTCACTGACAAATGCGGAACAATTAGTTCATGCTTTCATGACCTGAAGGCTAGATTATTGTAATGCTCTACTGGGTGGTTGCCCTGCACGCTTATTAAACAAACTACAGCTAGTTCAAAACGCAGCTGCTAGAGTTCTTACCAGAACAAGGAAGTATGACCATATTAGCCCGGTTCTGTCAACACTGCATTGGCTGCCTGTTAAACATCGTATAAATTTTAAAATATTGCTGATTACTTACAAAGCACTAAATGGTTTAGCTCCCCAGTACTTGAGCGAGCTCTTAACGCATTATAGTCCTTCACGTCTATTGCGATCTCAAAATTCTGGCCAGTTGATAATACCTAGAATATCAAAATCGACTTCTGGCAGTAGATCCTTTTCCTATTTAGCACCAAAACTTTGGAACAATCTTCCTAACACGGTCCGGGAAGCAGATACAGTCTGTCAGTTTAAATCTAGACTAAAAACACATCTCTTTGGCTTAGCATACACATAACACATTATAGATTTCTATAATTCAATGTTAGGCTGCATAGATTAGATCAGCCGGAACCGGGAACACTTCCCACAATTCCTGATGTACTTTGTACATCATAAGAAGGATGGCGTCTACGCTAATATTAGTCTCTCTGTTTATCCCGAGGTTTACCGCAAACCGCCGGATCCAGGGCATATCCAGATCTGATGAAGGACCATCACATGGACACGACGACACGCATTATCAGGGCTGTGAAGGCCCATGGACACCTCACCACACTCATCTCCTCACCGGCGGGATGACCCAACCCAACCAGATGAACTGGATAATATCGTGAAAGTTCTGATCCCATCTGACTCCTGACATTATGCTGCCTAACTCATAATCATACACTGTTTCGTTGGCCAAAGGAGGACTGGCCCCCCGACTGAGCCTGGGTTCTCCCAAGGTTTTTTTCTCCATTCTGTCACCTGATGGAGTTTTGGTTCCTTGCCACTGTTGCCTTCGCCTTTTGGCTTGCTTAGTTGGGGACATTTAATTTTCAATTGAACAATAATATTACAACATTGTTTTCCTGTTATCTATGTAAAGCTGCTTTGAAACAATTTGTATTGTAAAAGCGCTATATAAATAAAGGTGACTTGACTTGACGTGCTGCAAATACTCACAACTCAACCAAATACAGAGACGTGCTGCAAATACTCACAACGCAACCAAATACAGAGACGTGCTGCAAATACTCACAACGCAACCAAATACAGAGACGTGCTGCAAATACTCACAACGCAACCAAATACATAGACGTGCTGCAAATACTCACAACGCAACCAAATACATAGACGTGCTGCAAATACTCACAACGCAACCAAATACAGAGACGTGCTGCAAATACTCACAACTCAACCAAATACAGAGACGTGCAGCAAATACTCACAACGCAACTAAATACAGAGACGTGTTGCAAATACTCACAACGCAACCAAATACAGAGAAGTGCTGCAAATACTCACAACATAACCAAATACAGAGACGTGCAGCAAATACTCACAACGCAACCAAATACAGAGACGTGCTGCAAATACTCACAACTCAACCAAATACAGAGACTAGTAATGGGCGATAGAAATGATATGCAATATAAACGATACAAAATTGGCCTACGATAGAGATTTTAAACGCGATAATGCATGTTGACACAATCTACCCGCAAAATTTAGAGCCACGAGCTGCAACCGACTGCAACGCATCATCGTATTCGTTATCTTGAGTAATCATGGCTTAAAGCAAAACGGAGGAGCTGGTGAAAAAGACCGGTGCAACATCCAATATTTGAACTTGGTTCGGATTTAAGCCATCCGACGAGCAGCAGCAAACTATGCTCTGTAGGGGCAACAGTTCTGGCTAATGCATGTTTCACACATACTCCGTTTGCAGTGCATATGCGGTGCTTCTTTTATCCGTACCCATGTAAACAGGCCTGTACGTGGATGCGGTGGGGCAATGCGTTTCAGGAGCGGTGCGTATACAGCTGTGCTGCACGTGCTAAATTAAAGTGACAGGTCATGGTTCATGGTCAAAATGAACACGGATTGATATGAAAATAAAGTAATCTCTCCTTAAATGCATTTAAATAAATTATACTACTATTTTTCACAGTCATTTTCTTTTAAAATTTAAGCTTGGGGGATAATTAAAGCAAGGAAAACTACACAGTAATGTTACCTCAACGCGACAATGGATGCACTCTTCGTGGAGGTGGAAAAACAAGTTCTTTGTGACAGCAATATTTCTTGTAAAAAAAAAGATTTAAATACAAAAGAAATGGTATGAGTGAGCTGTGTTTGTCAATTGTGTATGTTGTAATTTAAAATGTTTGCGATGTTAACAAATGTATAAATGTTTTGCCACTTGCTTGAGCAACTTAATATATAGAAGTAATAATATGTATAATTAATTAAGTTTAAACGTGAATAGCCTTGTGAAAGAGTGTAGATGTATTACTAGCCTACTGTCTGTGTACAAATAGATTTGCAATGCTGAAACTCTTTTATATTATTTTATAAAAGACACAAATAATAAAAATAGTGATTTGAAATAAAAAAAAAGATGATAAATGCTGTTTGTCGAAAAAGCACAGTAGCGCGTGCTGCTTCTGCACCGCAAACCACCGCAACACGCGCTGCATATGCACTGCACACGGAGTATGTGTGAAACAGGCGTGCACTAAAGTAAAGAAACCCAATACTTCAAGCTTTTTCTTTGTTAAAGTCTCTGCAGCTAGTGTACTTGAATTTTATTTATCTGCAACATTATGTTGTATAATTACAGTTTTGGATAATAAATGTTCTCAAAACTATGCACGTTTGTTTTTACATTTGGCTTTCCTTATGGTCTATCTAACCTGTTCTGAAATGGTTCTATTATAATTTATATATTGTCAAGTCAAGTCAAGTCAAGTATATTTATATAGCGCTTTTCACAATATAGATTGTATCAAAGCAGCTTCACAGTATCAATCAAATTAACAATGTTGGTTTCTTAGTGGAAAAAACATCCACGTTAGGTAGGGCTGATCAATGGTATTAATGATTGGTTAATTAATTTGAATATCCCCAACTGAGCAGGCCAAAGGCAACAGTGATATATATATATATATATTGTGATATATATCGTTTTCGCAAGAGGCTCCAATGTATGGATTTGCAATATGGATTTTAGCAATATGGATTTTAGGCCATATCGCCCATCCCAACGGCGTGGTGCAAATAGCGCAAACACAAGGAAGTTTCAAGGGGACCCCAAACCTGGCTGGGGCCGCACTTTTACATTAATTGAATTTGCCAGTTTTTTTTTTTGTTGTTGTCTATTTGCACGAGTTTTCTTCAGTTGCAGAGTTGAGCTCTCTCGTCCACCGTGTAACTAGCCTAAATATATGAACTATCAATCTGACAACAGAAGGAATGTATTAAATTGTGAACAACAGGTTTTTCAGCAAAGTTTTGATCACATTGAAATTGGCATACGAAATGTGATATAGTAGGCTTTATATGGTTAAAATCATCATTTGCATGTATTTGGTCACTATGAGTTGGCTAGCTGTTTTCCACACCTGACAGCTGTCACTTGCTTTTGGAATCTGGATGTCTTCAGCACTTATTTGAGCATAAAGTCATTAAAGCACTCATCATGTCCTGTCCTTGCATACATTTGCTCAACTTTCATCCAACATGTCCAAACTCTCAGAGTAAATACCATTAGGGTTACAGCTTAACATTTTGATTTCAGTTATGTTTCTGCTGACTTTAGTTTCCAGTGTTGATGTTAAAGGGATAGTTCACCAAATAAAGAAAAATGTATTTATTCACTACAAACCTGTATGACTTGAAACACAGATGATGTTCAGGACAATGTTAACTGCTTATACTTCCACATACGTAACTGCTTTTTGTGTATGTGTGGTTTCAGTTTTTCCTATATTTTTTCATAAATTGAGAATACATTTTATTACAAAATCTTTGGTGAAAATATTGTGATTTGTCCTTAAAATCATTTATATGCACATTTCACGCACAAATTTGTGTGTATGCATGCTAAGTAAATGAGACATTTTCCCCTCAAATTTGAATTATTGTGGTGTCCAGATGTCCAGGTATTAGATTCTCATTTATGGGTAAACTGCCCCTTTAAGAGCTGAGAATGGCTCTGTCATGACTGTCACATTCCATGAAAATCATTTCATATACAGTAAAATATACAGTATTATCAAAAGCTCATTGATCGTTGTTTTGAGGGAGATCTAACCTACGGAGATCCTACAACCCTGCAAACAAAGAATCTGTGTCTTCATTGTCATATAAAACAGTCTCGCTGAGGCCGGAGCAGCATTTGCCATCTCCTGTCAGAATCCCCACCTGTTTCTTAACCGTTGATTACGGTACCTTTGACCTCGCTGATAGAAACGTACACAATGGCAGGTCTTTCAGGAGTCTGCTCGTGTGGCCCTTATGGAACAGCTGTATCAACCACAGGAACGGCAACTGGCTGGCAAACACAGGCCTCTTACTTTAATGGCTCAGACGCTAATGATTCAGCATGAACATATGAGGAAGCCATTAGCTGATCCCCCTCAAAACTTCATGCTGGATTTAAATCAGTCAGGGTTGATATAGAAATGTAATTTGGTAGTTTATGATCTAACATTCTGAAGAAATTGTCTATAAAAAGCCTTGATGCATTCCAGGGAGATATTTTCATTTATGTGTGTGTGTGTGTGTGTGTGTGTGTGTGTGTGTGTGTGTGTGTGTGTGTGTGTGTGTGTGTGGTGTGTGTGTGTGTGTGTGTGTGTGTGTGTGTGTGTGTGTGTGTGTGTGTGTGTGTGTGTGTGTGTGTGTGTGTGTGTGTGTGTGTGTGTGTGTGTGTGAGACACCAGATATAATTTGAGATTATTATTTTTTTTACTAGTGGGCGAGGATACTATAATTCATTAATGTAAGTGAGGATAGCAAAATAAAGTAAAATTGGTATTCTCTAACTGGCTACTTAAATTTAGCAGCTGACAGCTTTTCGACCTAATTCATTTGTGAGACAGTCTAACAGAAGAATGGCCAAATCCAGTGCAATATCAACTGATTTCATAACTCTGAGTTCTTGTCAAATTTTATTACCATTTTCTAAACTATAGCGAATAAACTCTGATAATGTGAGAAATGTTGTGTTATATATATATATATATATATATATACACACACACACACACACCACTTTACACTTATTTTTAATCAATATTTCATAAATTAGAAAACAAATCCTTAAAGTAAACATGCTTATACTTCAGCAACTTCTTGAATCTGCAATCCTATTACAGGATTTTTTTTTACTACAAGTACTTGTAATAAAAGTAAAAGGTACTTGTACTAGTACAAGTAATTGTTCAAAAATATATGAATATGTGAATAAAAAGGAAGTAAACACTGTAACAGGGCACTCAGTAATCTGGTAATTTCGTGTGCACTGGTAATCATGTTTTTTTTCAAATAAAGACAAGGTCACGCTAATTTTACATACAGCACACAGTGAAAACGACATGAATATGACACAGTGGGCAACTGGATATAGCACAGCTTATTTTAAAATGAAGGATTTAAAGTTTTTCGATCGCATCTCCTGTGAAGCTGATCTTCTGTTCGCATTCACTCACTTCACACGGACCGACAGTCACTCGCAGAAACACGTTTATGCCGGCTACAAATGCACACTTCACAAGATATCACAGCTGGATTCGATTAAATCTGCAAAGTTTGTGAAATTAAATGTTTATATTTATAAGTATATATATATATATATATATATATATATATATATATATATATATATATATATATATATACACTACCGTTCAAAAGTTTGGGGTCAATGCGTTTTTTTTTTTTTTTTTTAAGAAATGAATACTTTTCTTCAGAAAGGATGCATTCAATTGATCAAAAGTGACGGTAAAGACATTTATAATAATGCAAAATATTTCTTTTTTAATTAAACGTACAGTATGTAACTTTTGGCCACCAGGGGTCACTCAATCAAAATAATAGCAAAAGACGTATTCTGATGACGTTGTGAAAGAGCGTGTGCTCATGGGAGTTGTTGTCGTTGTCGAGAGAGAGAGAGAGAGAGGGAGTGCGCGCGCGAACCAGCTATACGATGTTCATTGGGACACGCGCGATCTGTCATTCCCCAGCTATCTAGCATCTCCAGCAGATAACATGTTCACTGACGAGGTAATGTGTTGTTATTTATATTATATCTCTATTCTTGTTACGTTTAGTTACGGCTATTAACTTTATGTAATGCCATTGTAATGAACACGCGCGCTCTGTCGCTCCCCACATTCCTCACTCATTCTAACTTAGTGTTTTTAAAATCACGTCTCTTCGAACGGAGAGATATATGAATTATCAGGGCTATTGAATCAATATTCCATCTAGCTAGTATTAATAGATGTTAAAAAACACGGTCACCTTTCGTTAATAATTATAATTACGTTTATACTATGATATTGAAAAAGATGGTGAACTGCATATGAAGCTACTTTCTGCCGCTATATCTACAACAAATGTGAATTTACATTATACTATACATGAGAGCTAGTCCGTCTGCGTTTTACACATGCCATCATCGTTTCACAACATATAAGTTACGGATAGATATAGTTAGCTGAATGGGTGCTTACTTGTTTATTAGAATGCAAGCGAGATCGGCATCTCTCTGTAGTTCCAGTTTGTCACGAAGCTCGTGGAAATGCAACTCCAATGTTAACGCGAGTCATGTCTCTTCTCCTGTCCCAAACCCTTCTCGAGTCATTTCTGTCACCCGTGCGTTTCCGCTTCACGGATCTGCCTCCAGCAGCAGAACGTGCAGGCAAAGCATAATCATGGTCCATTATTGATATCCAACTATTGATTCTTTATCGTCTTCTTTTATTTTAGTGACGTGCGTCTGGTGTTTACATTTGCGTTTGGCGGTTTTTCGCCGGGATCCGCACGAAGTTAGAGAAACTAGAGTCAAAGGTTATATGACGTCATAGACGGGCGACGAAACGGAAATGAAGACACGGCCCGTGTCTTCAAATTAAAATATAAATTTCTCCGGATTTGAAAGTTGGTGGGAACTTTTGGGATAATGTTAGTACACAACTAAAAGAAATATATAACATAGATACAGTTATTTTTGGTATTTTGAAAGCCGAAAAGTTCCATATTGTGCCTTTAAATACTTTTCTCTTGAACTTTCAAAGAATCCTGAAAAAAATGAATCACGGTTTGCACAAAAATATGAAGCAGCAAAACTGTTTTCAACTGTGATAATAATCATAAATGTTTCCTGAGCATCAAATCATCATATTATAGTGATCTCTGAAGGATCATGTGACACTGAAGACTGGAGTAATGATGCTGAAAATTCAGCTTTGATCACAGGAATAAATTACACTTTACTATATATTCACATAGAAAACAGCTGAATGATTCACATAGAAAACAGAATGATTTACATTCTAATAATATTTCACAATATTACTGAGTTTGTTTTGTATTTTTAATCAAATAAATGCAGCCTTGGTGAGCAGTAGATACTTCTTTTAAAAACATTAAAAATCTTACGACCCCAAACTTTTGAACGGTAGTGTGTATATATATATATAATAAACATTGAATATAATTGATTGTAAGATTAATTTCAACATAAGTTAGCCGGAATTTTTTTTGGTAATTTTGTTACCTTTAATTATATTATTTACATTGTTTGTTTTGTTTCATGGTTGTTTACGGTTTAAATTTAGCTGAAATTCTCTTAGTTTTTTTCCCCAATACTTTAATAAAATGCATTGTGTCAAATGAACTGTGGAAATGTTCAGTTTTTTTTTAGTGAAGAAAGTTTGCACCTATTAAAAATAAGAATCTATTGTGTTTATTTTAAATAAATAAACCTTTTTTTAAATGTATTTTTTGTATTGTCCAGCATCTACATGTACTGGAAAAAGTGCTGAACTAATCTACACCTTTATGTTTTTTAAAAAAAAGAATAATCAATAATTCAATGATTAACCAATATAAAGAATAATCAATGATTGAATCTGAAACAGAGGCATGAGTGGACCTGCTTACTCGATCATGTCATGGAGCTTCTATAGCGATCTGAAGGCACGCACACAAGCAGCCAAGGCTATTTACAGCTTCTGTGTGCAACTGAAATAGACTGAGAGTTGAATTTCAATAGGAGTCTTACAGCTCAACCGCTCTCTGTCTCTAAATCTATCTATCTCTCTCCACGCCAGCTGATTTTAGAACACAGGTGTTGACCTTAGCCATTATGAGCTTCCTCGATCACATTCCCCAGCAGCTCCTGTTTCTGTCCAGCAGTGGACCAGCAGTCTTACATGTGAGTCGAGCAAAAATAGCAAAAGGCATAATAAATGTGGTCAATGCGTTTCAATGTCAAGAAAGAGATGTTCCTAGATCAACATGGTTGCTAATATTATTAATAATAATTATAATATTCAGCTGAACAACATTTCCCTCTGACTGTAGCAGCGGTTAATATTTAGGATTAGTGTTTGACATATCATTTGTAACTTTTTTCATTTCAATCCACAGCACCAATCTTCCACCTTTCAGTAATTTAACATCTGTTGCACTTTAACAATTTCAGCATTTTATTTCTGTCTTGCATATGTCACTTTTTCTGGGTCGTTATATGGCCTATACATTTAAATGAATTAGTTAATACTTATGCCGAACGAGATGAAATTCCTTGTAAGTCTAGAATAAGGATAGGATACATTTATATTTTTTATTTATATATATATATATATATATATATATATATATATATATATATATATATATATATATATATATATATATATATATATATATGTTTGGAAACATCACAATTTTTTTGCCCACCAAGGCAGCATTAATTTATTTACAAATACAGTAAAAACAGTGATATTGAGAAATATTATTACAATTTAAAATAACCGTTTTCTAGTGAGTAATAAATTAAAGAATATGATACATTATGTATCATTAAGGATATACATTTAATATATAAATTACATATTCAATTTTACTAATACATTTAATTGTACATAAATGTGTGTGCGTGTGTGGTTCAGGTATTCCCTGTTATAAGGACAACATTTTTTGTTCCCCTGTGGAAAACAGCTTAAAAATCATACTAAGTTATAAATCCAAAAAATATATATTTTTTTTTAATCTAAAAAAGCAGTAAGTTTTCTGTGATGGGTAGATTTAGGGGTAGGGGTTAGAATAAACAGTTTGTACAGTATAAAAAACACACACACATACACATATACATATACATATATATATATATAGAATGTCCCCATAAAACATGAAAACACTGTGTTTGTGTGTATAATTAAATTGACTGTTAGATCTTAATCACACCTTATTAACCATAATTCGACTGAACAAGAGAAAATTCTTGTTGTACAGTTGCATGCTAAAATGGCACATTTTGTTCTCTAAACTAGTTTATACCAAAAAGTATTTATGCAAATGTAATTATGCAGAGATGTGTGACCAATACAAAAAGGGCAAACGGCTAATGTACAATCAATATACACACTCTAAGATTCCAGGTCACATGTCTGTTCTGATGGGTCAAGCTCAGCAGAGAAAACAAATAATAAAACAACTTACAATCCATAAGATATTAAGAAAAGACATTGGAAGAATTAAATGCTACAGTACTCATATCTTTAATTGCTCACCTCAAAGGATGTGTCCAATCTCACAATTCAGACTTTTTTTTCCCTCAGAATTGTGGGATATCAACTTGCAATTGCAATAAAAGGCCAAAATTGTGAGATAAAAAAAGTCACGATTACCTTTTTTTATTCCCTGGCTGAAACAAGCTTCTAGGCTATATATAGACACAACTGAAATGAAAGAGAAAAATGACATGAGCATGTCAAAGCTGTCCTGAAGCCTTGCTCTGAGAAGTTTACAGAAAGACCAAATGAATTATTAACATTAACATCACTGAGATATATTTCTGCACACACCAAAAACACGAACAACTTTGTCAGCTGTGCACCAGAAAACATTTTCTGTCATGCTGTCCCAATAAAAGCTGGTGGCAGTTGTCTTTTTGCCCACCCCATGCTTTTTTTCAGAAGCCATTGACATTCAGTGGCAGCTCTCGCTGTGGGTGCAGTGTGAACAGCTGAGAGGTGTGATTTCACAGGCTGCTGGCCCTGTCAGAGCGCTGAGGGCTGCGAACAGGAGGTCTAGGAGAGACCCAGGCCTCTAAAAGACACCAACAGGTGGAAGGCCGCCAACAAGGGGGAGGGCGACCCATAGAAAAGGACGGGAAGCCAAGCCAGGTCTGGACACAATCCAGGAGATGGCAATGGACGGGGATACGCACAGAAGAGAGGAGGACCGGACCCGTGTTTGTCCCGTCTGATGGACTGGGCGCCAAGAGACGGGCAAGTAATGTGGGAAACCTGTGCTGAAACTGTCATTGCTGTCGGACTTTACAGATCTTGGTTGAGTCTCTTTTTACTGCTTTATTCTGATTTAGAGGCTTGGTTTGTTTACTCAAGCATATTTCAGAACGAAAATGCCATTTTTAACAATTTAATTTTTTATTAAGGCCATGCAAATTTCTAGACAATAGCCTGTTATTCACTAAATGCTTGCTAGGCCAGAATGGTATGGCTTAACTTTATAGAAAGTTGACATGTCCTGTGGTGTGACGTGCTGAACACCATCTAAAGTTATTTATAAACTGCTTAAAGTTAGCATTTAACACCATGTAAAATCAATCCAAATGATTTTTAACAGCAAGCATTTCATTTTTATGACCTAATATCCAATAGAACGTGTGTACTTTTAAATGTTCATTTGTTTGACTGCAGGGATGTTTAAAATGAGCCAGTGAAGGAAAAAATGTGATTAAACACTTTCCCTAGATTCATCAAGTTTTGTCTATAGGAAACGTCCATGTTATGTGTCAACTTCCCATATGCCTAAGATATTGGCATTAGTTTTGCACTGTTTTATCTGAGTTGTACAAACAAAGTTGTGATGTACTGTGTGTTTAACAGATCCGGCTGCTGCTCGTTGAGACGACATACTTCCTTATATCCCCATATACGGAATCAATCTATGGAATGTAAGGAAGTGTGTGGCCTCAGAGAGACAATATCACCAACATCTACACATCTTCTGTAAGACAATATGACACTACTGAATTATATTACATTTATGGCTTGTAGGGTACATTATCACCCATCATAATTTACATATTGCAGAATTAGATGTATATATATACATAAAGAAAAAAAGAGAGTTAATTTGTCTTATAACTTTGTTATATTTGTTGTATACAAATAAATGTAAATGTGTAATAAAATATACTTTTAAATATAACTGTATATATATATATTATATATATATACGAATACATTTAAATGTAAAAAATATATCGTTTTTATATTTGATACATTTTAAATTAATTTTTATAGAACAAATATAGCAGTTGTACAATGAATCGTTATATATTATATATACATTTTATATATAATATATAAAGATTCGTTGTACAACTGCTATATTTGTTCTATAAAAATAAATTTAAAATGTATCAAATATAAAAACGTAATTAAGATTTTTTCTATAAAAATACATTTAAAAGCATTCAATATTAAATATCATTTTTAAATATACTTTTTATTAAGATAGTGAATTTGTTATTTTTTTTTATTTTTTTTCAAAAAGAACCTCAAATATCATCTTGGTTGATTTAGCTGATTCTATAGAGCTTACAAAATTTTTAAACTATTAAACATCTGTCAGTTGGGCAATACGACGCCGCAACAAATACTGAATATTTTTAGTAAAACGCTTTAATGGTAGATAATATAAATATTTTCCAAGAATTGAGCATTTTATTTAAAAGGGCCCCTGGTTTAGAAAGTTTTTGAATCTTTAGGATCTGTTTTAAAGTATGAATTATGATCGTCTAAACAACCTTACAAATGACTTTCTAAAGGTTATGTCAAAGTCAAGCACAGGCCATTGTTTAACGCATGTTGATGTTTCTGAGCTCCTGCATGATGACAGGAATACTGTAGGGCTCTGAGTGACAGAACAGCTGCTGTTGGACAGGTGGAGAAGAGCTAATTCTGACCTGACACCCCAGAATGAGGACATACCGGCACATCCATGCACTCTCCGTGTCATCGTCCTGCAGGAGGAAGATCACGACCTGGATGGACGTCTTCTGCTGACATGATTCTACACGCAAAGCAAAAAGTTAGATCTGAGATGAATCATAATGGATAATTGCCTGTGTAAAATGTTGATGTGCCAATGACACGGAGGAAATCGATGCTTCTCCTCCTCACCTCTATAAATATGATGATGTATTAAGCTGGAAACTCGTCTGTCCTCAGAAACACGGCTTAGTTGCTGGTAAAACGGAACCAAGTCAGGTGTTTGAGAGAGGTTTGGTCCCTTTCAACCAGCTACTGCGCCGTGAATTCAGCCAGCAACAGCAACAAAACAAAAAAACATGAAACGTATCTTAAATATGTGCTTAATGCATAACTGCCATTTTAAAATGCATCACAAAAACACTGGTGTTGTGTATTATTGTTTTTAATGTCAATGATAAAATGTGCTGTGGTCTGGTTTTCAGTTCTGCTCTCCACAGGAAAGAAAAAGTAAATGTTTCTTTATTATAGACATTTTCTTTCTAAATGCATCAAATCGCACAGTCCTGTGTTTTCCATCTTGTGTATTATACTATAAGCACATTTCAATAAAAAATAAATAAATAAATAAAAGCTAGCATGCCGTCTTTATTCTTTCTTTATAAATTTTAGTTACCATGTTTTAATAACATACATTTATTTAAAATACATTACTTGAACAGTGGTTTAAAATACTTTATCGCTTTATGTTTTGTTGAAAATCTTAAAATGTCAACCCTATTACATGGTTTTGTAAAGGACACAACTGATTTGAGAATATATCAGCATTATATTCTTTATCTGAGAGGTTAAAGGCACACTATGTAATATTTCGCCACTAGAGGTCGTATATTCAAAACAAAGGCGTAGCTTGATGACGCTAGATTTCGCTGAATCATGGGAGTTGTTGTCTTCACCTCTACAGCCGGTGGAGAATACAACCAGACTTGTGCAGTAGGGCTGTCAAAATTAATCGTTTCTACGATGCACCGCGATGCAGACGAGGACGACTCGGTATCGGTTCAGTAATAGGTAGTAATAGGTTCAGCGTGGTTAAAACTGCTCATTTTACTGGATTTAAAAACTTTCTTAGATACATTTGGGACAATGCAAGAACATAAAAATGAAAATATATAACATAGTTCTAGTGATTTTTGGATATTATGATCCAAAAATCTTACATAGTGTGCCTTTAAACTAAACTGTTAAACTGCTACTCAACCCTGTTAGTTTTCTGAAATACTTATGTCCCAATAACAAAATTTATTTAGATGGAGATGGTACAATAAAATTGTGTATCTGGTAGGGCTGGGTTAAAAATATTGATTTCTCGATATAAATTGAATCTCATTTTGATTAACCAAAAAAAAAAAAAAATATATAATATATAATATAGCTTTTGGGCTATATTAAGGTGCTGAATTAACCAATTCTGTAGCTTGGATGCTATTGTCGAGGAGAAAAGTCTTGTATAATATTATAGCAGCATTTTGTGAAGCTGTAACAGATTTTTTTATTATTCTTAATTAAAATCAGCATTTTTAAGTAAATAATTCTTCAAGGTTTTATTATTTTTTCCCCCTGCTGTCCACCTTATTAACTTGAATTATTACAAAATCGGCTAAAACTTTACCAAAAATGATTTTATAATGTCTAAAATATGTACCTGAATGCATATTGACGCAACTGAACACGGGAACAGATCATTTGCTCCATATAGAGCTATAAGGCCATCTAGTGGTAAGAGTCATGAAATATGTTTTTTTTTACCCCACAAGAGGTCGGCAGAGACACCCAAAGTGAGAGTTATTGAATGTAATGGAGTTATTTTGTATATTAAGTTAAATAATCTTAAATTATATTAAATTAAATATACAATATAGTATTATAAAACAATAATATAAAAAAATATCTCCCAAAAAATGCATTACAAATATAAAAATGAAATGATACAGGTGATATTTCTGGACAAAAAAAAATGTAGGCCTAACTACAGTAACGTTATAATTTTAGGGCTTATAATTTCAATGACGGATAGGCCTATGAGGGTTGAGGGGAGGAGGGGAGGAGGAGAGGATGAGGGTTTATTGGTCTCTTTGGGTGGCCGACAGCAACAAAAACATATTATTGAGTGATTATTATGTGTTTTGGACTCATTATTTTGATCAAGAGCACATGTTGAAGGCCATGTGAACCAAAAGAGCAACTTAATATCAATGCAGAGATGCCAACCGCAAACAACTTCAGCTAAAATCCCATTCTTTCCCGTGACTTCCCTCACAGTAGGCCTAACTTACGTTACTTCTACAATTGGTTGATGAATGAAATATTTCATCACCATCCTATAATTTACAATAAGCTTTATTACTTTTGATATGTAGCAAAGTATCAGATTTCAAATTGTCAAATGAAACTCAAACAATAATTACCGTTTTGGCGCTCTTTGATGGCTGCTGAAACTTCCTCGAAATTAGGACCCCATGGCAATTACATTTAATAGGAACCCACTTTCACGCCTGTTTACAAATCCTACAAAAGCATATATGATAAATGCTGTTTGAACTAATTACCTTTAATGTCTGTATTAGTTAACTTGTGTATTAGCCTACTACTAGTTACAGCACGAAATAAACATGAATGAACATAAGGTATGATGAAAGAAACAGTATAACTTAACAAAATCTGTCTCTTGTCTCATAAAATCGCCCAATCAGCGTTTCAACCAAAGAAGTCAATGAAACTGCTTATGAAAAAAAACATAAAACTACCACAAACTTGTTAATCAGCTGGAAAAATTAACTTTAGATGAGCATTTTGTTAAACTATATTCTCATATTCTTTGGATTCGTCAATATATAATGGATGTTTGAATAAATCTGCCATTTATGACAGACACCATTTAAATGTTTATATTTAAAAAAACAAACAAGTAGAAACATAATAGTGATTAAAAGGTTATTATAACAATATTTGCATACACTTTTCATTTTGTGTAATTTAAAGTAAGTCGCCTATAGCAATCAGCAATAATTTTAACCTTTAATTTTATAGTAACACCAACAAGTGTTTCCTGTATAGTTTACTCTACAGCATTAGTTGAGAGATGTTTTTCCTTGAGAATATTGTCCATGTACCTGATTGGCCCCAATTAATTGATATTAAATCGAATCGCAAGCTTGTGAATCGATATAGAATCGAATCGTGAAATGTGTGTCAATACCCAGCCCTAGTATCTAGCCTAATATGACCAGCAATTCTGTTTACTTTTCCTAACTATTTTGCATTTGTTGAGAAAAGCAGCAGAATCACAATCTGAAATTCTATGTAAACTAGTGGAGTGACACAATGAAACAAAATATCAGCATTGTTAGAACTCTACTTGTCAAACCAAATTAGTGCACAGTGTTGTACTAAATGTTTATTCTTCGGAACTCCATTTTTGCTCCATTTGTTGTTACAAATGTCTTAACTCAGCTATTTTAATAAAATGTTATAAACATCTTTATTATGAAACCAAAGGCCACTTGACAGTTCTTCAGACCAACATTTTGTGTACAAAAATCAGAAAGCTAATGAAACCCACAAAAATACAGTACATAAATAATCAAATTACATTATATGGCAAACCAAATGTCATTGGTTTCAGTGCTGTGCTTCAATCTCACTAATTCCCTGATTGCACTGAACTCTTGCTGTGTATTTCAGTGACTGCGCCAGTTCTGTAACAGAGCAACATTGGACAAAAGGGAGGAACAATTATTATGTATCAAAGTGACTGTGTACAAAATGTTTTGTTTTGAATGTGATTTGTTCGCTGTGTATCAATAAAGAGATGATTAATGTGTGGTCCCCCACCTTCTTCCTCCTGAACTGGTTTGCACAACCAAAAGCAAAAAGCAAAACAGGGTCTTTCCCACTACAAGTGTGAAAAAAATAAACCTTTACAAGTTTACTTTTCTTAAGAGAAAATCTCACAGTAGGCATCACACTTTAATCGAAATAAATCTAAAGTCAAACAAAAGTCGCACTAACGCACACCCACATAATTGTGAATCTCATGAAAACATTGAGTCATTTTCCACACACACTCACACACACACACAAAATGCATAAAGAAAATGAGGCCTATTTTAGGACCAATATGCCTTTTTTTTGCATTGTGACAATTTCAAGACAGTTAATCATTTATTCTGTAATGCAATAAAAAATCAGTTACTGTAATACAGTAATAAAAATAAAGGGATAGAACATATACTACCACAATATATACAGTACAATTTATATACTTTTTTAATATTACAGTAATGAACATTGTAGAGGGGGACAGCAATGTCACAATGCAAAAAAAGAATACCTTCGTATTCTTCATGCAAAACATTCCCTTGATTATGATTTTGGGGTTGAACAGTTTTCGTGAGACTCACTCATACGTGTCTCTCTAATGCCCTGGAAAAACTATGAGTGTGCAGGAGGCGTATGAAACCCCCGATCAGTGCAGCATTTTGCAGTGGCACCAGGAATTCATGTACAGTAAATGAGGGAAGGAGGTGCAGCACCTCCTCAAGACAAGGCAACATCACTGTCATTGTGCATAAGTGAACGTACAGTAGCAGCCAGACATCTTCAGTGTCATCCAATCCCTCATGAACAACTACTGACTCCTTGCTTTTATTTCAGTTCTTTCTTTCAGCAATTCAACTAGAATCCAAACCAGCAGAGGAGTGAATCTACGGTGCCCCTAAAGGGACATGGTGATCGGAGGAAAAATTATATTCCGATGCGTTTGCTTTCTCTTGCGTTCTCCGGAGAAACATTGCTTTTCTTGGGGGAACGGAAACATTTTGCAGGGCGATAGAAAAGTTTCTCTTGGGGGAAGCAAAGCATTTGCAAGACAACGCAAAACAAATCGAAATATACGTTTTTCTCCCATCTCATATTTTTTTTTCTCCATTATGTCCCTTAGTGAATCTCACAAAACGCATCGAGAATATATTTGATCCCAAATTCAAAAGGAAAAATTAAGAAGTTATATTTTGCATGAAAGAAAATGTTTGTTTTTGGATTTATTGGATTTTTTGCATTTTGACTTTTTCATGACAGCAAACAAAAAAAATGTTATGCTGCACTAAAATTTATTTTAAATTTGTTTTTACTGCAATACAGTAACTATAAAAAAACAATACATTACAAAAAAAGTTTCATAAATGTAAATAATAATTAAAAAAAGTCTAAAAGATTTTTCACAATGCAAAAAAATCTTAATGGTCCCGACAAACAGGCCTCATTTTCTTTATGCAAAATATGGTTAACACTTTACAATAAGGTTTTATTTGTTAACATTAGTTAGATAAACAATACTTATACAGCATTTATTAATCTTAGGTAATGCTATTAAAATCTAAAGTGGTATCTGTTAACATTAGTTAATGCACTGTGTGAGCTAACAACAATTGTATTTTTATGAACTAACATCAACAAAGGTTAATATATGTTGTAAAAACATAGTTCATGTAAACTAATGTAAACAAATGAAACCTTATTGTAAAGTGTAACCAAAATATGATTTCTTAATTGTCCTTTTGTTGTTTTTGTGAAATTCTCCCAGCGGTGCATAAATGTTCCCTTTGAGTTTGAGAAGTCGGTCTTAAATAACAAACCTGTGATTCTGTGATCAGCTGCTGTAAACAGTTGGACCAAATACAAAATACAATCAAATTCCATGTGAAACAAAACAAACCAAAAAAAACAGCAAACCGGCCATGTCGCGACGTAGCGTTCCCGCACGGATTCCTCTGATAAAAATAAGGCAACTGGAGTTAGACATCACCAGAGAGATCCCGCTACATTTCTCCTTCCTCGTCCTCTTCCTCTTTCTCCGGTAGCTGCATCTTGAGCCACCCTTCGGCGGAGTGGCCGTGCTTCTTCTGGTGGCGTTTGTAATTGTCCCAGTGTCCTGTGGTGTAGCCGCACTCCTGGCATTTAAAGGGCTTCTCGCCGGTGTGCCGCAGCATGTGGCGTTTCAGGTTCATGCTCTGGTTGCAGCTGTAACTGCACACGCTGCACTGGAACGGCTTGGCGCCCGAGTGGATGCGCTCGTGCCGTTTGAGGTTGGCCAAGTTCCCGCAGGCGTAGTCGCAGGCGTGGCATTTGTACGGCTTCTCGCCCGTGTGCACGCGGTGGTGCCGCTTGAGGTTGTCGAAGTGGGCGGACGCGTAGCTGCACTGCGGGCACTTGTAGGGCTTCTCGCCGCTGTGAGTCTTCATGTGGCGGGCGAGATGGTTGGGGTACTGTGTGACGAACGGGCACGACGTGCACGAGTACAGCCTGTCGTCTTTCTCCGGGCTGGCGGGCGAGCTTTTGGACAACATGTCTAATGTGCATTTGCTGCAGATCTGCGCCGTCGCGCCCTCCTCGTCCTCTAGGACCGCGCCGCACACGCGACACGTGAAGGGGAATAGCAGCTCGGGAAGAGGGTCCGACTCTTTGGCCAAACTCTCGGTGTGCAGAAGGGCGGGAGGATGGCGGTCCGTTCGTAGGGCGTCGTAGCTTTGGAGGAAGTCGGAGTCGTTGCTGATGTGCAGAGTGAGGTCAGACACCACCGACTCTGAAAGACAAGGAAAAACAAAAAAAAAGCTGAAGGGCAATTTTCCTCTTTCGAGCTAACCCAGTTTTAGGAACCCAACACTTTCTACTTCCCTTTACTTCACAATCCACTTCCTCTTTTTTTCTTGCAGCATAAAAAGCTCAAAGTATCGTAACAAGTGGAAATACACCAGCAAGAAACCTGCAGTTTTGAAGGGAACAGGTGCTTCTTTGTTCACTTTGAAACACTCAGAAGCCGTTAGACTAGCAGAGATGTTTCCTCAAGGAATCTGAATTCCTGTTTAGCACTCATAATCCAATAAAGGTTAAATAAATGAGTAAGTTCAAGTTAACAAGAAATGGCATTCATAACCCATTTTACTGCTGTAATATGACTTCTGTAATTGTGAGTTAAACAAGAAAAAATATTAAGGGTCGTACTTTTTATCCATCAGGAATTGACAGGAAAAGAGTGTTTCAAATCAGATCTGAACATGAGTTTGCAGTGGATTATGGGGGATCTGTTCTTCTTCCTGGAACACCACACCAGCACACACTTTTGTGTAGGTTTTGAACCGGCACTGAGAGTCAGTTTCATCCTCCAGAGCATCTCCACATATGCCAGTGCTAACGCTTCTTGTTCACATCTGTCCTTATTTAACATTATTATAACTAGTGTTTTGTTATATTTTTGGCATTTATACATGTATTATGAAAGGTCAGTAGAAGTGAGAGGAGAACATGATCAGGAAAGGAACAAAAAAATGGGACTCGAACTCAAACTTGAATAAATGCAAATTTTCTGATAAAATTAAAATAGTAATTTTAAAAGATGATTTAAAAAAAAGCTCCATTGTTTATAGGGCTGCACAAATTTTGTCTCTTAAAGTACGTGAGTGTATATCAATAAATATTACTATAATATTAATAATAATATTAAAATCAAACATAACATTATTATTACTGTATATTACACTTTTTTTTTTTTTTTTTACAAATTTGTGTGATTATATTTCAATATGGCTATTAAATAATAAGTATTACTATTACTAAATAAAAAGATAAAACAGGGTCATTCCATGTTCAAATTTCAGAAACTTAAAATATTGATTTTGTAAATATTTTTTTTCTGAAGAAAGACATAAATAGTGATGAAAGCCAAAATATTAAATGTATCCATTATATCGTAGAGGACGCGGTATTAAGGTTTATTTATACTTCTTAAAGTTACAGGCATGCAAACTTGGTGCAAAATCCCCATTTTTGAACTGTCACCGTTTAGTTTCATATATTGAAACAAAGATTGCTAAAGTAAGTAAACAGATTTTTACTAATAGACCGTATAAAAATAAAATAATGATGCTGCCATCTTTTTAAAGTCATTTTTACTCCCCAGTAATTTGGCTCCAAATCTCAGGTGAAAATTGTTATTTTGACCCCCCTTTTGATTTTCTTCTTTACTTATGTATTTCTTTCACCAAAAAAAATATATCAAAAGTTGAGCTGACACAGTAAGAAATCCCCACAGTCATTTTTTACCGTAAAAAAGAAAAGAAAAAAGTACTAAGCTAGATTTGATAATCACACTAAGCTATATCCCAATTTCAGTTTGACTTCGATTATTCATGCAGCCCTAACGTGCACAGACGAATCATTCACAATAACAGCAGGAGAGTAAAAACAACGTGGTGGATTAAACAAATACCTTCCGTTAAGGCTGTAGATTTGTCCTCCTTGTGGCTCATCATGTGTTTCTTTAAAGAGTGGCTGTTGTTCCCCCGGAAATCGCACTCGCCGCAGTTGAGCTCCTTCTCCTGCGTGTGCATGCGCTGGTGTCTCTTCAGGTTGCCCAGAGAGTTGCACGCGAACGTGCAGAACTCGCATTTGTACGGCTTCTCGCCCGTGTGTGTGCGCACGTGTCTCTGCAGGTTCACCAGCTGGGCGGAGGCGTACGAGCAGTGCTGGCACTGGTACGGCTTCTCGCCGTTGTGCGTTTTCATGTGCCGCTTCAAGTGATTAGAGTAACGTGAGCTGAAACTGCACAGTTTGCACGCGAATGCTTTACTAGCGCTTTCGTCGGGCGTGGGTCCGCCTCGGTGGATCCTCCCCTGCGCGCTGTGGGCCGGGTGGGCCTCTTCTAACGGCCTGTCCTGGCGGTCGGCGTCCCCTCCCTCGGCTCCGCACTGGAGGCAGTGCAGGGCGAGGTCCAGCGTCCCACTCAGGGGGTCGGCGAGCAGCTGCCCGCACTGCCTGCAGGAGAGGTACGTTGTGAACGTGGCGTCGGGGCCCATCTCCTCCCGCTCGCTCTCCGTGTCCCGCGGGTCCTCGAAGTCGCTCTCGATGCCCAGACGGTTGTAGCTGGAGCAGTCCTCGTCGCTGAAGCCGTACACCGGCATTCCCATGTCAGCAGTGACGGAGTCTGTCGGGAGATCACAAGATACTGTGTTATGCAGTGCTTTCTGGTTTAAAAGCGTTTTCTTTACATAATAATAATGCATTTTATTTAATGGTGCCTTTCATAACACCCATGGTCACCTCACAAGCAATGCTCAAGACAAAACACACAACAAACAAGTCTTATATACAGATTAAGTGCAGTAAAGTCTCAATAAAACATGTTATAAAAAAGCCTGTATAAAAAGATATGTCTTAAGACGCGTTTTAAAAGTCAACAAGCACTCGCTATGAGGAGCACTTGGGAAGTTGAGGCAAAACATATCAAAGGTTTCATGCTTTAAAAGATATATTAATAATATAACATAATTAGTGCTGGGTTTGTGTTTATATAATGTGTGTACTGTATATAATTATTTTGTATACATAAATACAAACACATGCATGTATATATTTAAGAAAAAATGTATTTATATATATATAAAATATTTATATAATATAAATTATGTATAAATATAAAGTATATTTCTTAAAATATATACATGCATATGTGTGTATTTATACATACAAAATAATTAGGCCTATACACAGTACACACACATATATTATGTAAACACAAACGTACTCGGTTACTAACGTAACCTCGGTTCTCTCTAGAGAGGGAACGAGTACTGCGTAATATCTTACGCTATGGGGAAAACTCTTTTCCACGAGATATTGAAGCCAAAAATTATCCTTAATTTTTTACTAATGTAAAACGCTTTGCAGCAGCAAGCAGACCTAGGCGAGACAGCTCGCGCGCCTATTGGCTGCTCTGCGGCAATAGCAGCAGCCTATCGAGAGAGGCTCTGCGTGACGTCACGACGAATGGGGGCCTTTCGCGCCCATATCGTCACGTCCCGCCAGAAAGGGCGTGGTCTCGCCCTATATCTAGGCTCGATAGCTGCTCTTACGTCGGTTTTCATCGCCGAAGCGAACCAGAGCGTATTCCAAGCACGGCAAGATACGCAGTACTCGTTCCCTCTCTAGAGAGAACCGAGGTTACGTTAGTAACCGAGTACGTTCTCTTACGAGAGTATCTCTCGTACTGCGTAATATCTTACGCTATGGGGAACACAATGCAACACGCCGTGCTGGTAGGGATCCAACACCAAAGTCCCAGGGGCCGAAGCCCGGGGCGCATATAGTGCATAATCACCATAAACTCACAGAGAGTGAGGGAAGAGAGGCTAGAAGCATCATTCCCTGTAAATAGCATCCGAAAGGAGCTAATCATGTGACAAATAGACCATACCGTCAGGGTGAACATTCAGCCTGAACTGGGTGGCCACGAGTGTGTCAACATTTTAATGAGCTGCTGTACCAGTCAGTGAGCAATACGCAGGTCAAACTCAGTATCCGAGCCGCACAGCGGGCAGATAGCACTGAATTTTATACCGCCAAAAGCTTAGCTTGTAAGGCGGGGACCTCCAGATTATAGTATTTTATAAATGTAGACGGCGAGGCCCAGCCCGCGGCCATACAAATATCTTGCAGGGTAACCCCGCTAGACCATGCCCACGAGGAGGCCATGCCTCTTGTGGAGTGTGCTCTAACACCCAAAGGGCACTGTAGGCCCTTAGAAGTGTAAGCCAGCGCTATGGCACCAACTATCCATCTGGATAGGCTCTGTTTCGACGCGGCAAGTCCCTTAGCACGGCCGCCAAACGAAACGAAAAGCTGCTCAGTCTGTCTGAAACCAGACGAGCGGGACACATAAGCCCTTAGTGCCCTGACAGGGCAAAGGAGACTCGCGTCCTTCTCCTCATTGAGAACCGGAAGGGCAGACAGGGAAATCACCTGGGCCCTGAACGGTGTGTTGAGGGATTTCGGCACGTAACCGTGCTTTGGTTTGAGTATGACCTTTGAGTCGTTAGGTCCAAACTCCATGCATGACGCGCTTACTGAGAGCGCTTGCAAGTCCCCTACGCGCTTCACTGAAGCGAGAGCCATAAGAAACGCTGTCTTGAAAGACAAGTGTTTCATGTCTGACGACTGGATTGGCTCGAATGGGGCGCCTTTCATGGCCTCCAAGACCGTGGAAAGGTCCCATGTCGGGACTGAAGGGGGCCTGGGAGGGTTTAGCCTCCGAGCTCCTCTAAGGAAACGCACGACTAAGTCGCTCTTTCCTAGTGACTGGCCAGACACCGGTTTTGCAAACGTTGCTATGGCCGCCACGTATACTTTGAGCGTGGAAGGGGACCTGCCCTTATCCAGTAGCTCCTGAAGGAAGGAAAGCACTTCCGTAACCCCGCAGTCTACTGGTGAAAAGCCCTGCGCTTGACACCAAGCAGAGAACACAGACCACTTCGAGGAGTAGAGCCGTCTGGTAGACGGGGCTCTAGCCTGCGCGATCGTGTTTAACACTCCCTCTGGGAGGTCAGCGGGTACCCGTTGATGGCCCATGCGTGCAGGGACCACAAATCCGGGCGAGGATGCCAAATCGAGCCTTCTGCCTGAGAGAGGAGGTCTCTCCTCAACGGTAAAGGCCATGGAGCAGCGCTGGTCAGCTGCATCAGGACAGGGAACCACGACTGGTTTGTCCAGAGCGGAGCTATGAGTAGCACTGGGCATCCCTCCCTCCTGATTCGCTCCAACACCTGAGGCAGGAGTGAGACAGGGGGAAAAGCATAAAGGGGCGGCGGGGCCAAACATGGGCCAGCGCGTCCCGGCTTTTCGAGAAGAATCTCGGGCAGTGAGCGTTTTCTTGGGACGCGAACAGGTCCACCTGCGCTTTGCCAAACGTTTCCCACAGCAGCTGGATCGTCTGCGGGTGCAGAGACCATTCTCCTGCTGGAACGTTGTTTCTGGACAGCCTGTCTGGTCCCACATTTAGGTGACCAGGCACATGCGCCGCTCTCAGCGAGAGCAGGTTGTGCTGAGCCCAGACCAGGAGGCGTTCCGTCAGCCTGTAAAGGTTTCGGGACCTGACGCCGCCCTGGCGATTTATGTATGCCACCACTGACATGTTGTCCGACCGGACCAATACGTGGTGGCCTGTTATCTGGGGACAGAAGCGCCTTAGCGCTTTGTCGACTGCTATTAATTCCAAGCAGTTTATGTGAAGGAGCTTCTCCCGCACTGACCACAGGCCAGCCAGCGGTCTGCCCTCGAGCAGCGCTCCCCACCCCGAAGTGGAGGCGTCCGTAGACACCACCTTCACACTTGAGGGGATCCCCAGACTCACACCTGACTGATACCAGTCGGTTGCTTTCCACGGTTTCAGAGCCGAAATGCACTGAAGGTCGACCCTGAGGCGAAACAGACCTGCGGTCCATGCCCTGGGGGGAACTCGTGCTTTTAGCCATAGCTGCAGTGGGCGCATGCGGAGCAGGCCCAACTGGAGTACAGAGGCTGCTGAGGCCATGAGACCCAGCATTTTCTGAAACCTTCTGAGCGGGACTATAGAGCCGTGGCGGAAGGATTTCGCGACGTGCTGAATATTCAATCCGCGCTCTGGTGACAGGCGTGCCGTCATGGATAGCGAGTCTAACACTGTTCCCAGAAAGGAAATCCTCCGACTGGGGAGCAGTGAGCTTTTCGCCCAATTGACTGTAAGGCCCAGCTCCTCGAGGTGCTCGAGTAATGCGGCCCTGTGTTCTAAGAGCTCCGTTCGTGAACGAGCTAGAATCAGCCAATCGTCCAAGTAGTTCAAAACTCGCATGCCCCGAAGTCTCAGGGGGGCGAGGGCCGCGTCCATGCACTTCGTGAACGTACGGGGTGCTAGGGACAGGCCGAACGGCAGGACTGTGTATTGATACGCCTGGCCCTCGAAGGCGAATCTCAAGAATCGCCTGTGATGGGACGCTATTTGTATTTGGAAATACGCGTCTTTCAGATCTATTGACATGAACCAGTCTCCTTGGCGCACTTGCGCGAGGATTTTCCTGGTCGTAAGCATTCTGAACTGGCGCTTCACGAGCGCTCTGTTCAGCAGCCTCAGATCTAGAATGGGTCTGAGCCCACCATCTTTCTTCGGTACCAGAAAATATCTGCTGTATAAGCCCCCTTCGCTCTGAGCCTGAGATAAAGGTTCTATAGCCCCTTTCCTCAGTAGTTTCGCTATCTCGGCTCGAAGTAGATGAGATACTTCGCTTTTTACCGTAGTTTCGACGCGCGCCGTGTAGCGGCGAGGGCGTCGAGCGAATTGTAGCGAATAGCCTCTCTTTATAGTGTTCAGCACCCACTCTGATACCCCGGGAAGCCTTGACCACGCATCCGCGTGAATAGCTAGGGGCAGAATGAAATCTGGGCTCTGGCCGCGGGAAAGCGGCGGCACAAGAGTCCGTGTGTGCTGGGAACACAGCGCCGTGTTTACGGCGTTCGAGGCGGGGGGCGCGCTGATCACAGCGGGCAGCCTGGCCGCGCTCATCTCCTCTGAGGCGGGTGGCGCCGAGAGAGCGAGCGGGGCGAATCCCGTGGGATTCGGCGTGTCTGTGAGGAAATGTGGGCGCGGGACCACGGGCACATTTGCTACACTGAAAACACTGTCGTTTAGGGCCGACTGAATGTGTGTTGGTTTCGTTTTTACAGAAACCGAGGGACACGCAGCGTGTAGTGTAAGCGGGCATGGGGATATGGGCGCGTTCACTACAGTGTTTGCACAATCGACCGGAGTCGATTTTATTTGTGCGAGCCCTGCACCGTGGCGGGCTGTGTCTGGGTGTGGGAATGGGCACTGGGGCGTGGGCATTCTTACAACACTCATAACACCATCGGCCGAGGCCGGAACACCAGAAAATACACTCTTTATTGGATTTATCTGGGTAGCCGTAAAAACAGCTTTTGTGTGCAGGCAAGCGGGCTGAGACACCGGCTGCTTCACTGCAAAATACACTGGGACAGTCACAACGCATGAGGCTGAACGAGCGAGAAGTTTTGGTGGAAATCCGGCCGCAGCGGGATCTGAACACCGTCGTTTTCCTAGAGCGGCTAGGAAGACTTTGAGGCCTCGGGCTTGATCTCAATCCTCGGCCGGGGCCCGTGGTGAGGGGGGCGGCGTCCGGCGGAGCGAGACCGCGGTCTCTGATCCCGGGCCTGGCGGCGCTGTGAGGCGGCGGCGGCGGAGGGCGGTGCAGGCTGGGGCTGAGAGCTGCGAGCAGGCGGCTTGGTGCGGCCTGTAGCGGAGCTCGAGCGCTTCGGCAGGAAGTGCTTCATAGCCTGAGAAGTCTTCTGCACCTCAACAAACCTGTCCGCGAAGTCTTTGACGGCCGTTCCGAAAAGGCCCTCCGGGGAAATGGGCGCGTCGAGGAACACAGAGCGCTCAGCTTCCGTCATCTCAGACAGCGTCAACCATAAGTGTCTCTCGGCAACGGCGAGAGAGGCCATGTTCCGCCCCATGGCTTGCGCAGCGGCTTTAGAAGCGCGTAGAGCGAGGTCCGTAGCGCTCCTCAGGTCCGCCACACAGATAGCGCCGGGTCCCTCCTCGTCCAGCTTGAGGAGGAGGTCTGCCTGGTAGATCTGCAGAATAGACATCGTGTGCAGCGCTGAGACTGCCTGCCCGGCTGCGGTGTAAGCGCGTCCGTGCAGCGATGATGTCACTCGGCAGGCTTTGGACGGGAGCGTCGTCTGAACCCGCCGTCCCGCAGAGGGCGGGCAGAGATGCGACGCGACAGCCGTCTCCACCGGAGGAATGGCGAGGTAACCTCTACTTCCCGCACCGTCGACAGCCGAGAATGCCGCGGAGGTAGAGGTACGCATCCTGGCGGAAAAGGGGGCCTTCCACGACTTTGCAACCTCCTCGTGAAGTTCCGGGAGGAAGGGCGCGGGCCTAGATTTTGACGGAGCCTCGTCTTTCCCGAGAAAGCGCCCGTCTAATCTGTTGCGCGGCGGCAGCGTGGGTGCCTCCCAATCGAGGCCGATGCTTTCCACGGCCTTGGTGAGCAGACGCATCAGCTCAGTCTCAATGCCGGCTCTCTTCCCAGAGGGTTGGCGGGGAACGTTAGCGGAGGGGAGGTCCACAGAGCTCGCCCAATCCTCGCTATCCGAAGCCAAGAGAGAACACGCCTCGGTGTTGTCGTCCAACTCGATGGCGGACGCGGCGGCGGACTGACTCATAACACGACTCGAGCGGTGAGCGACTCGAGCGAAGCCGGCGAAGCTGGCGGGCGAACCGGCGAGCTTTGGCGGGCTGGAGATAGCTCGGGAGCGCGCTGGGCGCGGCGCTTCTTGCGACGCGGCGTCACGGCAGGCTGGGATGCGGGCTCGGAGAACGAAGCTAGGCGAGTCCGCAGAGTCACCATAGGCAAACGTTCACAGTGATGGCATCCACCGTCAGCGAGCGCGATGGCCGCGTGATCCTCACCCAGGCAGGACACGCAGATGACATGTCGGTCCTCGTCGCTGAGTGGGGCTCGGCAAGAACCACAGGAAGGCATCTTTAAAAAGACGCCGCTCTTTTAGAGGGGTGGGAAAAAGCAGAAATGCAAACACACACACACACTCTAGGCAGAGGAAAGGATATAACGCCGGAAAGCACAGCAGGTACGGCGGCTGAAGGCGGCGAGGCCAGCGACTCCAGGCTCAATGGCACGTCCCGCTGAAGGCTACAGGTTGACGGCGCGGCTTCTCACTCTGGATCCAGCGATGCGGGAGGCTTCGCTGAAGAGATGAAAAGCGACGTAAGAGCAGCTATCGAGCCTAGATATAGGGCGAGACCACGCCCTTTCTGGCGGGACGTGACGATATGGGCGCGAAAGGCCCCCATTCGTCGTGACGTCACGCAGAGCCTCTCTCGATAGGCTGCTGCTATTGCCGCAGAGCAGCCAATAGGCGCGCGAGCTGTCTCGCCTAGGTCTGCTTGCTGCTGCAAAGCGTTTTACATTAGTAAAAAATTAAGGATAATTTTTGGCTTCAATATCTCGTGGAAAAGAGTTTTCCCCATAGCGTAAGATATTACGCAGTACGAGAGATACTCTCGTAAGAGAACTTTAATTTTGGATGCAATTAATCGCGATTTATCGTTGCCTAGCACTAAATATAATGTAATAAAATATTATATTAATTATTTAATAATAATAATAAAAACATTTTTACAATTTAGTTTGGAATAAAGTATGGAATAGTATAGCAAAAATATTGTAGTTTATCTGAAATATTAACTTTTATACCAGTACTCTGTGATAATATGAATATTTGTAACACAGAAATAACAATAACGTGTGTTTTAAAAGACTGCTTGTGAAGCTGTTTCATACCTAAACATGATAACTGCTCTCTCTGGGTCAGCGGAGCCAACACAGATTTGAAAGAAGATATTTTGAAGAATGTCGGTAATCAAACAGTTGAGGGACCCATTCACTTCCATAGTATAGAAAAGAAATCCATCAACTGTTTGGTTACCGCCATTCTACAAAATATCTTCATGTTAAGCAGAAGAAAGAAATTCATTCAGGTTTGGAACAACTTGAGGGTGAGTAAATGATGACAATTAAAATTTTGGGGTGAACTATCCCTTTAATCCGGCAAATGCTTGGCTGAACTATGGAAAGGTACAGCAAAATAGTGTAATTTAAGCTGAATTAAAGTAATTCATGCACTGACCTGATTCCCTCTCAAAACCAACAATCCTGTAGTCATTTTCTCCAAAGCCCAGCTCCTGTCCGAGGAGGAAGTCACTCTCCAGGACGAGGTTTTCCTGATTGCCAACAGCCGCACCATCTTCAGCTCCCACTGCAAAAAAAACAGTACAACATCACAGCCTGGGTCAACATACAGTTATAGCCTATGTCTTTACCATGCTGGAATCAATCGGATAATCACATCACTCTTAAACATGAAACTAAAAAGAAAGTATTCATTTTGAGATTCTCAGTATTGGGAAAATAACCATGTCCACTTGGATGACTCCAGTGTCATAGTCCACTAAATCTACTAGCAAATGGATGGCACACATTTGGCTCGTAAAAGGGTTTAGTGGGTTTTTCAGACTTTCAGAGTAAATAGTGTGTAAAATTTTATTGTACGTCATTTAGCAGCAGTTTAATTTCGGCCATCTTTTGATTTGGGCATTGGCAATTGAACACTAACTATAAATATAACATTCTAGAGGACATCCAATGATAACAAGATTTAAACAGTGACAAGACTGATGGTTAACAACACCACAGCTACATGAGCTCTGAATGGAGCAAAAAAGTATGATAGAAAGAAATGCATAAAGGAGGAAGGAACAGTGAAGAGACACTAGATAAACAGAGGGAATGGGGTCAGAGATGGGTCAAGCCCGAGTCCCGCAGCAGGAACAGGGGGTCTGTCCAGAGGAAACGGAGTAAGGAAAGAATGACGACAGAAGAAGGGGAAGTCGATATGTTTTCACTGAGATAGAATCGAGCTGATTCTTAAAGACACGTAAATCAATTTTAAACAAGAGCTTTTGGAAATAGATTCTGCTCACTTGGTCAAGGCATCTCAATTAAACCTTATATAAAAGCTCGAGAGGAAGTAAAAAGAGCTGTGTTTTGTTAACGGACACAGCAAAAGTAAAGACATGCTCAAGGTTAAACTTGTGTATATTCATTTCGAAAGAATAGAAACAATAGAAAGTACTGAAAATCAAGTTAACAAGAGCGAAAAAATACAGTGGACAAAAATGCAAAGCAGAGTAACCAAGGACATGCAACTTAATAACAAAATAACAAAACATATCTACAACAAAAGTGTTTCATAAACACATTCTGATCTGACATTACATTATTAAGTCTAAATGTATGTCAATATTAGAACATTACAACTATACATGTAATGAAAACTACATTATGAGATTACAAAGCATTACAAATAGTCAATTTATTGTAGACTAGTCATGGTTGGCCTTGGCCATGTGAATAGTTATAGCCTTAAAAAATGCCCATATATACACACACAACATTGTTATGCTCTTGTTGATTATAATCAACAGAAATAATCACAATCACACTGATTTCAACAGTAAAATAAATAAAAATCAGCCATTATTTTCAATAAATAACAGAAAATAGAGTCAAACTGTGAATTAAGGTGAAATCAAGTGAGATAGAAGTTCAGACTTACATTTGACAGGCTGTGGGTTGGACTGTTTTCTTCTTGGCATTTTTCTTAATGTGTCTGTTAATAATCAGCAGTTCCCTGTTGAGCTGGTCTTCATCACCATCACCTTCCTCTTCCTCATTTTTCTCTTCCTCACCCGAACAAAGAGTTCCTCAATTCCCTCATAAACCCCGAATTAAACACGTATTATCATCATATGTAACCCCAAAAATCATATTCAAACAGCCAAACAACTGAAACTCTTGTTATGATTTATGTTAGCGTGAGCTAAAATTAAACTACATACATAATACACAGACAGGACTGTAGAAACACTGTCATTTACGATTATATGACCCTCACATCGAAAGGCTGACGTCTGTAGCCTGATTTTAATCCACATCGATGAAAAAATTAGGATATTTTGGATGTAATTTGTGTTTATCCTGATAGCAGTCGAAGGCTAACTAGCATGACTAGCTAGCCCAAAAAGAGAACATACAATAAAAGTCCAGTGTTTATAACCACTGGAGAGCCAGCAGTGGGAACATCAACGTCTCTCCATGAGGAATTATTCGTCCACGTCAATTTTTATCCCTGTGAACTGTCTCCATGAGTTGAAGAAGTGAAAGTGTGCAAGTTTCATTGCTGCTGGTGTTGTGATGGGAATGTGCAGCACAGGAAGTGATTGAAAGAGTTCAGTGTGAAACAGAGAAACCGCGACATCTACTGGAAGACAGGAGTGAGTATCTATCTATCTATCTATCTATCTATCTATCTATCTATCTATCTATCTATCTATCTATCTATCTATCTATCTATCTATCTATCTATCTATCTATCTTATCTATCTATCTATCTATCTATCTATCTATCTATATACAGCTTATACAGTACACTCTCAGATCTATCTATCATAACTATCGTCTGTCTGTCTGTCTGTCTGTCTGTCTGTCTGTCTGTCTGTCTGTCTGTTATCTATCTATCTATCTATCTATCTATCTATCTATCTATCTATCTATCTATCTATCTATCTATCTATCTATCTATCTATCTATCTATCTATATGTCTGTCTGTCTCTGTCCTAAATATAATATAATATTGTAGTTATAATTTTAAATACTAATATTAATAAAAAATTATAGTGTATAATAAATATGAATTATAATATATTCAATATATGTATATTCTATCTATCTATCTATCTATCTATCTATCTATCTATCTATCTATCTATCTATCTATCTATCTATCTATCTATCTATCTATCTATCTATCTATCTATCTATCTATCCATCCATCCATCCATCCATCTATAGACCTATATGCTTATACAGTATATATAACCAACAGACAAAACTCGTTATATGCTAATTTACGTTTATTGTAAAGTATGATGGAGAATAAGAATATTAATAAACATCTCTTCTAACCTTTGCAGTGAAATACAGTATTTAAACGACATTCTTTATCTATTGCCCAAAACTACAGCGATGTGTAGCTAATTTACTGTATATAACTTCATCAAAACTTCGTAGTGAACAAAGCAGAAAAAATTAGTTTTTTTTTACACATTACAATATCAGGGTAAACATATGCTTCTACTAATAGAAACGTTACTAGTTTGGTATAGAAATGCCACACACCACCAACTCATTTCTATGAACACATGTGAACTGGTTCTTATGTAAATCCCTCTGTTGAACAATCAGCTCTACGAAGGTCTGAAACATTAATAACACAGTGCTAATACTTCATTAAAGCACAAAACAAGCCATTGATATACGGTTCACTGTGGTTAGAATTTATTAATGCATATTATAAGGCCACTTTTGTGGCTGACGATGAATTTATTGTAATAATTTACATGTATTAATAAGAAATGCCACATTTATTATTATTGTTCATCCTCTTTCAATGAAACACATTCACGCAACAAATCCATATACACACATCTAAACCGCTGTATATCTGGTTCCCAGTGTTTGATCTCCACAATCATATTCATAGCACCAGTAGCTCCTCCTGTGGTTATAGTTTATGTAATAGGTAAAGAGGTATGCTCATTGTCCAGGACATTGTTCTTTATTGGAGTATACTACTGAATACCCGTATACTACCTGTCAATTCCCGGTTTGGCTGAGGGAGCTGAGAGGTTTACATTAATATTGCCTTTAATGCTCATCTTGAATATCAGAAGATGAGCTGATTATATCCGCTGACAGGTCTGATGATAGTCCAGGGTTCCTGATGATGATGCCTTGGTTAAACTTTGATGATGCTAAGGGAGGATGATGTCCTTTGGAACTACAAAAGAGTAAAAATGGTCAGAGATTAGAAAAAAAATCAATCAAATACAGAGGCAATATGGTTGAACTGCACGTATAATAATACTGTTTCTATTTTTACAGCATTCATGTGAATTTTCCATAACACTTTACAATAAGGTTACATTTGTTGACAATAAACTGACAATTAAAATATATCAAAAGCTTTAAACAATTTTAGTCAAAAGTTAATTTCAACATTTGTTACATTATTGAAATTAAAGGTGCTCTATGTAACTTTCAGCGGCCTCAAGCGGTGATGTTTCAGATTGCAACCAAATTTTACAAGAGCGCTCGTGCTGGAACTCATAGACAATACCGTCTATTACGCAAATATCTCTGCGAATACTAGACGCATTCGGCGAGCACCGAGCTCGTTGGGACCATCTAGTCGAGCTGAAAATAACCATATAGGTTCCATAGTTTTTGGTGGTGTTTTCGCGGAGATATTAGCAGAAAACCATCGGGCGCGCTGCAGAAATGCGGACGCCGGTGACGTCACGATCTCAGAAGAAAATCGCTCGTATCTCTGGAACGCAAAGACGCAGAGAGCTCAAATTCGGGGGAGGAGGTCCCAGGGGGACCCTTGCCCGAAAGCTAGAGTGGCGGGCCTCGGGGATGCCTCCTACCGGATCGCCGTTCGCTGGGACCCCCGATTTCGAACGGCTATAACTCGGGGAGCCGGGCGAGTTGGACCTCGGGGGTGGGCTCGTTCGAAAGGCCCCGTCCAGCACTACGAATGATTAGAGTCTTGAGAATATTGATCAAAGATTGACCGAGATATAAGCCGAAAAACGTGCGCCTTTAACCGGACGTAACTCCCTGACCGTCTACAATAGACTGTATATAAGGAGAGAGGCTCGGGAGCGCGCATGCACGTCACATCCGTTAGATTTCGCGGTAAATCCGACCCGGAGACTTCACATAGAAATAGGAATACTGGCCTTCAGAGGTAATAGCAAAACTCGACAAGTGGATCATTGTAATGTGTGATTACAACCCCTTCACACACATGGAATAAAAAAAGGATTCATTTTAGTAGAAAAGTTACATATAGCACCTTTAAAAGTGTTTCATCTGTTATTATTGTTCATAATTGACCTGAGCTGACATGAACTAACAATGAATGCATTTTTGTATTTGTATGTTATAACTTCTGCTATAAGATTAATACATATTGTAGCAAATTTACTGTATACAAAATGTATTAATAAGGTTAGTGAATCATACCTAATGCATGAGCGTAGCTTGCGAGTTGCGACTGGAAGATACTATGATATAGTTTTACAAATAAATTATATTTTCAACTTGAAAGTAAATATGCATAGGTCTTTTTAAGTGTGTGTTTTTTTTTTAAATTAATTAATAAACAGTTATGCTGTGATGAATCTGAATTTTGGAAGATAACAGCCAAACGTCTGTTTTAAAGCAGAGGGTGAGTCATTTTTCACTCCTTTATTTGCTTAATAAAAAATAAAAATAATTGATATATATATATATATTATATGTTTACCGCAGCCCTTACAAGTAATCTGCATGCGATGCATCTGGTTAAAACAACTTCAATATTACCATATAAGTGTACACGGAGTGTAATATGTAGGTTTACTATAGAAAAGCTATAATGTGATAAAAATCAAAGCAAAAGCCCAGATGTCAAGCTATACCAAATTTTCTGCATATGAAAAACCTGTATGACATCGTCAAATTATGCAGTGTACAGTACTTTATACCACAATGAAACAAGCAATATTCAAACATACAGCTACAGCATGTTTCTACATTGACGTCCTTTGGAAAGTAGCCGTGTGTTTTGAAAGAATCAAATATTTTATGTTGTGTATTAATGGACAATGAGAATGAATATCACAATATTATTATAGACTTCCTTATTTAACCTTACATTCAATCAAGAGTAATTTAACGTGCGATTTAGATCATCTCGGCATGACATGATCAGACTATAGAGTTAAGACATACAGTATTTACATAAAACTGAATTTAAAAATGCTAAATAATTTTATTTGATTAATATTTGCTGAATGCATAATTTTTTTTACACTTTAAAATAGGTATATAGTAATTAAGTAGCCGACTTACCATTAGTTTAGTTAATTATAGTCTTTGTTTATACTATATGGATAGGCAATACAAATAGAGATTTTTTCAGTCATTGTCGCTCCAATTAAATTAGTTTGTTATTGTTATTGTTTAATTCGCTCATATGCAAAGAGTTGTTTTTTAAATGCTTTGTTAACAACGTATTAACAAGTGTATTTTAATCCAGTAGGAACGGGAGCTGTTCATGGCTATTATGGGTAAATATAACTTTCTCACTTTAGATTAGGTCACAGAAAATCGGAAAAAGTCATTAATTAAGTTATTTAAACCATAATTTCTTGGATATTAATTACATTAATGTTAAGTGTTCCTTACATTTTTTTACAATTACATTAAACATCAGTTTGGGTAAAGCATAAAAGAACATTATCTAACTCTTTACATGCAAGCTAATTTGTAAATTACAGTAACTGAAAAACTCTATAGTTTATAGTCTCCTCTGTATTCAATACTTTTATCCCTTAAAACAAATAGTTGATCAGCCAAATTAAATTTTTAAAGGTTTTTGGATGTAACTTTTTTTTTATTATATTTAAATTCCTTTTGTTTTTGAATGTAACTGCACCCTTGCTTTATTTACAATCCGCGTATTCATGAATATGCTAATTAGCCCCGCCTCCCCTCACTCATCATGCCAGTTTAGAGATCAGTTCGGCTAACGTAGCCTACTGAGGTAAATACTGCACAATGGTATCACTCTTTACAACGTCGGACACTTAACGGTAATAATATGATTAGCTTTATGCTTGACATTATCAAACAGCTAATAATGTGTTGATAAGCCGGCACGTTGACGTGATTGGTTACAAGGTAGTTTATGAGGTCAGAAACACCAGCGATTTCAAACCGCGTTCTCTTTCATAGGTTCTCTCAACGCTGCGGAAAGCGCAGTGGTAAGCGCAGTGGGATATTCTCTGAATGTGCCGATTGTCTGAAGCCTTATAGAATCACGCCAATTCATTGGCTGATGGCGTCCGCGCAATATGGCTCCGCCCCGACGCTCTTACGTCGCATCATACGTATTCGCGCGCGCGCCATCTGCTCCTCAGATTTCTCTGCCTTCAGAACGAAGCGGTCACGTTTGCCCTTCGCTCGTGATTTTTCTGAGCTACAATTACATCTAGGATTATTCTCGGCGCTTCTGCGACTGTTCAAGCGGAACTCTATTTCTCCTTACGGTGAAGCTGCCATGGATTACAGACGCTGTACTCCGCCATGTGCTCGTTACATCGCTAACGACGACCCACACAGTAAGTGCGTTAAATGTTTGGGTTTTTCACATGCGCGTGAGGCAGTTATAGGATCGTCTAAATGCAAATTCTGTGAAAATTTGTTGCTCAAAACCCTCAAATTGCGGCTCGCGGTCTTTGAGAGGGAATCATTCGTCTCCCCCTGTCGCGCTCCCGAGGCCTCTCGAGGATCCGCGACCTGGGGTTCGGATGTAGAGCTTGAGGATGCGGAGTTCGAGCAGACGAGCCCCGCTCTTTCTCTCCCTCCCTCCCCTCGGCACGCGCGAGACATGCCAGTCGAATTTTCACACGATTATTTGCGCCCCAGCCCGGGAGCACGCGACGCGGTTTCTTTCGGGCTGGAGGATATACTTTTTACCGAGGCTTCCGACTCCGAGGATTTCGGGCCTACTCTCGCCGACGAGGTTATTCCGCCGAGCGGCCAGGAAGCGCGGCCTACTGCGGCCTACGCGGAGCTCGTTGACGTGCTTTCGCGCGCTACGGAGAAGCTCACTATTGATTGGCCCGACGAGCCACGTGAGTCTCAGTCGTCGAAACTCGACGAAAGGCTTCTCAGTGGCCCTAATTCTAGGCCTCAACGGAGGAAGCTGCCATTTTTCAGTGATTTGCATCATGAGATCTCCAGATCCTGGAAGCAGCCTTTCTCTTCGCGCCTCACTAATGCGGCTGCTGCTGATTTCACCAACCTGGTAGGTTCTGTGGAACAGGGCTATTCCGCCATTCCGGCGATTGAGGAAACTTTAGCCGACCATCTTGCTCCGTCGTCTGCGCCGTCCTGGAAGTCGCGCCCCCTTCTCCCTTCTAAAGCATGTAGGACTACTTCCTCTCTCATTGGGAAATCCTACATGGCGGCTGGGCAGGCAGGCATGACCCTGCACACTATGGCCATTCTTCAGGCCTACCAGGCGGACGTCCTGAAGGAAATGGACGAGGGTGACGGTGTGACCCCTGAAGCGGTCAAGGAGCTTCGTAAGGCTACGGATTTAGCCTTAAGAGCCACCAAGCATACCGCACGTGCTATAGGTCGCTCTATGGCTGGTTCTGTTGCGGTGGAGCGCCACTTGTGGCTTAATCTCACGGAGATCCGTGATAAAGAGAAGGTTTCCTCTTGGACGCCCCATTTCTCAAACAGGGTTGTTTGGTGAGGCGGTCAACACAGTGGTTGAGAAATTCCGCTCCTCCAAATCCCAATCGGCCGCGTTCAGACAGTTCATGCCCAGGAGGGCTAGGGAACCTTCTGCTCCCCCCCCGGTGCGACCTAGAGAACGTCCCTCTCATAGACCGGAGTTCTCTTCCAGAAGACGAACCAGGGCATCCCCCACCTGCCACGGTTTGGGGAGCCCGCGGTCGCCCGTTTCCCAGTCAACGGCCTCACAAGCGCCTCCAGTTGAAGCGGTCCGACAAACCGACTGCTCCGGCGGCGCAGAGCCGTTCCTGACCCTCCGGTCAGAAAAAGGAGAGCTCCTCTGGTTCCTCAGGGTTGGGTCAGACCGCGCAAGCGTTTCTGCCCACCTCCCAGCTCTCCTTTCCTTGCCCTGTCACCTTCGCCACTCAGAGTGTCTCGAAGTGCAGGCCATATTTCACCTTCTCTACTCAGTCTGGTGCGGGAGGAAGGAGACGCTTTCGGCTTTCTCCCCTCACCCCCCACGCTCTCTATAACTACCGGCCGCATCCTCGGAGGCACTTTTCGTTTTCCTCCGAAGCAGGCGGACCTGGTCACCATGACCCCAATCTCGATGCCTCCCATCACGTGCCAGGACGCCGATGGCCCTCCTGCACAGTCAACCTCTTTACCCCAGGAGCGTCAACACGGCACCCTTACTCAGGTATGTCGTCTGCATTACAACATCCCTCCTCCTCTGTCACATTTCCTTCCAGAGTGGGAACGCTTACCAGGGGTATGGTCCTGGGTTCTTCGCACAATTCGGTTCGGCTACACTCTTCAGTTTTGCCGCAATCCCCCCTGTTTCAACGGGGTGTGTTTCCTACTGTAGTAGACAGCGCCGCTCAGGCTTCTGTACTGCAGCAGGAAATTTCTTCCCTCCTTCTCAAAGGAGCAATAGAGGAGATTACTCCAGGGGAAACCGAGCGGGGCTTTTACAGCCGTTACTTCCTGGTCCCGAAGAAGGGCGGCGGTTTGCGTCCCATACTGGACCTCCGCCGGCTGAACTTCGCCCTTTACAAAGGGAAATTCAAGATGTTGACGCTGAAAGCTATCATATCTCAGATTCGGCCAGGGGATTGGTTCGTGACGATAGACCTAAAGGATGCTTATTTTCACATCCAGGTTGTACAGCGACACAGGCAATTCCTCAGGTTCGCCGTTGGAGAAGGGCGTTCCAGTACAGGGTCCTTCCCTTCGGCCTATCTCTAGCTCCAAGGACATTCACAAAGTGCATGGATGCAGCTCTGGCCCCATTGCGGCTCCAGGGCATCCGTGTTCTAAATTACCTGGACGATTGGCTCATTTTAGCCCAATCCAGGGAGCTAGTGGCCCACCACAGAGACGTCGTTCTGAGTCATATCCAGTCTCTCGGTTTGAGGTTGAACTCGGAGAAGAGTGTTCTTGCTCCGGCTCAAAGCACCGTTTTCTTGGGGGTGAACATGGATTCCGTTCTCATGCAGGCCCGTTTGGCCCCTGCACGGATTTCCAGCTTGACGACATGCTTGGCTCGTTTTTCACTAGGCCATCATGTGTCTGTGGGCACCTGCCGCAGGATGCTGGGCCTTATGGCTGCGGCCTCCTCCGTGCTACCGCTGGGCCTACTCCACATGAGACCCTTCATGTGGTGGGTGAAACTCTCAGGGGTTCGACCCTCCGGGTCAACCCTTCGCCTACTGAAGGTATCGCGCAGTTGCTTTCGAGCCCTGTCAGTTTGGCGGGACCCTCTTTTTCTTCGGAAAGGGGTCAGCATGGGTGCGGTATCTCGTCGCCAGATGATTACGACGGATGCCTCTCTCACCGGCTGGGGAGCGGTTTTCGAGGGCAGACCAGCGTGTGGGGTCTGGACCGGAGAGGCTCTCTCCTGGCACATAAACTGCCTGGAGTTAAGGGCCGTTTTTCTGGCTCTGCTTCATTTCCTCCCTCTTTTGGAGGGTCACCATGTCATTGTCAGAACGGACAATATGGCAGTGGTGTCTCATGTGAACCGGCAGGGAGGTTCTCGGTCGCGCACCCTAGACAGGCATGCGCGTCACCTTCTCCTGTGGTCTCAGAGCAGATTCCTATCTCTAAGAGCGGTTCATGTCCCAGGGGTTCTGAACCTCGCAGCAGATTTTCTGTCGAGACAGAAACTCCGATCGGGAGAATGGATGTTGAACCGCCAGACGATGGCTCTAATCTGGAAGGTTTTTGGAGAGGCGGAGGTGGACCTCTTTGCATCTCAAGAGTCATCCCAATGCCCTCTTTGGTTCTCCCTGAGTCCCCCGGCCCCATTGGGGATAGATGCGTTCGCTTACCCTTGGCCAACGCAGAAACTCTATGCCTTCCCGCCCATCAAACTGATCCCGGCGGTCTTGGCCAGAGTGAGAGAGAGCGGAGTCCGCCTCCTCCTGGTAGCTCCGTTCTGGCCATCTCAGCCATGGTTTTCGGAGCTAGTTCCTCTACTGGAGTCTCCCCCCTGGAGGATCCCGGTCAGGGAAGATCTGCTGTCCCAGCTACAGGGCAGGATATGGCATCCTCGCCCAGACATGTGGAAGCTGTATGTTTGGCCGATCAGAGGCCGTTAGCATTAAGCTCTGGTCTCCCAACTGACGTTCAGGAGACTATTGCGAGTGCTAGAGCTCCTTCTACAAGGAGATTATATTCTTCCAAATGGAAGGTTTTTGAGACTTGGTGTTTAGCACATGATAGGAGCCCAGTTAACTGCCCTGCTGGTTCAGTACTGGAATTCCTGCAGGAGAAGTTTGCGGCTGGAGCAGCCGCTACCACTCTCAGAGTTTATGTCGCGGCTATTGCAGCGCATAGGGAATCGGATGAGATTCCCCTAGGCAAATTAAGGTTAGTTTCTGCCTTTATGCGTGGGGTGAAGCGCCTGAAACCGGCTCGCTCCCCTAGAGTCCCCTCATGGGATCTTTCTGTTGTCCTAGAGGGTTTGACGAAAGCCCCCTTTGAGCCCTTGGAGTCAGCTCCGGATAGGATTCTGACTCTTAAGGTTTCTCTTTTGTTAGCTTTGTCCTCATTAAAGCGGGTGGGAGACTTACAAGCTCTTTCTGTTAGCGAGTCCTGCTTGGACTTTGCCCCTGGCCTGGTCAAAGTTTCCTTGAGGCCGAGACCAGGGTATGTCCCCAAGGTTCTTTCCTCAAGTTTCCGCTCTCAGGTAGTTAACCTTAAGGCTTTCCACCCTCCTCCATTTTCATCTGAGGAAGATAGGGAGCTTAACTTGCTCTGCCCAGTTCGTTCTCTTAAGATATATGTAGACCGCTCAGGCGGTTGGAGGAAATCTAACCAGCTTCTGGTTTGCTTCGGTGCTAGCCGCCGTGGGCTTGCTGCATCGAAGCAGAGGATTTCTCACTGGGTCACAGAGGCTATCTCGTTGGCTTATGGGGTGCGTGGCTTGCCTTCACCTCTTAACATTAGAGCACATTCCACCAGAAGTGTAGCATCTTCTCAAGCTCTTTTCAGAGGAGCACTTTTGGAGGATATTTGTGTTGCGGCAGGCTGGTCCTCTCCGCATACTTTTGTAAGGTTCTATAGCTTGGATCTTGACGTGACCCCGGGTTCCCAGGTTCTTTCTGTTTGAACTCGTTTCGGTCGTTGTCTCTTTTATCTACCAGTCATAAAAGCGCTCTAGCTTGGCGAGTTTGGTAGTCCGTTCCCACTGCGCTTTCCGCAGCGTTGAGAGAACCTATGAAAGAGAACGTCTCTGGTTACTTACGTAACCTATGTTCTCTGAATAGGGAACGAGACGCTGCGTTAGCGGCCAAGCTCCTCGCGCTGCTGACAGTTCTTTTCGGCAGAGAAATCTGAGGAGCAGATGGCGCGCGCGCGAATACGTATGATGCGACGTAAGAGCGTCGGGGCGGAGCCATATTGCGCGGACGCCATCAGCCAATGAATTGGCGTGATTCTATAAGGCTTCAGACAATCGGCACATTCAGAGAATATCCCACTGCGCTTACCACTGCGCTTTCCGCAGCGTCTCGTTCCCTATTCAGAGAACATAGGTTACGTAAGTAACCAGAGACGTTTTTGAGGCTGTCTTTATTTCACTGCGGTTTTAAAGAGAAAATACTCAGCAGTGGTGTTGACTTTTAAATTTGCTCATGGTTTGTCTTAAACCATATTAAAAACACCACATAGACATAAACAACATTAAAATCTCGATTTTCATCACAGGGGGACCCCCACAACCCCCTTCATCGACACTAAACCAACAAATTAATGTTGTGGGTAAAAAAGACTGGACAAAACACACATTTTAAATTTTAATATTTTAAATACAACATTTGATGGAAAACAAACACTTATTTAAAAATAAAAAAATACATTAAATTACCACTATAACCAGTAGATGGCGACAGAGGAGAACCAATTTCCATTCCCTACTATTGTTTTTTTTTCCCTCGTTTTGCTTTTACATTTATATTTAGACATTATAAAACCACTACGTTTAAAAAAAATAATTATCAAAGTTTGTCACTTTTTGTACTGAACTAGCCTAACAAAATCTCATGAAAAACAATAACTGTTCTTTAATTGACTGGTAATAAATTGCCAATGAATTACACAAAGGGTAAAACGAGTGCCTCCTTTACTGAAGCTGTCAGTTTTTGCACAATAACGAAAACCCATTTTAATCAATGAATCTAACTAAAGTGCACAATAAATGTCTAATTCACAATGCATTTACGCTTTGTTTGTTATAATGGGTTAGGTTTCTCAGCATGTAGAAATTAAACTGCGACTAAACAGAAACTCATTCAGCGTTTTGAGGGATATTGGGCGGATTCTCACAACTAGTAACTTAAACACTTCTGATTGGACATAACTTTCAACAGACATGCCAGTAATTGGCTACAATACTCAACGCAGCAAAATCACGTTGTAAATGGACACATTTGCAGCGACTAATGCGCCAGGTGATGTCAGTGCGATTGACGGTGTTCATGCCTATTCCGCCAATGCAGAACAAATTAAGCAAAGTACCCCTGGAACCTGCACACGTACCCCACCTAGGGTACACGCACCCGATGCTGGGAATGACTGGTGTAGATAATGCAGTATTCCATTGGAAACAACAGTCAGGGTTGCCAGGTCCCAGAAAAATTTCCAGCCCAAAGCCGACTCAAACCCCGCCCAAAAGGAATGAAAACCAGCCCAATTTTCCACCGTCCAATCACAGTGGACAACGGCAGGATTCCCATAAAGGTCCTTAATAAACGTTTTGATTTTGTTTATATGGTTTACATCTTATTTAGATGATTTTAGCTAGACATGTTTATATTTATATGTACATATTTAATTATTTAATCTGTATTTTATTCCTCTTCAGTTACTTTGGTACTGTTAATTCTTCTTTTACTCTGTCTTTGATTTAAAAAAAAAATCAGCACTTTGCAAGATACATTTTTCAAAATGTAAACTATAAATATGAATGACATCCATAAAAGTCAGTTCAAGTCCAATTTGGGCTATTTATATAGCTATGTTCACAATACAATTGTCACAATCTCAAAGCAGCTTTACAGAAAATCATGATTATTCCTTTTTGCCTTAGTCGCATAGTTGCAAATGCTATGTCTATAAGATCTTTGCCTTAAAACACATGGTAACTCTTTACAATAAGGTTCATTAGTTAAATACCTTAGTTAAAGGTGCTATATGTAACTTTTCTACTAAAATGAATCCTTTTTTGATTGCCTGTGTGTGAAGGGGTTGTAATCACACATTACAATGATCACTTGACAGTTTTGCTGTTACCTCTGAAGGCCAGTATTCCTATTTCTATGTGAAGTCTCCGGGTCGGATTTACTGCGAAATCCAATGGATGTGACGTGCATGCGCGCTCCCGAGCCTCTCTTCTTATATAAAGTCTATTGTAGACGGTCAGGGAGTTACGTCCGGTTAAAGGCGCACGTTTTTCAGCTTATATCTCGGTCAATCTTTGATCAATATTCCCAAGACTGCGCGCTCCCGAGCCTCTCTTCTTATATAAAGTCTATTGTAGACGGTCAGGGAGTTACGTCCGGTTAAAGGCGCACGTTTTTCAGCTTATATCTCGGTCAATCTTTGATCAATATTCCCAAGACTCTAATCGTTCGTAGTGCTGGACGGGGCCTTTCGAACGAGCCCACCCCCAAGGGCCAACTCGCCCGGCTCCCCTAGTTATAGCCGTTCGATCCAGTCCCAGCGAACGGCGATCTGGTAGGGGGCATCCCCGAGGCCCGCCACTCTAGCGTTCGGGCAAGGGTCCCCCTGGGACCTCCTCCCCCGAATTTGAGCTCTCTGGGTCTTTGCGTTCCAGAGATACAAGCGATTTTCTTCTGAGATCGTGACGTCACCGGCGTCCGCAATTTTGCAGCACCATGGCTAAACAAGCCTAACTTACATGAAAAAAATACGTTAACTTTCTGGCTCGTAAGTTAGCTAAACTGAAGGGTTCTACGAGCTAAGCGGACTATAAATATCTCCGGTTGCTAAATAAACCGTCAGGCGTAATCCAAGTTTGTAAAAACTTTAGATTTCGATTGTAAAACTAATTAAAATATAAACTAATGTTATTTGGCAAGTGACCATGGTATAAACGGCTTAATGCCCTTCGAGGTGTCCATTGTCTAGGTATTAATGGACTTATACAAGGCCGTCATCCATTAATACCTGACAATGGACACCTCTCGTCGGGCATTAACCCTTACTTAACTAATGAACCTTATTATGTTACCAAACACGTATTTTCTGTGCACTTCCCTAATTCCTTTAACATATTGTTTTGCATATCTTCATACAATAAATAAAAAACTTATATTTTCTGATCTCAATCAGTTTATCCATAGCCTGCACACTCTTTACAAACTCTTGTTTCGTCTACACACATAAGCATCAATGTGCAATTATTCACTGGCTCTTTCAGCGGTCTTTGGGTTGCCAGGTATTCATTCCAAGTATCAACACACTTTCAAAAAAAGAAAGTCTACAGATAAACATTTGGCGGCCGCGGTACATTATACAAGTACGCGGTACATTTCCCGTGACTGCATTTTCAAAATAACCCAATTGTGTGGGAAACGCGCGACCCTGGCAACACTGACCACAGTGAAAGCCACAGTGTGGGTCAGTGGTGAAGGTCTCACCTTGCTGCCCAGCAGGCCTCCGTTATGGTACTCGGGGGTACTTTGGCCAGACAGCGGCTTGCTTTTCTCTTTACTGTGGTTGTTGGAATCGTTGTCTTTGATGATATCATACTGCTTACAGAAGAGCACAATCACAGCTGCAGCAAGACAGAGATCAGTTTGATTACGGGGACGCAGATCTGATACGTTTCATTAAAACAAAACACTATCTTCCATCTGGATATCACAATTGAGTTTGAAAGGACAAAAGTTTTCTTAAGGTCACTGTAAAAAAACAACAACAAAGCAATACTTAGGAAAATATTTGAAATGCAGAACAGAGAAGTTTGAAATATTGTTACAGGCTTGATAAAGCCTATTGTTTCATATTTGATATGAAAATATCCAAGGCCTCTAAATTATAAACATGATCAAAACTTTTGATTTTTAAGTAAACATAAGAATAACATTTATTTTGTAAGTATTATTTTAAATTGAACACTTACAGGACCAAACACATTTGATTACTTGATTATCCATACATCATTTTATAGAAAATTAATCTTAAAATATGAGTATATCAAATGTGATAAATCCAGCAGTTATTAGTGCAATAAAACTACTACTTTGATCATAAACTAAGCATTTAAATACTACATTACAAAGACACATTATTGAGAGATATAAAATGACAACTGATATTTATATGCATAAGTTATAGGTCTCGTTGATTTACATTACAAGCTATCAGAATTTCATCTTACTGTTTGGTCATATAAATATCAGTAACTGCACTAAATTGTATATTTTTGCTCAGTTTGAGCCTCTGAATAATATTGAAATGAGCTCCATATACTTGTACTATCTCATACTATATGAGCCATTAAAGCCTGATGTATCAAATCAGACTTTACAGGGTTAAATGGAGGGACAAATCAAATTATTTCCTTTGGTAAACAATATCACGAATATCATTGCAACCAGATTTTGTTTTTTAAATTTGTACTTGTTCATCATGATTATATTTAATGAAATCCAAGACAATGTTCTTTACCTGCCCACATTAGTAGTACAGTCATTATGATCAGTATCTCTCCAGTCTGAAGGTGTCTGGAAATGTCTAAGCCCTCAACCGCAGGGTCATCTGATCAGGTAAACAAGACAACAACACATGTTAGAGATCACTGAAGAAATGTCAGAATTAATAATGATGTTATTTATTAACAATCCCGAGAAATTAGACAGTTTTGTGGCTTTTAGTTCATTTCAGTCATGACAACTGGGAGTGTTTGGCATGCTAATGGATATGATGACCATGTTGAGTAGAAATGATTCATGCACGGGACTTTTAATACACACTCAACACACTGCTGTGAGCAAGTAAGACATGCTGCTGCTGCTGTACAATATAGCGTACACAAATTAGCTGTATAGCAGATCTATGCAGGTGGAGCTGGGGAAGGTGGAGGGTTTCTGAAAGGCTTCAAATGCTAACCAAGTATTTGAAGGTTGAGCAGCAAAGCTCATTGGCTACTGAACCAGCAGGAACCAATCAACAGTGCCATATAGAATGATGTGATTGCATGCAGATTGAGTTGAGGACCGAAGGATCAGTCTGTGCATCTAGAGTTTCATGACAGAATTGTGTATGTCTGTGAGCTTTGAGCTCATCATATGCTAATGCTAAAAAAAAAAAAAAAAAATTAAAATTTGTAAATAAAACAAAGTTTATTTGATTATGCTATACAAGAAAATAAAATGTTAGTCTTTCTACATCAAAGTTCATGTTTGAGTCTTATTTGTAAAATTTACTAAAATGGAGTGAAAATGGTTTCAAAGTAAATGCTACACCAATTTTCTTTCAGTGTAAATGATGACAAAAACTAGCAGATACAAATCAATGAAATATGTGCTGGTTGAGTCATAGGGTCTTTCACATAAAAACATGAAATGTGCTGTATTAAATGAATGACATTGGACTAATGCTGATCTAACAGACATGTTTACCTTGATCCATCATGGTGGATTGAAAATGTTCAGACTTTTTAAGCGTCCTGAAGTGAATCTTTTTGCTGGCCAGACTCTCTCCGTAGAGTCCGACGGATTGGACCTGGATAATATAGTCTGTGTCTTCATCCAGATCCCAAAGTATACAAGCGTGACTGGTCGTGTTCACCTCACGAATGAAACGCTGCATCAACCCGTCCTGACGCTAAAACACACCCACATACACACGTTTAAAGATTCATTAGAGGGCATATTTATTGCAGATATGAAATGTTAGACTCCCTCGATTGTAATAAAGGCCTGGGGCTGAATCTCATTGTAATAACTTTGTTTGACCTGCTGTGAGATGGCAAAGCCAATCACGGTCTCTCCATCCAGAATATTCCAGGACACGGTGGCCGAATCTGCCCGCAGGTGTGTAACAGAGACATTGACAGGAGCAGCAGGGCGGTCTGTGAAACACAAATCACCAGCATGAATCATTTCCTAGCACAACCATCTGATGCACTTAGACATATACAACTGAAATTAAAGCTGACATATTCAATAAAAGATGCAGGCTTTAAAAAGATGATATTAAACATGTTCCTGTTGTATGCAACTGGATGATGTTGGTGAGGGATTTTGAGATGCTTTGTAGTATTTATAGATTCATCCCGTCTCCGCTTCCCCGAGACATCCAAGGAACAACTTGACACCGGCTCAATGAACAACTACAATAATGCAGTTCATAAATATGCAACACTTCTGTATTCAGCTGGGATATTATGCAAATTAATTCTAATTTTAAGTCTTCTCTTTAATGGGATAAGCGTGACTCAGTTGGTCAAAATTACAACCAATCCGCAGTGCTTTGCCAAATCTCTGACTTCATGTGTCAAGGAGAAAAATGTTTGACTGAAAAAGGACATGCAGTATGTTTTGTCACACCCAACAACATATTCTTAAAATAAAAACAGAAGTTCAAGACTAATGCATTGTGACACTTTTAATCATGTTTTTGCTGAATAGTTCAGTATAGGGACTTTAACACATTTTAAACATTTTGACCTTCTGCAACAATATAACGACATGTGAATCTGCTTTATATGCACTATACAAAAATGGCGTGTCTTGACAATCATACAAAATACTTTAGAGTCAGATATTTAAATACTTCAAATGCTAAATTAGCTATTTTTATTATATTTTATTATAAGTCTGAATCAACATGTTGCTAAAACGTAATGTTGCAATGGTCAGCTAAGGTCAAAATAACTCCTGCACATTCATTTAATAGGTTTATAGATAACATCAATAACATTATAATGCAAAAAAGACCCAAAATTACAGGAAATGGGTTGCAGAGCAAGACTCGTTTGGTCTATAATTTGCAAACAACATTTGCCATTATGCTGATATCCAATCATTTCTTATACTGTATTGCGAAATAAAAAAGCTACTATGGTATATGACCCAGGTCAGACCTGAATCTCTTTGAACCATAAGCTCTGTTAGTCCAGATGCACATCCAAAGGCATCTTTATTTCCTTAAGTATGCTTTCTAACCAGAGCTCATGCATAAAATTGGCATATATAGAGGTAGATAGAAAACAATTCAATTACTGAGATGACCTTATGAATAAAACAGGCAAGATTGCTAATGTCACATCCTGGAGCAAAAAAAGAAAGGAAAAGAAAGAAAAGAAAAGTGAGAAATTTGCTCATAATCAACTGAATGTTTAACATCAATTAAACGCTTTTTTGTGAATTTGCACATTATCAGTTTTGAAATAACAGGCGGGTTTCACTTTATTTTAAGGTGTCCTACAGTGTAATTATACATTTAAGTACTGATTAATATTAATTTACTACATGTACCACTTACTAAAGGGTTAGGGTAGGATTAGGATTTGGTTGAGTGTTAGTTGCATGTAATTACTTTATTGTTATTACTATGGTTAGTGCATGTAACAAGTTGTTGAAATTACTAACTACTTGTAACATGTGCAACAATGACACTGTAAGATAAAGTGCACAAAGTGCATATTGATCATAAGTACAAATATACACCTGAAATAAATAGAAAAATCATTAACCTTTAGTGCAGTTATAGGGTACAGCTCAAAATACTATAATAGAGCCCTACTATAACAGCATTACACTAAACCCAATCTATGTTTCCATTTCAAAGCTAAACACATCCTTGTAAATAATTTAGTCCCCAATAGGACCATGTGACTGCAACCATGGCAGGGCATTCAGCCAGTGTTTTAGGATCAAACACAGTCACAGTGCTCAGCAAGAGAGCAAACATTGCGTCAGTATCCGCACTCATCCTTTTATCTTGTCATTTGCCAAGAAAAGAGAAATTAAGCTCATTGTAATGTGCCAAGGTCAATGCTTCATGAACATACATCAGCTTAGAAAGCAGCACGATACGCTTTCTGGTAAGATTGTCTAATTAAGAATAAGTGCTGAGGGAGCTGCCAGTCTTTCAATTAACTGTGAACTTTAATGCAAGGTTAGGTGAGGCAGTACAAGCACTTTAAAAGACTTTTAGTCCATCGAAGGGTGTGCAAAATGAGATTCAATTCAATGACTGTAATTTATCAAGAAACAAAAGTAATAGTTGGATCAAATCATCTTTAATAGAAGAAAGCAGTAGGCTAAAATGCCATTATTCCCCTTAAGAACATACCATATATCGCACTGGTACTAAATGCCATGACTTGACATGCTCTAGCACAGGTCATTCTCTCAGCACTATCTATTGGCCCATTAAATCAAAGGCAACGACTAACAGAGTAAAAGGCAATTTCATTAATGTCTTCCTCTGCTGGCTCGGGAAGGGCTTGCATTAAAAACACTGACATTATTATATAACACAGCATGCTTATAGACTAGTCATGATGATCAACACATGAGCGCACAATTATAGAGAGATGCGCGTTGCATATTAGTCATACTGTAGGATATTTATTCGACAGAAGGAACATAAGTTTACTTACTCGCCCCTGCAAAGCAGATGTGGCATCCAAACAGAGATAGAACAAGGCTCATAAAAGTGAATAGGTGAATCATATCTTCCTCAAGAGTTATTCCAGATGAGTGACGCCAATTTCCAAGGAAAAGTAACCCGAAGTTAACATCCCTCCAATTATCACATGATTTTCAACAACGCATTTTCTTTGCTACACTGCGACGATGATAAACAATCTAATAAACCAGCATCATCTTCTTCTTCCTCAGCATCCACGCAGTCTGATGTACAATCGCACCTCAATCTGTTGCCATCCGATTCCGCATCAGCTGGAGAGAAAAAGAGCGAGAAAGACGCTTCCTTTTGCGATTATTTTCAGTGATTTAAGAGCTAATGAAATCACACTTTTTATGTTTACAACGGGACTCGAGAATCGTCAGCCTCGCCACCAGTTACATGTTCGCTGCGCGTCTAATGTAACGCGTAAGCGCGCATGGCGTCCATCACAGAGCTCGCGTTCGCCTTCCTCACTTTATGCGCTCGCTCGACGCTTTAAGAATACCAATAAATCTGCGCTGCATCGCGGGCACATGACCCACAGGTGGTGGCCAGTTACTGATTGATTCTTTCTCAGCAGTCACTCATTCACCTTCTATAGCCGCATGACGCACGAACCTGCACCGGGATGAATGCAGTAAATCACCCTCACCAGATCTGTTAGACGCGATTTATGACGCCATTCAAACTTGCACATCGATAGACCACGGCGGACATCAAGATCAGGAGAATCTCTCATAGAAGACCGAACTGGAGTATAAGGTCCCTAGAAGAGGCAAAATTTTGACTTGATGTAGTCTAAACTAAAGCTATAACAAAGCCATTTAAAATACTTGAATATTTCACATCATGTGAGAAAACAATAGCATTCATGATTACAGAATAGAATAGATCAGGAATGGAATAGTATACTGCAATGGTGTTATTATATTATGAATACACAATAATATGAATGAAATAAAAATGGCTGTATATATGTATTTAGCTGATTCCCTATGCTGGGCGTGGGAAATTATGCAAATTAATTCTAATTAAGCATGACTCAAATTGGTCAAAATTAATGACAATCCACAGTAATTTGCCAAATCTCAGATTTTGTGTTGGACAGAAAAAAGGTATTTGTTTTTAAACCAACACCCAACTATTCCTGTAACACCTTACAATATCAATCAATCAATCAATCAATCAAATTTTATTTGTAGAGTGCCTTACAACAACCAAAAGGTGCACAAGGCGCTTACCAGTAAAATCAATAAAGAACAAAATAAAAAACATAAGTGTACATAAAATAGCAGTAGAAACGGGACGGAAGCTTGTCTAGATGAGTTTTCAACTGCGATTTAAAAGTACTCAGCGTAGTAATACTTCGCAGGTGAGGTTGAAGTGCGTTCCACAGCTTTGGGCCTTGGACGGCAAATGACCGACCACCAAACTTTTTATATCTGAATTTAGGAGTCACCAAAGAGGAGTGTTCAGAGGAACGCAGGGTTCTGACTGGTTGATAGACCGTTAACAGTTCTGCGAGGTAGGTGGGGGCCATACCATTGATGGCCTTGAACACAAACAACAGGACCTTATACTCCACCCTAAACCGCACCGGAAGCCAGTGGAGCGAACGGAGGACTGGGGTGATATGTGAACGTTTGGAGGCATTGCAAAGGAGACGTGCTGCTGCATTTTGAACCAGTTGAAGCCTATTGAGGAGTGATTGATTAAGTCCAATGTAAAGGGCATTGCAGTAATATCCTCGAGCTGATAAAGTCATGAATGGCCTTTTCAAGATCAGCTCTGGACAAAAATGGTTTTGGTACAATATAAGGTTCATTAGTTAATGCACTGTGAACTAACGTGAACCAAAGTGTAAAACCCTCTGATGAGAGCACCATGGCTGTAGCTTCTCCAAATTCCTCCTGGGCTAGCTTTTCTACTGTCTCATTAGATGATGTCCTGGTCTTACTTAAAAAAATGAAGCCATCCTCAAGTCCGTTGGATATATTACCAACCTCTTTGTTTTTCAAAGTGATTGATCTTGTTCTTCCTTTTGTCGTCAAAACAATTAACTGTTCACTCTCCACTGGGACTGTCCCAAACTTTTATAAACAGGCAGCGATAAGCCCCATTTTAAAAAAGCCCAATTTGGACCCAGCGGTGCCTAGTAATTATAGGCCAATATCAAAACTGCCCTTTCTCGCAAAAATCTTGGAGAAGGTAGTAGCTGAGCAGCTTACAGGTTTTTTAAGTAAAAATGACCTTTTGGATAAGTATCAGTCTGGTTTTAGAAAGATGCATTCTACTGAGACTGCCCTCCTCAAAGTGTCTAATGAAGTACAGATGGCTGCTGATTCTGGAAGGTACACTGTATTGGTTCTATTGGATTTATCATCAGCTTTTGATACAGTGGACCACAAAATACTGTTGAACAGATTGAAACATGAGTTTGGTATTGTTGGGTCTGTTTTAAAGTGGTTTTCCTCGTACTTGAGTGACAGAACATTTTCTATCTATGTAAATGGTATACTGTCTGATGCCACTCCACTCTTGTATGGTGTACCCCAGGGCTCTGTCTTAGGTCCACTTTTGTTTCTAATGTACATTAGCCCTCTGGGAAAAATGTTGAGCCATTTTAAGAATGTGTCATATCATTTTTATGCTGATGACTTACAATTGTATTGCTCGTTCAATGACACTGAGTTCCACAAACTAACTGATTTGTTGGATAGTATTTTGTGTGTGAAATCATGGCTGGCTAGTAACTGTCTCCAATTAAATTCAGAAAAGACCGAAACCCTAATTGTTGCCCCAGATAACAAAATCTCTTCAATCCTAAAGCACCTCGGTTCTCTGAGCTCAACTGTCCAGTCGAGTCTCAGTGACCGGTCCTTTCAGGTTGTAGCCCCTAGACTATGGAATGCCCTGCCCCTGTCCCTCCGTGTGGCCGACTCTGTCGATTCTATTAAAAAGCAACTAAAGACACTGTTATTTCAACAAGCTTTTAGCTGACGGGGCTTTATTGCCATTTGATTTAAATTGTATATTCGTAAGTTTTGTTTGGTATGATTGCACTTTGTAAAGCACTTTGTGATTGTATCTGTGAAAAGCGCTCTATAAATAAATTTTACTTACTTTACTTACTTACTTACTTACAACAAACAGCTGTATTTTTAACTAACATTAACAAAGATTAATAAATACTGTAACAAATGTATTGCTCAATGTTAGTTCATGTTAGTAAATACATTAATGTTAACTACCTTATTGTAAAGTGTTATCACATTTGCATGATTCTTTAAAACGAAATTGATCAAATTTGTAAATTAAATAATGGAATAGTCTACAGTGTTTAAGAATACACAGCCAAAAATGTTAATAAAAATCCTAAAATGAATAAAATAATTAGAAACAAATGGCTATGTGCAATTAAAATAAACATGAAATAACCAGAATATACAGTAAATAATATACCATAATATAATAGAATAGAATTGAATATTGCTTGTCTATTGATCATTAAATGTAGTAATCAAACACAGTTGAAAATAAAAAATAAATATTCTTGTGTGCGTCTTTTAGAGTTTTTTTTTTTTTTTTTTACAGCTGATGAGTCAAAGTTCATTTGGTGAACTTTGTTATGCTCACTCTGTTCTCTATCTGGGCATTTCCTCTCAGTGCATTAAATTTCATGTTTTTACACAGTGCATTGTTTGCGCTGACGCAGAAGTCCTCAGATTGTCTGACAAACATGGATCACATGAAGGTGAGTGAAAACTGAACACTGTTAACTGCCTGTGCTTTCATTTCCAATGTCCTTTAGCTGGTAATAGACCAACAAATCTTCTCCCCTCGTAAGCCTAAATGTAATTAAAGGAGCTCTTGAGTGATGCTGGTAATCTTAAGTGCTCGGTTTTCTGTCTAACACAGCAGTCGGGTTACGAGCTCTCTCTAACGTTACCTGTGACAGAGAAAAGCAACCCCATCAGCAGAGATATTGACAGAGCGCACAGCACACAGATGGTGCAAATACTGCAACGATGCGACGCTGAGATTTTTGAGAAAAAAATAAATCATGACCCATTTTATCAGGTTTGGCCTATTGGGTGTCAACAGGATATGAGGAATAATTGTGTTTTCTTAAGTCGTTACATTCCTAACAAGAGTTTCCCATGCAATGCTGACCTGTGCATTTTGTTATTTAGAGACTGTATAGTTTACCTGTCATCCAAACGATGGTGGATGTTGCAAAGAGGGTTGAAATGATTCTGAGGGTCAGTATTTCTTTATTTTTTGTGTTTGTATTTATATATACAAAATAATTATACACAGTAGGCCTACACACACATATATTATATAAACATACACTTTTATTTTGGATGCGATTAATCGTTAGCCAGCACTAATATTTATAAACAGTGCCTTGCAAAAGTATTTGCACCCCCTTTTTTTTTTGCAATATGTGCTAAAAATTGCTTTACAATTTCTACATCTACACTCCATACACCATGAGGTCAAAGCTAAACACAGATTTGTGACAATTTTGCAAAGTTATTAAAAATAAAAAAGTTAAATAATTCGATTGCATAAGTTTTCATACCTTTTTCGGGGGCATTTGAAATGTATCTCCAATTTCACTGGATCATCTTTGAGATGTTACTACACTTCGAGTGGAGTTACCGGTAATCTGTGGCAAATTCAATTGAATAGTATGGAAAGGCACACACCTCTCAATAAAAGGACTAAGAGCTGACATCAGATCAAAAGCCAATGTAGTCAAAAGAACTGCCTGTAGAGCTCAGAGACAGGATTGTGTCAAGACAGATCTGGGGAAGACTACTAAAAAAATAAACAATCTGCTGCATTGAAGGTTCACAGAAGCATGTGGCCTCCATAATCCTCAATGGAAGAGGTTTGGAACAACCAGAACTCTTCCTAGAGCTGAGCAAATCGATCCATTGCAAACTAAGCAATTGATGGAGAAGGGCTTTGTTTAGTGTGGTGACCAAGAAGCTGAGGGTCACTCTGGTTGAGCTCCACGATCATATATGCAGACGGGAGAAACTTACAGATGGACAAACTTAGAGAAGGATGGAGAAGGGCTTTGTTTAGTGTGGTGACCAAGAAGCTGAGGGTCACTCTGGTTGAGCTCCATGATCATATATGCAGACGGGAGAAACTTACAGATGGACAAACTTAGAGAAGGACATCACTGCAACACTCTTTATGGCAGAGTGGCCAGATTCAAGCCTCTTCTCAGTGAAGACACATGAAAACCCACTGGAAATTTGCAAATAAGCACCTGAAGGTCTGATGAAGCTCAGTTGCAAGCATCATGTGGAGGATACCAGGCACTGCTCATCACCTGCACAACACCATCCCAACAGTAATCTGGTACAGCATCATGTGTGTTTGTCAGGGTAGAAGGAAAGCTCAGCACAGCAAACTATAGAGATATCCTAAACGAAAACCTGGTCCAGAGCGTTCAGAACCTCGGACTGGGTAGAAGGTTCATCTTCTAACAGGACAATGACCCTAAGCACACAGCTAAGACAATGCTAGGCTCATGGAAAACTCTGTGGATGTCCTTGAGTGACCCAGCCAGAGTCTGGGCTTGAACCCAAACGAACATCTCTGGAGAAACCTGAAAATGACCGTCCTCATCTAACCTGAAAGAGTTTGAGAGGATCTGTGTAGAAGAATGACAGAAAATCCCCAAATGCAGATGTGCAAAGCTTGTCACATCATACCCCAAAAGACTTAAGGCTGTAAAGGTGCTTTAACTAAGTACTGAGTTAAGGGTTTTAATACTTATGCAATGTACTGGTTTCATTTTTTCATTTTTTATTGGCAAAGTTGTCACAAATGTTTTCGTCATTATGCAATATGTAGTGTAGATTGATGTGAAAAAAAGAAAATTTAAAGCAGTTTAATATGGCAGTAACATAAAATGTGAAAAATGAAGGGGTACGAATACTTTCGTAAGGCACTGTACATATTTCACATTTTATTTTTCATTTTAATAATTAATTTTTTTTGTTTTAAGAAACTTTCTTTAAAAATATTAAATCATCATGACTGATTTGTCTTTGCAGGACCCAGAGGAGAGTTTGATTGTATTAAGTGGTTGTGGAACATCAGGCCGTATTGCATTTCTGTTGGTGGTATAGAGTTTAAGAAATATTTATTGATTTAAAAAAATGATAATAAAAACATAGTAATTTGAAAAAAAAAAAAAAAAAATATATATATATATATATATATATATATATATATATATATATATAATATTATATATATATATATAAAATTAGAAACCAATCTGACATTTCACTGTGTTAAATTACTTTATACTTTATATCCGTCATAATCATTTCTATTTTCTATCACCTCAGACGTCCTTTAATGAGATGTTGAAGGCCCAAAGACAGAAAGAAATCTGTTCGTACATCATAGCTGGAGGTGACAGGTGAATAAACAGTCTGTCTGTTTGATGCATAAGATGAGACTCCGGTGTGACACTGCAGTATTTCAGCTCTCTGTTTTTAAAGGGCCCTGCTGACATCACAGGAGGCTCCAGAGGACGACCCAGGGCTCGGAGCTCGCATGCTGGAGAAGGTGAGCGCAGGACAAAAAATGCAATGCAGCTTTATCAAAGTTATAAATCAGTTTCCCCGTAGTGAGACAATAGGCTATTCTTTCACATTTTCAGAAGAACATGTGAGCGACACCTCATCGCAATGCCAGAGTGATTACTAAAGCGTCCTAAGTGGTTATTAATAATGTTGTGCGTTTGCTGCTCGGGTGTTGCTTATAGTCTCAAGTCAAAATTGTTCACCTCAATCCCTCTGTGGCGTGCAGGTCGGGGCCGAGGACCATGAGAGAGCGACACGAGGCCGGTGGCGTGATTACTGATGAGCGACACCTGCACCGGTCTCGTATGTCTCGTGGCCCTCGGCCTCGTCCTGCTCACCACACCCTGCTTCGAATATAAGGCCCTGTCCAAACGGACACGGGTATTTTTATAATCGTGACTTTTTTTACGCCGTTCGGTCGTTCGTCCACACAGAAACGCAGTACTGCGTTTCCATGTGGACGAGCGACCGAACGGCGAAAAAAAAGTCACGATAAGTCACTGAAAAAGTCACTGAAACCGAACATTTTGGAAAACCCCTGCCAGGGTGAGGATTTTCAGAAACGCCGGTTACAGTGTTGTCGTTGACAGTGGGTTTTTACCTTGCGACGTCAGAGTGTGCGCCGTTATCCGCTATGTTTGACGTTAGATTTGCGCTACCGGAACCGGTAATAACGTTTTGTTAGGCTTCTGATTGGCCAACGATGCTTTACGGTTAAGGGTTATATCGCCGCCTGCTGGCGTGGCATGCTCTTGACCGCGCTTGATAGCGTGTTTTTGCGTTTTCATGTAGACGGAGACCGAGCATGTGTGGACGGGATTTTTTTTTTTAAAAGCTGGAGGAAAAACTACCGTGTCCGTGGTGACAAGGCCTAAGTCTTTATTTTTTCACCCATTGATCACCATCTGTTAGTTGAAAATCAAGTCTTATCGATTAGAAAAGTAAGTGAGGTACATTACTTTTAGATATAAAAATAATTTGTATTTATATTTGAATAATTATATGAGTAGTGATGCTTGCCTTAACAAAAACAATATTTATGACACAATTAAACATACTTCTCGAAATTTTCTAAATTCTCTTAACAGGTTTGTGCAGGAAAGAAGGAGGTGCTGTTTATTGGAATATCCTGTGGCATGTCGGTATGAAGTCTGTATTCTCAAATCACATTCCATTTAGCAGTAAAAGACAATAGTCATGACTCATGACAATAGAAATTCATATAAACAAAACTCCCCATTTGTAGATTCATTGAATGAATTATAACAAAAAATCTGATAGTTCACTATTAGCGATAACTAATGATAACAATAAAGATATAGTTCTAAAACATTTTGGTCACGACTCTCGCACTTCTTCAAGAGGCTGAGTAGTATGAGTATCCTCCTGTCCTCTGGGTTAAAGGCCTCAGTGGTGGGCGCTGAGAGCGATCTGAGGGCCAGTACCAGCGAGCCTCTCATTCCTCAGCACGATCAGTCCCCCGGGCCAGTTTTTGGATGAGTTTGGCTGCTCGCCCTCGGGCAAGCTTCATTTCTCATTTGGGGCTCGAGAGGAAGATGAAGTGTCACTTGCATGATCGGAGGGGGGTTTATGCCTTCTGACGTGGATTACTCTTCTGTGCTGCCACCTTGAGGGTGATAGCGCAGTCTGAGGCTGACGCAGAGTTAGCAGCCGTGCTTTCCCACACTGTACAAAAAAAAATCTGTTTAATTATTAAAGTGCGTCACGAAAGTGCAGACTCGTAGGAAGACCGCAAGTACTTAGGGTGCCATTTAGGACAGGGCCTATATCCTCCGGCTACGAAGGTGACGGCGCAGGCCCTTGGTTGGGCGATGTCCACGTTACTGGTCCAGGAGCGACACTCTTGGCTCAACCTTGCGGAGATGTGGGATTCAGAAAAAGTGCACTTTCTAAATGCCTCTGTTCACTATTTGATTATTCAGGCGCAAACCCAGGTACAGTGGAGTGATAGAGATTGATGGAGATTGCGGCGATAGACCTACGGTTCGGCCTCTAAGGTCGAGCATCAAGGGCTGCGTTTACACTTGGCATTAACATGCGACTTATATCCGGATGTTGTCCACATGCACATTGAAAAGACAAATGTAAACGCGCTTCTGATCGGATGTTATCCGATCAGCGTGTCCAGGTTTGGCGGTAGTCGTCAAGGACGCATTGTGATCGGATCTCAGTGTAATGTAAACGCAATCCCGCCATCGTGTCTACCTCCACAGGTGTACGTCACACAAAACCCACCCACTGTTATTATTACCCCTCCACTCTCCAGGAATTGAAGGAGGAATTGAAGGAGTTCTCTGAAGGAGGGAACGGAGACGTAGTCCCGTCGCCACTATTGCTGGACCACCGCTGACTCCGTGTTACACTCGGCTCCTCAGCAAAAAAGCAACAACGTGCAACGTGCCTCGGGGGCGGAGTGTGTGATGCAAATCACGCACGCCAATTCCATTGGCTCGTTTCAATAGTACTCGAAGATGACTGGCTCCCTGCGTGATCCCAGTCGACATGTCGACTGCTTCTCCGTTCCTATACTTCAGGGAACGAGGGTTACATGCGTAACCGAGACGTTCTTTAGCCTGTTTTTGTTCATGGAATTCAGCTGCAACTAAATGTTTTGCAAAAAGACTTAGAATTAATATGAATGATTTGTTTTACTTATTGGAATCAAAACTAGGAATCGATAAGAATTGAAATTGATAAGCGGAATCGGAATCGCTAAATTTCAAACAATACCCAACCCTATAATGCATGCTCATAGGATACCTGCAGGTAACCTGTGTGTGCTTAATGATGCTTTTCTATTTCAAAGGCACCATTTGTTGCTGGGCAACTGGATTTTTGTCTGAACCACTTAGACATCTTCACCCCAGTGCTTCTGGGATTCAATCCCATACATATGGCGAGGTAAGGCTAATCAAGGCAAAAACAAATGCCTTTCTGTTTATTACAAACTTATTATTCATTTTTTTTTATCAATAACAACAGCAGAATGCTAACACTCATGCCATCCTTACAGGAGTGAGCTAATGCAGGACTGTTCATTTCACTTTAAAGATGTTGCAGAGAGGATGGCTGAAGAGCAGAGACATAAAAAAGCACACGTGCTAAATCCTGTATTTGGGGTTTGAGAAATTACATTGACATAATTAAATGAACACATAAACAATAAATATCAATGTTCTTAAAGGGATACTCCACTTTTTTTGGAAATAGGCTCATTTTACAACTCCCCCAGAGTTAAACAGTTGAGTTTTACCGTTTTCGAATCCATTCAGCCGATTTTCTGATATTTAGAAGAATATCAGTAACCAGACTGTTTTCCTGGTCCTGTAAAAAAAATATACTATGGGAGTCAATGAGACCAGAAACTGTCTGCTTACTGATATTCTTCTAAATATCAGAAAATCGGCTGAATGAATTCAAAAACGGTCAAACTCAACTGTTTAACTCTGGGGGAGTTGTAAAATGACCCTATTTAATGAGCCAAAATAAGTGGAGTATCCCTTTAATGATGCCGTTGTAGTAGTTGAAGAACCTGGTTTCTCTTTAGGCTGAGGCTATCAGTGGATCGTCCAGGATGAAAGGAGGCAGTGCAACAAAAATCATCCTGGAAACTGTTCTTCTGGCCGGACATGAAGCTGCATTTAGAGACAAGAAGATGACACCTGAGTATGTTTTCAATTTCAGTTACGTTTTAATTTCATCTACACAGTCAATTTGATTATACTTAAAAAATGTAAGGCACTAACTGAACTGAGGTGAAATTGTTTTGTGTGTATATATTGCACATATTAAGCACATATCATTATACTATAATTACATATATTTAATATGTGTGTGTGTGTGTGTGTATACATTGTCCCTCATGAGAAATGTACTACAATTAAATGTGTCATCCAGATATATGACTGCCTGGATCACAGCGAGTGAGATGGTTTATGACACTACTTACTCACGCAGTGATGAACTTGCAGCCCTTATTCACAAAGCAGGAGAGAGGTAGAACCAACATTTCACTGCTTTCTAACACATAAACCTTGGAGTTTTCCAATGCACAAGAATAGGCTGAGCTTCAGGTGCATGTAGTAAAAAGTGGAGAATTTATCTCAATAATGAAGGTTTCATCATAATGAAAAGCTCACTTATGATTTATGTCTGTAAATGTTTCACCAGCCTTCAAAAGAATGCACATGTGTACTATCTTGGATGGAAAACTCTTGGCATTATAGGAATGACTGATGCCAGTGAATGTATCCCAACATATGGAGCAGGTGCTGTTTACAGTGTCATTTTATATATGATACGTTATTTCAATTTGTTAATTTGACAAATAGGTAAATTAATAACAGCGCAAGCATATTTTTATTGGAAAATGTTGTAACCCAGAACCACATTTCATTTTTCAGATTTTGGTGACATTAGAGGTTTCATCAACAATGGTTTCAGCGAAATGAAAAACAAAGAAGGAGATCTATCATGTTTGGTGAGCTCAAAGGAATTGATAAAACAGCTTAAAGGGATAGATTGTGCAAAAATGAAAGATTTGTCATAATTTACTCATTCTCGTGTTGTTTTAAACCTGTACGCATGTTTGCATGCATATTGCAAAACCCTTTTCAACGTGAAACCATTGCAGTAATCAGACACCATTGGTAATATATTATATGAATATTTATTATAATAACATTTATTAACATCTAATAATATAATAACTATTTTTAGGGGAAAGAATTCATACTTGGTCACAAGGATTTTGTGGACACCATCTTACATAGCCTGAGTCAAAATGACATGATCTTATTTCTGTTTACAGTGAATGGTGAGCAAACATGAATCATTACGATTTAAATGCATTCGACAATTATGGTCAAATTGGAATAAGAGCAGTTCCTTGAATGTGTTTTCAATCTCTCTCTCTCTCTCTCTCTCTCTCTCCTCTCCCCTCTCTCTCTCTCTCCTCTCTCTCTCTCCTCTCTCTCTCTCTCTCTCCTCTCTCTAGATGACCTACATGAGGTGACGGCCCTGGCCAATTCAAATAAGCAAAGGACATCTAATTTGCATGCAATTGCTCATGACCTTGAGAAATTCACCATTCCTGTGAGTAAATTGAGTGAGCTGGAATTTTGCCTGTAGCAAAAACTCACTTCTTAACAAAATTCCCTTCCACTACATTTCTTACAAATGCATAAGGCATATATTATAATATATATATATATATATATATATATATATATATACAACACAAAGTAGGATCAAACACAATAGTAGATCAGTAGTAAATATATATATATATATATATATATATATATATATATATATATATATATATATACTGTATATTATATATAGTTTTTCAAACAAAATGTTTGTTTTAATATCTTTTTAAATATAAATTTCAGAGAGGTTTAAGTAGTTTGCCAAGACTTATATTCTTAGATAAGTGGAAAAACTGAATAGAAATTATCGAAGTGTCCAAAGATTTGTGAGTGATATAGAGCACAGAATAACTCTGTCAGATAAAGGCTTATTAAGGAAAGTTTATGTCAAACAAATTAATTGTATTAAAAGGGCAGCTATAAAAAAAACCACTGTTGAGCAGCAAACAGGTATTTAAAGCTTCTTGAGTCTCAAGAACCTCTACATGGTGCGTTGTCCGGCATTAAACGCTTTACTTCAGAAGGCACTATCCTTCTTTTTACACCATCGCAGAAAATGGTTAATTATGAACTCTATCTTGCATCTTGCAAGTAATTTTGACACCCTCAGGGACCCTAAAGGGACTTTCCCAATATTCCAGCCCAAATAATCCCCCGTCACCTCCTTGTTGACGTCAGTCTTGTTGGAATATGGCCATTCACCAACCATCCAGAAATCCATCCATCCTGACCATCCATTGCAGCACAGCCTTATTCAGTAAATACAACTAATTAAAAATGAGTCTCTGTAAATGTTTCTCTTTGTGAGCTTTGTGAACTGCCAGCCTGCATGGAGAGGTTCTTGAAACGCCAGCTTTAAATACCTGTTTGCTGCTCAATACAGCAAAATGTGGCCCTTTTAATACAATTAATTTGCTTGTTTGACATGTATTGATTCAGGAAACAGTTTGCCACATGTTTGAAACAGTCCTAAATATCACATGGCCTTTTTCTTCAGCGAAGGACAACTCAGTTGTAATGGTAAGTAATATTTAGTTGACATACCTATATTGTAAAACCCAGCTGTATAAGAAAAGATTTCAATCCTTCTTTTATTTAACAGAGACAGCACTGGGAGCTTTCAACCAAATTGTGTCTTAATGCAATCAGCACAGGAGCTCATGTACTGAAGGGAAAAGTCTACATGAATTACATGATAGATCTCAGAGTAACTAACAGCAAGTTGTACAGGAGAGCCATCAACATTTTACAGGTATTAGTAATGAATTTTCTCTCTTAAAGAAACTATATTGAATGTCCTGCCCTAGCAACCACAATGCGACATGCTAAAACTATTGCCTGGAAAATACCTTTGGTAACCACATACCAAAACCCTGACATGGTAACAAAGAGTTCCCTTTATCGAAAAAGGGAACTTCGAAATGCGTCGAACGACACGGTGGGAACGCCTCTTGCGTGATTGCGTCTGAAGCATCTATGCCAACTAGTCCAATGGAATGAGAGAATGAGCGTCACGGGCGGGTGACGTCATGAACCAGGAAAGGATAAGAGCACTTCCGCTGCTCGCCGGCATTTAGCTTCTGTTGCCTCAGCAAGCGATCTGTGTCAAACTGTCTCTGTCTATTTATTGTTGTCTGTTACAATATTGTCGGAAACGTTATGGCGAAACAAATGTACAAACAGTGTGTTCCTCCCTGCCCGCGTTTATTTAAACGGGTGGGGACACACACAGCTTTGTGGCATTTTGTTTGAGAGTAAGAGCATGCTGAGTGCTAACATTGTGAAAGTGAAACTACCAGATTAGCATGCTCTGCTCTCGCCTGTCACTCTGTATGATAGTGGCAGGCTCGCGATTCTCACGGGATGACAGGACCCGCGTTTGCCGAGGCGGCGCGGAGAATGCATTCCTGGGGATCGCAAAAGGATCTTTTGGAGGGGTGGGAGAACGGTCCGAGGGCCTTTTCTTCTTCCTTGCCCGGAAGATCCAGCTCTATCTCCCCGGTGTTGGAAGCACGCTCTGCGGTTTCTTCCGCTCGGGGAGAGAGAGCCCTTTTTTCCTTCATTTCTTCCTCCGAGGAGGTTTGTGTTGAGAATATTGAAAGTGAAAGCAAGCACACACACTGTTGAATTAGATTCGCCATCTATTTTTCCAGTATATGATGAACTGGTGGAGGTTTTGTCCCGTGCTGTTAGTAAATTAAATATTTAATGGCCAGCTGAGAAAAAGGAACGCTCGTCCTAAGAAACTTGACGAGCGTTTTCTTATTTCTATCACATTATCTCCACCACGAGGCTTCCATTTTTTCCCTGATTTACACACTGAATATTTAAATTATGGAATAAACCGTATTTATCACTACTTTCAGCCCTCGTGTTAAATGTTTATTCAAGATTAGAGGGTTGAAAGATTACGGTTATGATATGATGCCCCAGGCTGAACAGAAATAAAAATAGGAAAATGCTATTTTTTCACCTGGTCCAGTATCATCATTTAAGTCTCTGCTTTGCTCATAAGCCTATACTAAAGAATCTCGCGTTTGCCGAGGCAGCGTGTAGGTTTAATGTTGTAATCAGAATCTAGCTCGGATCTCGCGTTTGCCGAGGCACCGCTTAGATTTCGAGTGTATTTTGCAAAAATAAGATTCTGTGGCTGGGATCTCGCGTTTGCCGAGGCAGCGCGTAGGTTTAAGCAGAACTACTTTGGTTTTATGGGTAAAGCTTATACGGCAGCAGGTCAGCTGGAGAATGTTTATAGAAATCTATATTATAATGCTCCAGGCTTATCCGGCCGATCTGCTGGGGTTCTGGATATAGCGAAATTTGAGCCTTCGGGTCTCTTCGGCGACGCATTCCATGCGGTCGTTGTTAGGTGATAAAAGATATATATATATATAAAAAATATATATATATAATAAGGTTTCTCCCTCGCTGTGTCCAGCCCCCCTGGGGCTGCTGGGCGTGAGCAGCCCCAGCCGTAGAGTTCATCATATTATGTGCACAGAAAGAGAGTGCTGCGTCTCGTGTTCCTCCATGTAGATACTGGAGACAGACGCAACCCTCTCAACCGAAGTCGCCTAAGCCTAAGCCGGATCTGAGGACCGTTCTTCAGGCGAAGAAAGCTTCGGTTCAAAAAAAAAAAAAAAAAAGGTCCTGATGCTTAGGCATCAGGCCTGTGAGGACAGCCCCGACCGAAGTAGAGTGGTGTACACCTCATTTCACGGTGCCCGTTCCATTTCGGGGTCCTCACGAGACCCTCCTGCCAACCCTGCCACCTCCGGTGCTTCAGGGCGCAGCGGTCTCCAGCGAGTCGCTGATGCTATGCTGCGGTACAGCATTGGTTTCGCGCCCTCTGAGGGGGGCTTTTGAGTAGTCAGGTCAGGTAGTTCCTGCCATTATGTTTCAGGCTCCAGATTTGGCTCCCTCAGTAACACCAGAGACCAGCCTCGAGGGGCTGGTTCCCTTAGTAAATTTTCTGGCAGCGTGGATGCTTCTGCCGAATATTTCTCATTGGGTCCTGCAGTTTGTAGAGAAGGGAGAATCCAGTTTGGCTCTCGTCCTCCTCATTACAGCGGGGTGCTGCCCACAGTGGTGCATCCCGAGCAGGCTCTGGTAATGGGACAAGAAGTAAAGGCCCTGTTAGCAAAGAAGCTATAGAACAGGTGTACTCACCCGTCAGAGAGTCGGGTTTTTACAGCCATTATTTCATTGTTCCAAAAAAGGATGGAGGGTTGCGTCCCTTTTAGATCTTCGCCTGTTTATTCGGTCAGTTCAGAAACTAAAGGTCAAGTTAGCTGACCCTCAAACAGATCGTGACCCAAATCAGATCCGAGGACTGGTTCGTCACGATAGATCTAAAGGATGCATACTTCCATATCTCCATCCTCCCTCAGCACAGGAAGTTCCTGAGGTTTTCTTTCAGGGGCAAAGAATACCAATATCGGGTTCTTCCTTTCGGCCTAGCTTTGTCACCCCGCACGTTCACGAAATGCATGGATGCAGCTTTAGCCCCTCTCAGGCTTCAGGGCATACGCATTCTGAATTATATCGACTGGCTGATTCTAGCGGAATCAGAGCAGTTGGCGGTTCGGCACTGAGGTGTCGTTCTCGCTCATATAGAGATGTTGGGGTTGAGGCTCAATGCCAAGAAGAGTGTACTTTCTCCAGTACAGAGAACCACTTTCCTTGGTGTGGTATGGGATTTATTATCCTAACAGCCACAGAAGAGCTGAGGCTAGGCCAGTCACGCACTGTAAAACAGTTCGAGAGACTGTTGGGTCTACTGGCAGCAGCGTCCAACGGAATTCCTTTTGGCATGCTGTACATGAGACCTTTACAGTGCTGGCTCAGGACCAGAAGGTTCTCCCCGAGGGGAAACCCACTTTGCATATCAAGGCACGCGGCGATGCTTTCGTGCCTTAGTTATATGTAAATTCTGGTTCTTAACCCAGGGTCCGGTGTTGGGAGCTCTTTGCCATCGAGTAGTGATCTCGACAGATGCTTCTCTCACCGGCTGGGGAGCGGTAATGGAAGGCCGCTCGGTTCAGGGTCTGTGGAAAAGCCATCATCTTTCTTGGCACATAAATTGCCTGGAGATGATGGCCGTCTTCAATGCGTTGAGACATTTCCTTCCGGACCTAAGAGGCCATCATGTGCTCGTTCGAACAGACAACACATCAGTGGTCTCTTATCTGAACCGCCAGGGGGGTCTGCGCTCGCGTCCGCTTTGCAAACTGGCGCACCAGATCCTCCTGTGGTCTCTGGGGAAGGTACTCTCTCTGAGGGAAGTGTATATTCCTGGGGACCAGAATATAGGAGCAGACATCCTGTCGAGGCAGGAGCTGAGGCCAGGGGATTGGAGACTCCACCCCGAGGCGGTGGAGAAAATCTGGGAGGCATATGGTCAGGCAGAGGTGGATCTGTTCGCGTCTCAGAACACGACGCACTGTCCTCTCTGGTATTCTCTGACGCACCCAGCCCCCCTGGGGCTGGACGCCATGGTGCAGACGTGGCCGAGGCTACGTCTGTACGCCTTTCCCCCTGTTGCTCTGCTCCCAGGAGTTCTGGAGAGGGTCCGTCGGTATGGAATAAGCCTACTGCTAGTAGCACCACGCTGGCCAAGTCGGATCTGGTTTGCGGACCTGATCCTTCTGCTAGACGGGCCTCCATTGGAGATCCCTTTGAGGAGGGACCTTCTGTCTCAGGCCGGGGGCACAATATTTCACCCTCGACCAGACATGTGGAATCTTTGGGTTTGGCCTCTGAGGGGGCCCAACTTATAGATAGTGGTCTTTCAGCTGAGGCTGTTGAGACCATCCTAAGCTCCAGAGCTCCAGCTACGAGGAAACTGTATGCGCTTAAATGGAGAGTTTTCTCCTTATGGTGTCACCGACATCAGTGGGATCCGGTTAATTGTTCTGTCAACACAGTAATCGAGTTCCTGCAGGAGCGCTTTGTGTCAGGTCTATGTCCTTCCACACTAAAAGTTTACGTGGCAGCCATTGCGGCTTACCATACCATGGTGGGAGGTATATTTTTGGGTCGAGACCCCCTGATTACACGTTTCCTTCGTGGCACTTTGAGGCTGAGGCCTGCAATTCGCACTAAGGTGCCAGCTTGGGATTTGACTGTAGTTCTAGTAGGCCTGTCTAGGGCTCCATTCGAGCCCTTAGATTCGGTCTCAGAAAAGTTCCTTACTTTCAAGACTTCTTTCTGCTAGCTATTTCGTCCCTAAAGAGAGTTGGTGACCTTCAGGCTCTTTCGGTCTCCCCCACCTGCCTTGAATTTGCACCGGGGATGGTCAAGGCGTTCCTATATCCAAAACAGGGATACGTCCCTAAGGTTCCAACCTTGACTCCGAGGCCTATTGTGCTGCAGGCTTTCTGTCCTCCTTTTGCAACTGCGGACCAGGAAAGACTGCACCTCTTGTGTCCAGTGCGAGCATTGGACACGTATGTACGTCGGACATCCTCAATCAGGAAGTCCGACCAATTACTGATTTGCTTTGGATCACCTAAGAAAGGTCTTCCTGCTTCCAAACAGACAGTCAGTAAGTGGATAGTCGAGGCTATTTCACTGGCATACGAGTACTCGGGCCAGCCTTGTCCTTTGGTGGTCCGAGCTCACTCGACCAGGAGTATGGCGGCTTCTAAAGCCATATTGCAGGGGGTATCTCTTCAAGATGTTTGTGATGCGGCGGGCTGGTCCTCTCCGCTCACATTCGTGAGATTTTACAGTTTGGACCTGGATGCTGCCCCAGGTTCTCAGGTGCTGAGTGCTTAGATCAACAGACTGACACTCAGGTACTTGTAATTATGGCGGGTTGGGTATTCTCGTTCCCACCGTGTCGTTCGACGCATCTCGAAGTTCCCTTTTTCGATAAAGGGAACGTCTCAGGTTACTATTGTAACCATAGTTCCCTGAGAAACAGGGAACGAGACGATGCGTCCCCCTGCCATACTTCCTGCGTCCCTGCGATCGGCTTGCTTCGGCAACTGTCGAAGCTAAATGCCGGCGAGCAGCGGAAGTGCTCTTATCCTTTCCTGGTTCATGACGTCACCCGCCCGTGACGCTCATTCTCTCATTCCATTGGACTAGTTGGCATAGATGCTTCAGACGCAATCACGCAAGAGGCGTTCCCACCGTGTCGTTCGACGCATCGTCTCGTTCCCTGTTTCTCAGGGAACTATGGTTACAATAGTAACCTGAGACGTTATGCATAGGCAAAGACCAATCATATTTTCTTCAGATCATTTGTCTGGTGAATTTTAGCTTTCAATTTTGAAAAGTAATTGAGCTGGAACTGTAATATGACCCTTTTGTTTGCTTTCTGCATGGTCGTTTAATTCTACACCATCACTGTCAGCGGTTCACTGGCTGCTCCAAAACCGAGTGTGAAAGTGCTCTACTGAGAGCCGTCTACAGCACAGATGATCTGACTGAAGACATGACAGCAGCAGATGTCCACACACACACTGATGCAGCTAACACACGGGACCGAGTAAGAACTGGTTTATTTATCTCGAACATCTGTGGAAGTTTTAAAGATTAAAAAACAGTCAGGTTACATAGCCTATCACTTACTTTTAAAGGTGTTTTTTTTTTTACACAAACAAAAAATAGTAGGTAACATTTTACAATAAAGTCCTATTATTAACATTTGTTAAAGGTACAATATGTAGGATTTTTGCAGTAAAATATCCAAAAACCACTAGGCCAATATATATTTTGTTTAGTTGATTACAATATCCCAAATTTTTCCAACTATTTGTAAATCGTGAGAATATTGCGATTTTAACCAAGGAAACGGGGCGTGTGAGCAGTGGTGAGGAGTCGCCAGTCAATGACGTCATATCCACGTTACCCTCGGTTTCCGCCAGGTTTGACCTCGTACTGCCATAGTAACCATGGCGACAGACGTTGACAACTGGGTTATGCCCGTTATGCCTAGCAGGACGCTCACGCTGTTGTTGTTTTGTTCAAACATTATGGACCATGGCAAGCAGACTTTGAGACAAAAAGAGGATTAAAACGAAGATCAACAACTTTCGAGATGCCGAGAGCTCCAAGTCCGCGACTAACTTCGACTTTACAGAGACGCGAGTGTTGCATGTACTTTAGTGTGATAGTGTAACTGTTAGAGCAAGTGAAACAGCGCTGCGTTACCTCAAGTTTAATTTGTCTAATAAACTGACCTGTATGAATACTAATTCAGCACTTGCGTCTACAGTAGTTCGGTAGAATGAAATGTCCTTATCCTTTATATCCGCTGGATTCGCATTGCGTGTGGCGCTGGTATACATCTAGCAATCGCACCCTGCTTCATACCACAGTCATGTTAAAAACATCAATGTATTCACTCATCCATCAGCTTGACAACCAGATCCATAAATCCGCATAATGCTTTGCGTCATCAATATACGCCTTTGTTATTGTAAGAGGTTAGCGACCCCTGGTGGCAAAAAATCCTACATATTGTACCTTTAACGTTAAAGTCCATGTGAAAGTGGAAGTGGCATCCGACTTTACTTCAATGTTGTGACGTATTTCCAAGTGAAACGGAATATTGAATAGAGGGCGGGTTTTACTTTAGCGCACATCCATCCCTCGCTCATAGCAGACTGGCGGTTGGGGAGAGTGGTTAAAGGGGTAGTTCACCCAAAAATGAAAATTAGCCCATGATTTTCTCACCCTCAAATCATCCTAGGTGTATATGACATTCTTCTTTGAGGCAAATACAATCAGAGTTATATTAAAAAATGTCCTGGCTCTTCCAAGCTTTATAATGGGCAGTGAATTGCTGTTTCTGTTTAGAAGTCCATAAAAGTGCATCTATCCATCATAAAAGTGCATCTATCCATCATAAAAGTGCATCTATCCATCATAAAAGTGCATCTATCCATCATAAAAGTGCATCTCTCCTTAATAAAAGTGCATCTATTAATCATAAAAGTGCATCTATCCATCATAAAAGTGCATCTATCCATCATAAAAGTGCATTTATCCATCATAAAAGTGCATTTATCCATCATAAAAGTGCATCTATCCATCATAAAAGTGCATCTCTCCTTAATAAAAGTGCATCTATTAATCATAAAAGTGCATCTATCCATCATAAAAGTGCATCTATCCATCATAAAAGTGCATTTATCCATCATAAAAGTGCATCTATCCATCATAAAAGTGCATCTATCCTTCATAAAAGTGCATTTATCCATCATAAAAGTGCATCTATCCTTCATAAAAGTGCATCTATCCATCATAAAAGTGCATCTATCCTTCATAAAAGTGCATCTATCCATCATAAAAGTGCATCTATCCATCATAAAAGTGCTGCACACGGCTCCGGGGGGTTAATAAAGGCCTTCTGAAATGAAGCAATGCGTTTGTGTAAGAAAAGTCATTATAAAGTTCAAGTTCAAGTTCAAGTTACTTTATTTGTACCCGAAGGTAGATTTTGTTTGCAGTAGAGTCCTCATACACACATATGGACAAAAAAAGAGAACACATACATATCACACCTCATTCAAACTTAAGACAGTAAAAATTCGGAAATGACAAACATTTCAATTCAAAAATAAAAATAAAAAGTTCTTATCGGTCCAGAATAGATTAAAACATACATAAAAGCAATAATAAAATAAATAAAAAAACACATAAAACACCTGTGCAAAGTGTAGTTATGACTTATTCCTCAGTGTATAACACAGTAGGCTGCCAGAACAGTGGCGGTTCTAGGGGGAGGCCAGGGGGGGCCAGTGCCCCTGTGACAAAAAGCTTGGCCCCCCTTGTGGCCCCCCTAAATGTGGAGTTTAAAATAATTTTTACAAAACTATTTGTTAAATTGCTATAGTTGTTATCTTTGTATGCGTATTATTTATTATTTTATCTTTGTGTATTTGAATTTTCACGTGACAATTCGCATCACATTCGCGGAAATCGCGGCAGAATAACGTCTGTCTCCTGCACGCGAGAGAGCACAGCAAAATCCTCAGTGTTAAATGAACTCTCGGTGTACATATAGGAACACGGATTTTGCTGTGAGGAGAGAAAATGTCAGTTCAGTCGTAAGTTCATTCTTTATGTGCGTATGGGGTGTGCGATGTGTATTGTCTATTATGATATTGTAATCATTGTTTTAGCTGACATCGCATTTGTCTATCGTCGTCCTTTCACTGAAGTGTGCAGTTCATAGTAGGCTATGTCCCCAAATTAGTTTTTGTCTTATATTTATATCATATTATGTTCTTATATTAGAATATCACATCAGCAAGAGTGCCGTTTTCCCGTGCACAATTGCAACTGTGATATGTATGTTATACAACAGTTAAATTAACAATAAGTTAACATTGGGAGTTACTTTTTAGACACAATATTGTCAATATTGTTTGTTTTCCCTTTATTTCGCACGACTAGAATTTCATAATGAAACCGTAGCAGAGTCTCAAATGCAACACAGCGATGATTTATTGACTGAAATCCGCGTTTTGAACGAATCACTTGCTGCTTTCCCGAATGTATCAGCCGTTTGAACGAATCGGTTGAATGAATGAATCCCTCTTACAGGGACTTGGCGCCGCCTACTGGTAGTTTTAGTTTCATATTTAAAGTATCCTTTAATTAAAACGTTAAAACAATTAGAAAACCATTTCATATTTAAATATTGATTTAAAAAAATCTCATAGCTTTATTTATGCAATTGTAAATGGAGTGTAAATATATGCAACTTCTGTGTCACCTCTGCACTGCAAAGATGGATTTTTATTGAATGAATTAATTTGCTGGTAACAGGGGTACTGTTTAATTATTGTATAATTAAGTACTATTGTATAAATAAGTATAATTATTGTATAATTTGAATGTTAGTATTTGACATAAAAGGTGATGCATAACTCTAAATAAGTTTAGAAAAAATGTCCATATATAGGTGAAAATGCCCCTGGAAATCAATTTAAGGTGGCAAATATTGCCCCTTAATTAAAAAATGTATTTCTGTCACTGCTGTGAACTGACCACTGCATAAAATTTGAAAAATATGAATATCTTCATGAGTCAGCTGTCAACAACAGGCCTAAACCAGCCGTGGCACCAGCACAAAAACACAATCAGTAAAATATCATCTAATTATTAACAACAAAACGTTGAAAATATTGAAATATATTTTTGTCAATATTGCACACCACTAATGTACGGTATAATTTTTGATTTCTTTAGGTCTTAAAAAGCCTTAAATTTGACTTTAAAAGGCGTGCAGGTACCCTGTAAATGGTTAGACGTAGCTAGAAAGTCAGTTATTTTCAGTAAATGAATTAATAAGCTTCTTGGTCCCCATTGCTTTTGCTCTATAGTTCTCAAAATGAAGAGAAAGAAGGACATCATGTCTATTACAGTTACTGTTACTAATACTGAATATGTAATGCAAATGTAAAAATATAATGGAAATGCAAATACACTGTTGAATGATTATAAACACGGTATTTTGCCTGTTAATGCCTGCAGCCGTGCAGAAAATGATATGACAACAATAAAGGTCTAAATGTAACTGGCCCCTCTAACAGTACAACTGGCCCCAGCTTGGCCCCCCCAGTTGAAATGGGCTAGAACCGCCACTGTGCCAGAATAAAACTGTTTTTGTGTCTTTTTGTTCTACACCTAGGGATTATGAACCTACGCCCAGAGGGTAGAAGCTGAAACTCTGTGTGCAATGGATGGGAGCTGTCTTTTAAGATTAAACCAGTGATGCGCTGTAACTGTTTTGTGTACAAGGTCTCTGCATTGAGCTGTGGCTCACCAATCAGCCTGCTAGGCCACTTTACTATTTGGTTGAGTGAATTTTTATTTTTCAAAGAGAGGTTCCCAAACCATGCTGCTAGCGCAAATGATAAAACTGATTCAATAAAAGCGTGGTAAAAGAGAGTCATGATGGATTTGTCAATATGAAAGCGACTCAGTTTTCTCAAACAAAACAGGCGCTGATGCTCTTTTTTGCACACGACTTCACAGTTAGTTTCAAATGTGAGTTTTGAGTCTATTATTGTCCCCAGGTATTTATACGATTGCACACATTTCAACCAAAGTTTGGAAGAGCCAGGACATTTTTTTTAATATAACTCCGATTGTATTAGTCTGAAAGAAGAATGTCATATACTGTACACCTAGGATGTATTTTGAGTGAGCTATCCCTTTAAGGATACTCAACCCAACCTGTCAAACTGACGTCATCAGAGAAGGAAAACCAGTCCAGAGCAGAAGCAAATTTTTCAGATTTTGATTAATGATTCACAACTTTTCTGTGTATGAATTTGCAGGGGTTAATTGTTCACCACTAGACTAGTAATGTGCGCTGACAAAGTAAATAGGGTAAATTTAGAATGGGTCACTGGTGTCCGACACTCAAATTATGATTTTTTTTCTCAGTAATTTCAGTGTCCTTGAAGATACAGTATAAAGGTGATTATCCAGCAACATAGTGTCGGCACAGATCCAGCCCACATCCGGGCCGTGTGGAATCCATGTTTACCAGATGTGGGTCAGATCTGAGCCGACACTATTGCTGTCTGGGTACAAACAAACAAAAAGACAACAACATGGTGACATCGAGTGATTAAAGATTAAAGCCAGGTGAGTTTTTGCAACTCACCATGCAGAGTTGCAAAAAATTTGAAAAATTGTTTTCAAACAAGTTTACCATATGCTGTTGCCAGCCAAACAAATAGCCCCGCCCCAAACATACACCACTGGTTGAGTCGAGCAGAGGTTTGTTGGATCCACATTGTTTACACTTTTGCTCCGAATGGCTTAGTTGTCTTTGCACATTAGATTTAACTGTTATACCTGATATGTCGTGCTTTGGCAGGTGGTCCCGACTGCACTGGTGATGATCCAGAGTGGCTGCACTCATGCTGAAGCACAGCGTCATTTGGACAGTCATCCTGTGATTCGAGATGCAGTGAGCGCCTGCCTCACTCCTCAAAACAAGAGTAGACTGAACACACCATACAATGATGCATAAATGTTACAATTATGTAATGGTTTCATTTATACTTTGCAAATGTGCAAATTTAATAATAAATTTAAAAAAAAATATGATCCAGATTTTTTCTGTGAGGTTTACCTACTGTATAAAATTGTTTACTTTATCTCGTGATTTGAAATGATGCATTCTCACAATGAAGGGCCATTTTTTAAGATACAGTGTTTTAAGTTGCTTGGCTTTTGTGTAACTGGTAACACTTTACAATAAGGTCTCATTTGTTAACATTAATCAATGTATTAACTAACATGAACCAACAATGAGCATTACATTTGTTACTGTATTTGTAAATCTTTGTTAATATTAGTTAATACAGCTGATCATTGTTTGTTCATGTTAGTTCACAGTGCATTAACTAATGTTCACAATATTTTAATAAAGTGTTCGTAAATGTTGAAATTAACATTAACAAAGATTAATAAATGCTGTGTAAGTGCAGTTTCATGCTATGTTAACTAATGAACCTTATTGTAAAGTATTACCGTGTAACTACAAATTATCTACAACAACACCTTGTCAAACAAATGAAAATCATGTGTGCTACAGCCTTTTGTATTTGCCTAATAAACCCAACTGGATGACAGCAGGGAAATTCCGATCATTTTTTCACCAAATACTTCCTTGACCTTATGTAACCAATAGGAGCTTGCCTGACAGTGAGTTGGTGTTATAGTGAGCATTGTACATGTCATTGTACCATTGTTCTGTTCTTATGCACACGGCATGAGAAGATATGACTGGTGAACATGGGCAATTCTTCCTGTAAATGCTGCTGCCGGTGTTGCCAAATAAAGAAAGAACAGCAGTCCATCACTCGTAAAAGGGTCAAGTCAATCCACGACTATCCCTCACGCACAATATTGGATCTAAATCTGAAGAAAGGAGATGTTCTGGAAGTGATATCAGAGACTGAGTACTGGTTGTTCGTGAGGAGACAAACAGCTAAGAGTGACGGATCTAAAGTGCAGGAACGTGGATATGTGCCTAAAGACTTCGTCAAGCCGCTGGATAGCGTAGAGGCCGAGCTGTAAGTCCTTGAGTTGCTCTTTTGATCATTTTGAGCTTGTGTGAATGAAGAATATACAGAGTAATCTTTGTGTTTTGAATCTCTGCCCTGAATGAAACTGGAATCCCATCTTTCCAGTTTCACAAGTTTTGGGGAAACAGTGCTGTTACTGCTCAGTTTGTGTTTCTCTAAAAATGACTCATGAGATGATCACAGAGATTGGGTTCGGAAATTACTGATAGAACACTAAGATATATGCTATCAGGATCAGCTTTCAAAGCTGTCATGAGACAAGTCTAAGAAACATTAAAATAAAGATCATGTAACATTTTTCAAATTAAAACACTTTAAAACATTAAAACACATATTTTAATTAATAATGTTGAAAAAAAAAATGTTTTCCAACTGTCCAGACACATAAAAAAAAGATCAGCATAATTATTAAAGTTTTGTATACTTAAAATGATACTTTGCAAATCAATAAATTGAATAATAAATACATTCATTTTCCAGTTTTATTTATCTATAATTGTATATGCCTATATATAAATAAAATTGCATATATACAATTATATCAGTATATGTAAGAGTTTTTCTTCTTTGAGATTCATCCAGTATATTGTTTACTTTATTGTTCAATTAATCTGTGGTAGTAGCTACAATGTTGTTACACTACATACAGTACATTGGACACAAATAATAGTATTAATCGATTTTCAGATGGTATTTTGAGAATGTTAAAATGCGTATAGAGGCCAGGAGATGTCTGCTGAGACCCCAGAATCATGAGGGGGCATTTCTCATCTGGAAGTTTTATGAGAATAACAATTACTACTTATCAGGTACATGTGATTCACACACACATATTTTTTGCACTCTAACTACATTGAAAAGAGATCAATTAAAAACGAACCAGCCACGTTCAGAGCAGCTGAATAACATTTTCTGTAATGATTTATTTTAAAGTGAGGAATGGACCTCATGTACGACATTACCGGATCAAGCAGAGGGAAAACGAAAAGCAGTTTTTCCTTGTCCATCATACAACTTTCCAGACCTTGCGTGAGCTGGTAGAGTTTTACTCTAAAAATGAAAGCGGACTCTGCACAAAGCTTCATGAACCCTGTGTGAAGGTCAGTAAAGAGTTTGATTGAACCTCCAGATTATTGAAAGCAGGGTAGCATCATATAAATAAATTTTTCTTCTCACTTCCAATCTGTTCATTACTCTTCTAGCTGGACCAGCCAGCTCCTCTTACTCTGTCATTTGACTCCAAATGGGAGGTAGAGAGAAGTTCACTAGACAGAATAAAGAAGCTCGGTAGTGGGGAGTTTGCCGATGTGTGGCAGGGGCTCTGGAACAAGACAACAGATGTGGCCATCAAAGAGTTCAAAGGTAATCAATAAATCGTTTAATTCAGTGGCTCTCGACGGGTTTTAGGCCTACTTCAGGTCCCATATTTTGCGTTGGATATTGAGTGGCGAGCCAACAGTGTTTGTTGGTTATACTTGGTTAGACATAAACATGAAATTCCATAATTTTTTTTACCCTTTACATTTATCTGTAAAGGGTAAATAAATATTCTGTTTAAAGGGATAGTTCATTCAAAAATGTAAATTGTCATTACTTATCCTGAAGTTGTTTCAAACCTGTTTGAGTTTCTTTCTTCTGTTGAACACAAAAGAAGATATTTCAAAGAATGTTGGTGACCAGACAGTTGATGGCACCCATTGACTTCCATAGTAAGTATACTATGTGCCTAGTTCTGTCATGAAACTCTATATGCCGCCGTCTGAAGTGTCCTTAACGCAAGCTGATGATATTTACAGTGTCAACTACTTGCCACAAGATGATTGGTTCACGTCGCATCTGCAGTCAATGAGCTTGTTGCTCAACATTTAAATGGCTGGTTATCATTCACGATAGCAGTTTGCAGCGTTCGTCTAAAACTCTCCACCTGCTAGGGGTAATTGATATATGCTATTTGTGCAGCAGCGTATCGGATATGTATTGGCAGTCACAAGTTCCTGTACTTGTTCTGCAGCAACAACAACAATAATCTAAAACAACAGCAATAATCTTCTTTACAACAACCTCAGCAATTCAGCAGCCAAGACCAAATACATTAACATATAAATCTTCAGAGAGTTGTCATGATAGATTTTTTTTGTCATGATTTTTTTGTGTTCAACAGAAGAAAGAAACTCCTACAGGTGTGACCACCTGCCTAATATGCTGTTGGTCCTCCACATGCGGCCAAATCAGTGCCGGCCCATCAAGGCATGGACTAGAGCCCTGAATGTGTCCTGTAGTGTCTAGCACCAAGCTGTAAACAGCAGATCCTCTGTAGGTTATGAGGTGGAGCCATGGATTGAACTTGATGGTCCACACCCCACATATGCTCGATTGGATTGAGATCTGGGGAATTTTTAGGCCAGGGAAACACCTTGAGTTCTTCATCACCTGGTCTGCAACAATGTTTAGTTAGGTGGCACCTGTCACAGTGAAATCCACATGAATGGCCGGACCCGGGGTTTCCCAGAAGAACATTGCCCAGAGCATCACACTCCCTCCACCGGCTTGTCATCGTCACTTCCCCAGGTAAACGGCACACACGTACGTACACGGCCGTCCACATGATGTAAAAGAAAGCAGGACTCATCGGACCAGGTGACCTTCTTCCACCTCAACAAGTTACAGATCCAACGCTCGCATGCCCATTGTAGGCTTCTCGCCGGTGGACAGGGGTCATCATCTGATAGATCTGGCTTTCCTCCCGTAACCATCATTTAAATTTTGTGCGACTTGTACCACAGTAGACATTTTGTTGGCTCGGACCGGACTGGATAGCCTTCCTTGCCCTTGTGCATCGATGAGCTCTGGGCGCCCAACACACCTGTAACTGGTTTATGCTTTGTCCCTTCTTGGATGATTGGTGGTAAATCCTCACCACTGCTGACCGGGAGCAACACACAAGCCTTGCTGTTTCAGAGGACACATTCACCTTGCAATAACAATTTGGCCCTTGTCAAATTCGCTCAGATCTTTATTCCTGCGCAGTTTTCCTGCATCAACACATTGATTATAAGAACTGATTGTTTGCTTGTCATTTACTCTACCCAGACCTTAACATGTGGCCTTGTTAGGAGATGATTAATGATATTCGCTTCATCTGTGACTGGTCATAATGTTTTGGCTCATAAATCCTTTTTCTTGGTTTGTTTTATTATGCAACTTTTTGTCTGTCCCATTTTACTTGCAGTTGTCAATTATCCATATATCAAAACAGAGATTGACATCATGAAAGAGCTGCATCATGAGCGTTTGCTGAGGCTCTACGCTGTGTGTACCACCAGTGAACCCGTCTGTTTAGTGACAGAGCTCATGAAAAATGGCTCTTTAAAGACGTTTCTCATCAGTAAGTGGCCTAATATTAACTTGTATGCAGATAATAAACAACATTTACCTTAATCTTGATCTTAATTGACACATTGCTTTTACAGAAAAAAATGATAATTTAGATATTCACAAAAGCTTATATCTTTCCCCAGGCCACAAAGAGAAACAGGATCTAGAGTTTGCGCTCATGATGGATTTTGCTGTCCAGGTAACTTGATTTCTTTGAGAGTAATTGAGATCTGGGGAATTTTTAGACCAGGGCAAATATCAAATATCAAACATCATATGACCAGTTTTTAAAATTCTGTCATTAATTACTCACCCTCATAGTTCAAAACCCATTAGTCTTTCATGATCTTCAGAACACAAATGTAAACCTGAGAGCTTTCTGTCCCTCCATTGACAGCTACGCAACTACCACTTCATTCTCGTGTTACTCACGTTTGAGCTTCTGTAAGAACCAATGAGGATTCGTTCTCATGTTACGAAGCACGTTTGAGCTTCTGTAAGAACCAATGAGGATCGTTCTCATGTTACGAAGCACGTTTGAGCTTCTGTAAGAACCAATGAGGTTCTTTCTCGTGGTACGCAGAACGTTTGAGCTTCTGTAAGAACCAATGAGGATCGTTCTCATGTTACGAAGCACGTTTGAGCTTCTGTAAGAACCAATGAGGTTCTTTCTCGTGGTACGCAGCACGTTTGAGCTTCTGTAAGAACCAATGAGGATCGTTCTCATGTTACGAAGCACGTTTGAGCTTCTGTAAGAACCAATGAGGATCTTCTCGTGGTACGCAGAACGTTTGAGCTTCTGTAAGAACCAATGAGGATCGTTCTCATGTTACGAAGCACGTTTGAGCTTCTGTAAGAACCAATGAGGTTCTTTCTCATGGTTACGCAGCACGTTTGAGCTTCTGTAAGAACCAATGAGGATCGTTCTCATGTACGAGCACGTTTGAACTTCTGTAAGAACCAATGAGGATCGTTCTCATGTTACGAAGCACGTTTGAGCTTCTGTAAGAACCAATGAGGTTCTTTCTCGTGGTACGCAGACGTTTGAGCTTCTGAAGAACCATGAGGATCGTTCTCGTGTTACGACAGCACGTTTAACTTCTGTAAGAACCAATGAGGATCGTTCTCGTGTTACGAAGCACGTTTGAGCTTCTGTAAGAACCAATGAGGATCGTTCTCGTGTTACGAAGCACGTTTGAGCTTCAGCAAGAACCAGGAGGATTGTTCTCGTGTTACGAAGCACGTTTGAGCTTCTGAAGAACCAATGAGGATTGTTCTCGTGTTACGAAGCACGTTTGAGCTTCAGCAAGAACCAATGAGGATCGTTCTCATGTTACGAAGCACGTTTGAGCTTCTGTAAGAACCAATGAGGATCGTTCTCGTGTTACGAAGCACGTTTGAGCTTCTGTAAGAACCAATGAGGATTGTTCTCGTGTTACGAAGCACGTTTGAGCTTCAGCAAGAACCAATGAGGATTGTTCTTGTGTTACGAAGCACGTTTGAGCTTCTGTAAGAACCAATGAGGATTGTTCTCGTGTTACGAAGCACGTTTGAGCTTCTGAAGAACCAATGAGGATGTTCTCGTGTTACGAAGCACGTTTGAGCTTCTGTAAGAACCAATGAGGATGTTCTCGTGTTACGAAGCACGTTTGAGCTTCTGTAAAACCAATGAGGATGTTCTCGTGTTACGAAGCACGTTTGAGCTTCGCAAGAACCAATGAGGATCGTTCTTGTGTTACGAAGCACGTTTGAGCTTCTGTAAGAACCAATGAGGATCGTTCTCGTGTTACGAAGCACGTTTGAGCTTCTGAAGAACCAATGAGGATCGTTCTCGTGTTACGAAGCACGTTTGAGCTTCTGTAAGAACCAATGAGGATCGTTCTCGTGTTACGAAGCACGTTTGAGCTTCAGCAAGAAACCAATGAGGATTGTTCTCGTGTTACGAAGCACGTTTGAGCTTCTGTAAGAACCAATGAGGATGTTCTCGTGTTACGAAGCACGTTTGAGCTTCAGCAAGAACCAATGAGGATGTTCTCGTGTTACGAAGCACGTTTGAGCTTCTGTAAGAACCAATGAGGATCGTTCTCGTGTTACGAAGCACGTTTGAGCTTCTGCAAGAACCAATGAGGATGTTCTCGTGTTACGAAGCACGTTTGAGCTTCTAGCAAGAACCAATGAGGATGTTCTCGTGTTACGAAGCACGTTTGAGCTTCAGAAGAACCAATGAGGATCGTTCTCGGTTACGAAGCACGTTTGAGCTTCTGCAGAACCAATGAGGATGTTCTCGTGTTACGAAGCACGTTTGAGCTTCTGTAAGAACCAATGAGGATGTTCTCGTGTTACGAAGCACGTTTGAGCTTCTGCAAGAACCAATGAGGATTGTTCCGTGTTACGAAGCACGTTGAGCTTCGAAGAACCAATGAGGATGTTCTCGTGTTACGAAGCACGTTTGAGCTTCTGAGAACCAATGAGGATCGTTCTCGTGTTACGAAGCTGTTTGAGCTTCTGTAAGAACCAATGAGGATGTTCTCGTGTTACGAAGCACGTTTGAGCTTCGAAGAACCAATGAGGATGTTCTCGTGTTACGAAGCACGTTTGAGCTTCTGTAAGAACCAATGAGGATCGTTCTCGTGTTACGAAGCACGTTTGAGCTTCTGCAAAACCAATGAGGATTGTTCTCGTGTTACGAAGCACGTTTGAGCTTCTGAAGAACCAATGAGGATCGTTTCTCGTGTTACGAAGCACGTTGAGCTTCTGTAGAACCAATGAGATGTTCTCGTGTTACGAAGCACGTTTGAGCTTCGAAGAACCAATGAGGATGTTCTCGTGTTACGAAGCACGTTTGAGCTTCGAAGAACCAATGAGGATTGTTCTCGTGTTACGAAGCACGTTTGAGCTTCTGTAAGAACCAATGAGGATCGTTCTCGTGTTACGAAGCACGTTTGAGCTTCTAGCAAGAACCAATGAGGATCGTTCTCGTGTTACGAAGCACGTTTGAGCTTCTGTAGAACCAATGAGGATCTGTTCTCGTGTTACGAAGCACGTTTGAGCTTCTGTCAAGAACCAATGAGGATTTCTCGTGTTACGAAGCACGTTTGAGCTTCTGTCAAGAACCAATGAGGATGTCTCGTGTTACGAAGCACGTTTGAGCTTCAGAAGAACCAATGAGGATTGTTCTCAGTGTTACGAAGCACGTTTGAGCTTCAGTAAGAACCAATGAGGATCGTTCTCGTGTTACGAAGCACGTTTGAGCTTCAGTAAGAACCAATGAGGATTGTTCTCGTGTTACGAAGCACGTTTGAGCTTCTGCAAGAACCAATGAGGATCGTTCTCGTGTTACGAAGCACGTTTGAGCTTCTGTAAGAACCAATGAGGATCGTTCTCGTGTTACGAAGCACGTTTGAGCTTCAGCAAGAACCAATAAGGATCGTTCTCGTGTTACGAAGCACGTTTGAGCTTCAGCAAGAACCAATGAGGATCGTTCTCGTGTTACGAAGCACGTTTGAGCTTCCTTTAAAAAGGTTTGTTCTCGTGCGTAAAGAAGATTCTGTTAAGCTTCTGTTTATGTCCGCTAAACAATGCTTAAATGTAAATAAAAGCCTAAATTCAATCTATTCATCAAAATGTCTCTTCAGGAAATTTCGGCTAAACTGCTTTTATGCTTTTTGAAGCTGTCAATGGAGAGTACAAAACTGGCTAGATTTCAAATTGATCTTCATTTGTGTTCCAAAGATGAACGAAAGTCATACGGGTTTGAAACGGCATGAGGGTTAGTAATTAATGCTTTAATTAATTAATTTTGGGGTGAACTAACCTGTTAAAAACAATTAAGCTTAACAGGAAACTCCCACAATCAGATTTATTTAAAAGTTGGGGGAAATGTAGGGCAGGATTTTATCAATTAGGATTGTGAAAAGTGTCTTTTGACAAATAAGAGTGGTTGGAAAAGGGTTACATATAACCAATATTTATCAATATAATATATTTGTATTTCTATAAGTAAGCAGTTTATAGACTTGTTGCTCTGTTGGTTTAGGCGGCTCGACACAGCAACATTGATATTGATGTTAGGGAGAGAGATGACGTGTTCATTATTTTTGCAATTCCGTTCGGTGCTGCTGTCATGCAAGACTGGCTGCTCCTCAATATTCATATTGATGTTTCCTCATTTCCTCGCTCCGCCGTCCTTCAACCCATGACCCGAAAATCGATCATCATGAAGGACATATCAATTCTCTAAATGCACTTATGGAGGTTAGGAACGAGGAAATAGGAATCCCTCATCATCGTACACATGCATTAACACTTATTTACATCTGGCACAACGACAGCAGTGCATCTTGCTTTTTAAAGGCTGATTTAACCATAGCAAGATAAAACCGCAGCACAAAGACTATCAGCCTAGTCTTTTTTTTTCACCGGGAATTTTTTTTATAGTTGATGCTAAACCAAGCCCATGCCTACAGTATGTCTTGAACACTAGGGGAGGGATTCGAGAGCTTCTCAAGCAAAACAAAATGTTGGGCAGGACTTGAATTTGATTGGATGGTTGTGGTTTGCTATTGGTGGATCTCATGTGAGTGACAGATTGTCCCGCCCTCAGGCCAGTAAACACTTAGTCTCCGCCTCAGACGTCACGCCCACGGAACGTTGGCTAAACGTCTGATGCATATGGTAACTTAACTGGAAACACTTCAGGAATGTCGAAGTCGTCATCTGATTGGTTGAATTTTATCTGATTTCAGAGGGGGCGCGAGTGTCGCGTTTATTTTCGGTCCGCCGGGAAACAAAGCGCAGACGTGTGATTGCGGAAGAAAAACTGTTGTGTTTACATGAGTGACAATGAGCATTTATCAAGATCAGCTAAACATAGTAAACATAGTAATCAGTAAACGTAATCAGCAATGACTTACTGCTTGTTTTCTTCTCCTTCTTTGATTTTCTATACTGACTGACTTGTTGCACGCTGGTCTGTTGTTGTGGGGACATTTCCACGCCCCGAAACGTGACGCTGAACGAAACGAACTGTAATTGGTTGTTTGACATGTCGGTCAAACGGCCTCATGGGCGGGCCTTGGCCAAAGAAAGCTGCTATGAATTCCAGACCTTCAGCCGTCAGTCTGAAGGTCTGGCTACGCGAGACTAGTAAACACTCAACAGAGAAGAGGCTGCAAATTATTTTAATTAAAGATTATGAGGGCATAAATACTGCAATACTCTGAGTACTTGACGAGTACTGTAAAACCAACAAAAAATTTGACTTTTAAAACTTTTTGTCAAATATTGGCAAGTATAAGAAAGTTGGGGAAACAGTTGAGCCATATCTAATTATTGGAGCGGACTTTCCCCTCAATGTCTATGGTGATGAAGGCCCTGTGGTAACATAAGTCTTTATTTTGCTGAATCTCTCAGATTACAGAAGGAATGGCTTACATTGAGAACAAAATAGTTCACAGGGATCTGAGAGCTGAGAACATTCTGCTTACCGACATGCAATGCTGCAAAATAGCCGATTTTGGACTCGCACAAATTAATCTGCCAGGAAACCGGATTTCATCAGGTGAGATATTTGATACGTACGTTCATGCAAACAAATGATAAGACAAACAAAAACTACAACAGTTCTTTCTCATGTACTTGCAGATGTTAGGGTCCCTGTAAAATGGATGGCCCCTGAGATTTTCAATAACCAGGAGTACACAAGCAAAAGTGACGTCTGGTCTTTCGGCATCGTTTTAACTGAAATTGTCACGTATGGAGATGAACCGTACCCTGGTAAACATGCTTAATACATAAATATTAAAGTAAAAAAAACACTAAACATAATACATGTTCTAAGAATGCTTTGCTAATGCTCCCATTAGGTTATGAAAACCTTATTATGCTTCAAAGCGTTTTGTGAACATTAAAGAAAACATTAAGGGAACGTTCCATTTTATCATTTTGCAAACGTGGGAACGTAACTTTTGAATGTTCTCTGAAGGTTCTGAAACTTGCAACTAAAACTTTCAGAAAAAATTCCATTAGTGATGTATAAATACATTTTTTGTACTAATGTTCTGCAAATGGTATTAAAAACCACAAATATTCGATTAGGCCTAATGTCACTGACTGAATTTTTGTTCATAAAGGCCTGTTCACACCGGGACGAATTTCACGTGAGAATTATTATACCAACGTTTAACGCCTCGTGACTAAACAATGGGCGCCAATGTGAGTGTGCACACCGACGCGTAAAACGCCACGCGTAAAAGCGTCATTTTTTTTTAAAACCCTCGGGTTCATTTTTTTGGTTTGACGCGCCGCTTCAAAAAGCAGTAGAGCTGCTGGTCTTGTTGGTGTCTATATAAAGAGACACCAATGAGAATAAAGAACTATATGACAAACGCGACAAACTTGCTCTCTTCTTCTGACAAGCAAGTGTCAGAAGCAAGGGAGTAATCCATCGACCGGAAGTTGAAGTCGGCCGGGTGCCGCCATCTTGTAGCAGAACTTCACTTGCGTTAGCATTTCCATTGACTCCCATTCATTTTGGCGTCACTTTGACGGCGAATAACTTTACATCTGAGGCGTTTAAAGACTCCATTTGTCGATTATTTATTTCTAAAGAAACACGACAATGTATAAAGGGCTCCGTTACCTTCTATGTTACATTATGGCCCCGTAGAAACAGTTTTTGTGAAAATAGGCTAACGACTGCGTCATAACCACTCGACTCTCTGTCGCGCTGAACAGAAGTGACCGTACAGACAGGAGGAGAAGCTCGCAGGCAATCGGGGGGACGTCTCGTCAAGGGAGAAGCCCATAGATAATGAGTCCATAAAAGCAACGGGACAAAATACTCCTGCTCACTCACTCCAAAGAACTCTTTGCTCAAGTTCCCCGTCTCTGCAAGATTAACATTGGCAATTTTCACGCACAGCTACTAGAAGATTTACGTCTGCAGGGTATATGCAGGAATCTTGAAGTTAATTTTAATACCTTTTCAAGACTTTTTCAAGACCTTCTCAATATTTTTTAATACCTCACCGCCACTTCAAGCTGTAACCATTTACATCAGTGATACTTTTAACTTAACAGTTTTAGTTCATTGTAATACGCGTGATTTTTTTTTCCTGCCCTGGGAAAATCCCGCCCTGCAACCGATTTCATTGGTTTAGGTTACAGTGACGGGTAGGTTTAGGGATCAGTGTTTGGTGTCGGCAATCAGTACAGTGATTGACATGACAGAGAGGCAATTTACGAACGCACCCAAAATAGCCTAGTTTTTTATGTACCCGTTCGTTTTTTAAATAAAAATGACTAAATTCACACACTTTTACGATGTTTTTGGGACTCAAACTGTTGGATAGCTAATTCAGAAAAAATACTTTCAAAATCTAAGACTTTATAAACCCGTGATAAGACTTTTTAATACTTTTTAAGGGTCTTAATTTTCCCAAAATTGATTTATCACCTTTTAATACTTTTCAAGACCCCGCGGATACCCTGGTCTGTCAGACAGGTTGCTCACGTCATCAAGCTTAGTCTGAGTCGGTTTGAGTCTGCGCGTCAGGAACGGAAGTGCTCAAAAATCGCTAAAAATGGGCTTCAACTGTCTCAACTGAGTTCCAATGAGATGGCTGTCCACTTCTTACACTGTCTATGGTCAGAAGCACTTTGTGGACCGGGGTATTTCTGTTTTACATTAAGCGCCATCTAATGTCAGGGACTGAATTTGCATGTTCACTCGGCTCATCATCAGCGAAAATCGCTTGGGTGTGAACACAAAAAACGTGTTGAAAAACGCGAGCCGATATTCGTCCCGGTGTGTACGAGGCTTAACTTTGAGAGAACCTTGCCAGAACGTTCCGAGAACATTCCCTGTGTGATGGGATGGCATCTCACCTAGCTCTGGTATATATCTTCCTTCTACAATCTCAGGTCAAGACAAAATGACATGCGTTCGAGCCATTCAGAGAGGAGAGCGTATGCAGCGACCGCCTGACTGCCCCGAAGCGCTTTACGACATTATGCTGCTGTGCTGGAGGCCAAACCCTGAAGACAGGCCAACATTTACTGAGCTACAGGAGAAGCTGATGGCTCTCATACATGAGCCTGTTACTGAACTGGAGTAGACTCTGTAGATATGAGAGAGTTGAGAGAATATATATATATGAGTATTATATAAAAAAAAAACACAATTGTTTTTGCATTGTGACACAATTTTCATGAAAATTAAGAAAATTTACGTCACAAATGTTTGTGTGTGTAATACAATGTTCTTAATTGTCATGAAAATAGTTTTACAATGCAAAAACAGTATTATTTAATTTTGGGGTGATGTGACACCTTGACAGGTTTTAATGAGATTCATCCATACACTATATCAAGACTGTTTCATAAATCTCTCAAGCACATTATGAAGAACTATTACTAGTATTGCTAATTAGTATTACTACAGGTGATTATGAAGTTTCTTAGTTTTAATATTCCATTGCTGACTGACATTTTTTGACCGATGTTGCTGAACTAAATAATGGCTGTTCTGATGAAATGGCAACATTTGGTGACAGCAGAGCCTTTGCAATTTTTAATTGCTTTAATTGATTTTTTAACTTTTATGTTGACTCCGTAAACTATTGTTGGAGCATCATCTGTGACCTGATAAAGAACATTTAAATGTAATAATGTGAATATTTAAAATGTCTGAGTTGTTGCTATTACTGTAAATGCACTTTTTTTTAAAGGCAGGTTTCCTTCTTCCTTCTGGGAACATTTCAAATGACTTTTACATTGCTAAAATGTTTTAAATAATGCTTTAAATGCTCTAAATACTTTGTTGACTGATTCCTAATCACGAATTCCACACTGTGACTATTAAATAATCTTTACAGTATATTTACTGGAGTAATTATGATGAAAATTCAGCTTTGCATCACAGGAAAAATTACATTTAAAAAAATAGTAAAATTGAAAACAGTTATTTTAAATTGTAATATTTGCAATATTAAAGGGCTGGTTCTTCCAAAAATTAGTTGGATCACAAATGATCTTTTTAATGAAATCTGAGAGCTTTCTGTGCCTCCGTTGACAGATATGTAACCGCCACTTTCAAACCCCAGAAAGATAGTAAAGATATCATAAAATGAATGTGGCTCCAGTGGTTTAACCGCATGGTGCTTTCGTGAAGGATTTTTTTTTTAAGCAAAAAAATGTAAACCACTGGAGTCACGTGGATTACTTTTATGATGTCTTTAGTACTTTTCTGGGGCTTGAAAGTGGTGGTTACATAAAAAAAAGCTCTCAGATTTCATTAAAAAGATCTTCATTTGTGTTCCAAAGATAAATGTCTTACGGGTTTGAAACGACATGAAATTGAGTAATTAATGAGTTTTAATTTTTTTTGGGTGAACTAACCCTTTAATGTTTTACTGTATTTTACTGTATATTGATCAAATAAATTCAGCCTTGGTAAGCATAAAGACGTTATCTTAAAACATCTTAATTATTCCAAACTGACACTTAATGTTAATGTTTCCAACACAACACAAGGGGGTGTTACATTGGGAATTAAGTGGATATTAAACACACATATGTGAGATTAAAGGTTTCCTGTAAATTTGTAAAAAAAAAGTGCAGGCCAGTGTGACATGCATACTGCTGAATTATAGCCTATATGTACAAGCTATTGACTAATAGCTAGATTAATGACTGATGTAAGTCAACCTCAATCCGCTCGCCCAAGATACTCCCAAAGCAAATGCAATGAGATTAGAATGATGCAAGAACTATTCAAGCTGCTGGACTCCAACTCAGCAGCAAGTATGTGTGCTCAAGTGTATGTACCCACTGATGAGGAACCACGTTTGACAATGAAGAACATCATCATTATAAAATGAAAAATAATTAAAAAAACATGTTATAGTGGTGATTCCCTGTGCAAAACTCGCATGTGAATTGTCTGCAAGGTAGAAATCTTTACGTCTGTTTTGTGGAATTAATTCTGTTTGGAGCACAAACAGGATCAATTATGCCTGAAACATAATGTACACAATTACATGTAGATACAAACACTTGTAGCTACACAAATCTGAACAAATTTACCACGCTTTCAGTTAAAAAAACTGCCAGAGGAATCTTGTTTTAGAATCTTGCAGAGCAAGTCAGTAAAAAGTTGTTAATTGTTGACATGTTTATAGATACCTAAAGGAACATGAGCAGCTGAATGACGTTTCGTGACATTGAAAGGTTTGTCACACAATTGTTCAAGCATTCTGCATTCACGTACTGAGAATCTTTCTGGCCATAAGGATGGGAGTTTTAAATAAACCCCTAACCCCAAACATGTGCACCAATAACATTATACTCCTGTTTAGTTTACTGTCGACATTGGCTGTTATGAAAAAAACAAATGACATTCTCAGAATTGAGCATTTATTAAATGATACAATAGCAACATACAACAAACCTTGGTCAAGGATGCTTTAAGTACCACATCTGTCAAGATGTTTTACAATGTAAAATGCAGCATTAAGCACCACTTAGCAGCATAAGAAAATCTTTTCACTTCATGAATAAATATATAATTTCGAAATATACAGTCATGGTTGCTGCTAAACTGAACGTCTCTCATACTAATTTGGATAATAGCCCATTCTTACATCTGCAATTATATATTTTGAAATATAATTGTACCATTTAGCATGTAGAATAAATGTAATGCAATGCTCACACTGGTTGAGGTTTGGTTGGACAATGCATGTAAATAATAATACTTTTAACATTCAGCACCCTGAGAATTAAACATTTGTCAATATAATGTTGTGACTGCCTGTGTATATGATTCCATAGGTTAGATAGGAGACACTAAAATACATTGACTACATGGAAATATACAGCATTGTACAATAAATAGAATTGATATCTCTTTAAATTTTCTCTTTAGCTGTTTAGATGTCTTTGAAGACAGATTAATCATCTTAAATATTAAAGTCCCATCTAAAGGAACATTTTCAATCAAAAATAAAGTGCTTTATTTGAGGGTTTATCAAATGAAATATTTAAATTCTTTATTGTTCACCATTACATCATTGTCAATCCTTTGTATTCTTTTGTTTATTGGCCCTGTTGCTTATTTTAGGAGACATTTGCCATTCAGTCAAGCCATTGCACATGTCCTTTAGGTTTCCTGGTCCATTAGGCTCTTTGTATGGTGGTTGTTTAGTAATCACAACCATGTTGTCTCCTTGACTTTCACCACTCTCCATGAAACTCTGAAGATCTTTCAGTTTAGCTTGCGCTGTCTGATTCGTGCAGTTCTCCACGGATCCAGGTTGAGATTCCATTGACGTTCTCGTTACCTGTTTTGCTAGTGTGCTCTCACAAATAACAGCAACAGTTTTATCAGATTGATCATCATTTTTATAATCTTCCTCCACAGAGCTACATTTGTCCATTTCATTTTCTGAGTCTCCTTCGAACTCATCCTCGATCTTTACTTTTGGCACATTGGCTTTTTCCTCAGGCTGGTCCTCGTCCTCTCCTGTGTTTGATGTCCCATCTTCCTCGGCATCGTCCTTTGCAGATCCATCTTGGCTTCCATCAGCATTCTTCTCACTGGCAGGCTCTTCATTTGATGTCTCATCTGACTTTTCACCTTCAGTAGTTTCAGGAGTTTTATCTTTATTTGATTCACTACCATCTTCTGCAGACTTGTCTTCTGTACTCTCTTCTCCAGTCTCAGTTTCTGCTTCGTTGTCACCTGATTCGGTTTCCTCACAAGTTTCTGTCATATCATTCTCTTTTTCCACCTCCGCATCAATATCACTGTTTTCTGAATTTGCTGCATCTCCCTTAAGACTGTCTTTCTCCTCTCCATCCTCTTCTGTATCTCCTTTTTCAGTCTCTTCCTCAGCAAACTCTACTTCATTTACCACTTCTTCCGCATGCTCCCCTTCTTTTTCCTCCTCATCTTCACCACCTCCCACATCACCAGACTCTCTTTTGTCATTTGTTTCCTCTTCAATTTGATCTCTTTTCTCAGAGTCTAAAGATATTGCATTGAGAGCACCATCTGGCTCTTCTTGATCTGCCGTCTCAACATCATGGCCTCTGGTTTCATCATTCGTATCATCTACCTCTTCATGAACCACTTCTAAGTTGTTTTCTCCAGTCAAGTTGGTTGTGCGTTGTTCTTCCAGCTTCAATTCTAAAGGTTTGACTGGATCCTTTTTCATTTGTAAAATTTTCCGCAGATCAAATTCCATAATAACCGGAGCAAAACTCAAAGCCTGAGCTTGCTGGACTGCCTTTGATGCCATTTTCTTTTTCATGCATGCATCGCATGGGCAGTATTCATCGTCACTGCGTTGATCACTGTATTCAGTACCAGATGCAGTGAAATTTCCATCACTCCTTGACATGGTAATGGACTTATTGCGCATGACCCGAAGACGCTTGCGCCGCTGCTCAGTCTGGACCGTAGACTCTCTCGATAGAGTATTTCCCGGAGGTCTCGGACCCCTACCTGTTCGACATTGGATTTTTTGCAATTCTCTGTGAATACTCGATTGAATCCGTTTGTGTACTTCCTCTTTCAGTTCGCTGATCATTGTATCGAGCATCTCGTTGTCATCCAAATCCCACCTCACTTTGAACTCTGCCATGGCATCTGCATAATGTAACATGAACTGCTTTTCTAGCTTTTTTAATAAGTTCAGTACCCAAACAGGATCTGGGTCCTGTGAAACTCTTTTAAAAAGCGGAGCTCTCTGAACAGACGGTGGAGTTCCTGAGCTTGTATTTTCTTGAGATTTCATTGTGTTACTCTCATTCCCAGAGCTTGTTTGAGGTGTTTGATCTGATTCGTTCTTATTATCACTGCTTTCAACATCTTCTTCGTGTAATATGCCATTTTCTTTATCATCATCCAGTTGTGCATTTACTGGACTCCCCTGTACTCGCTCTGCAATGTCTGGAGTTACTGGATCTGAGAGAACTTTGGATGGATCTAAACATTCAAATGCCGGAGCTGTAGACTTTTCCTCATTTTCTTTTTCATCTTTATTTTCTACTGATGCCTGTTGTTCGGCAATTGTTGGTATTGTGCCATGAGTGGTCTCTATTTTTCCTACTACACCATTCATGCTACCTTTAACAGAGCCGGTGGAGCCGCTGCTAACATCAACCCCAGATGAAGACCGTGGGTTAAATTCATCCTCGGCGAAGTGATGTTCCTTTGTGTTTGTCTGTTCATCCTCAGAGGGCTTTTGGAGCCAGAGTGACTGTAGGATCATCATGATTTCATTATATTTACGTTGCTTTTCGTTTTTAGAGTCTGAGTCAATCAATCGTAAATTTGCAAGGCAGTCCAACAGCCCTTGAGCAGACTGGCTTAATTTTCTGCCATAAACAGGGGAGACTTCAGGTAAACTACTGGATCTGTCTAGTTTTGGACCCAGTAAAACCTTCATGACCTGAACCGAAGAATGGCACTGCTTTTGTAAACAGTCTTGTTTGGTTAATGCTTCAGGGTCGGGATACATTTCATGAGTTTCCAATTGTGCTTTTTCACCGCAACTGTCATTGATCTCCTGCTGAATATAATTCTCATCTGCTTGATCCTCTTGAGGTTTCTCAACCTCAATTATGCTTTCTGGTGCATATTTTTCCCCCCTTTTAGAAGTGTCCTCATCACCTTGAGCCAAGTTCATATATTCAGTGAGTTCGACATCCATTTCATAAACATGGCCTTCAATGGGAATCGTCATAAGCCAGTCATTCACAACTTCTGTAGGGGAAGCGTTCGGTAAGAATGACGGCAACAGTTCCTTGTTGTTGCACTCCAATGAGATGCTGACTTCCTCGTGCTTGCTCTTGCTGCTTTTTTGGCTTTTATTTTCTACCTTGTCAACATTTATGCTGGAGGCAAGTGACTTTGATCCTCTACTCAATGGTCTTGCATTACCAATAATATCTCTCAACAAATCCGCTGCTGAAAGTGCCTGAGATAAAACACTGTTGCTTGAGGAATCGGGATGCTTGACTGATGTTTTTTTCTTGTTTGGCATCTCTTGTGGTAGACTTCTACAATTTTGGGAAATATCAGACATTACTGCTGAATTTGGCCTGGATGTATCATTTTTCACAGATCTTCTGTCTGATGAAGAGGATTTAAGAGACTTTACCATGCCCCTATCATTATCGCAGTTATAATTTATATTCAGACTATTTATTTCCAAACATTGGGAAGAACATTTAGATCTTTTATCATTCTCTCTAGTACTTAGGCCATTTCTGGACTTCATTGAATGTTCAGAGGCTTTTGAAGAATGTAAACAGTCACTTGCTGGTGTAGCTTTTCCAGATGCTGTTTCACTTTGGTCATGTTTTGAGGATGTTTTAGTCATTTCTGCATGGTTGGTGTTGTTGAGAGCTTCACCATCTCTTCCTTTCATAACTGTATTTTTAGCTCTTCCCTGTGAAACTCTGGAGGGTGTCTTACTTTGTAAAGAAGACAGTGACAAAGTGGAGGGCACTCTGATGTTGTTTTCATTTAACTGGCTTCCAGACTCGCTTTTCTTCAGTTCTGCTGACATAATACTTTCAGCTGAGACAGGCGAGAGGGCTTGAACAGGAGTCTTGTAGTTCATGTGATGGGACTTTTTGGGTCTATCTGAAATTGAAGAAGTCACAGACACTTCTGTATTTGGCCTATCCTCAGCATCCACTCCATTTACATTCTCTATCTTATGTCCACCGTCCTCTGTGGTGGCTGACATGCCACTGATTGATCGTTCATCAAAGTCATCACCCTTGTGCTCTTCTCCTAGTCTGATAGAAACAGACGCTGTTGATGTTGGGCTTAGAGGCTCATCAAACTGGTTGCCTGAAGACTTAATGTTATTGATAAGAGATTTAGCTGACAGTTTTGATTTTCCTGACAAGCTCTCTTCAGATTCATCTTTGGCATCCTCTTTTTGCTCATCGGGATTTGGCTCTCTCAAATTACCACTTGAGGAGCTGTGACAATTACATTTACTGCATCTTTGGGATTGCGAGGATACAATAGAGCCTACTGACATCCCACTTGTTGCTCGGCTATTAGTCTTAATTTTAGTGTCATGGTTTGATCTAGGAGATGGAGACCTCTTTGTCCTAGGCAATGGAGTGGCCACAGTTAAGGCATTTTGTGTCATGCTTTTGCCATTATCCACTTCCTGAAAGACAGGGCTCTTCGCACAGGATTTGACGGATCTTTCAGAGCAGGCATTAGACTTTTCTGAGGTCTGAGACATTGTGCTGGAAGCTCTCTTTGACTCACTTTTTGGAGCTGCACATTCATCAGGTGTTACATAATTTGGTACTGAGTTAACGGTATTTTCTGAAAAGTTGTGGTTTGATTTGCAGGACCTACAAGACATTGCACTGTTAACTCTTTCCGTAGATTTAGACTCTGTGTGTGAATGCTTTGAGGATGCATTAGACTTTACCGAAGTTTTTGAGCATTTGGACAGTGAACTGCATAGTCTTTCCTCTGTGGTTACTTCAGTTTCTGGCTCACACTGAACATCAAAATTGATGGACTTCGGAGTGGCTTTGTCTTGTATATCGCAACAAGATTTGACAGACCTAGTTGTTTGCTCGGATGTATGTGATGGATGTTCAGAAGATCGGTCTGATTTGTTAGACATGGCACTAGTTGATCTCACTTCTTGAAGAAACTCTGTGTCTTGTTCACAAGGATTATCTGACGTAGTATGATTTTGAGTAGCAGCACTTTCTGATTTATCTCCCTGAAAATTAAGTAACTCTGATGTCACTTCCTCTAAATCATTTGGACTACAAGATCTAGGCGTTTTAGCTTTCTCTGAATGTGCAGATTTTGATTTGTGGGATGTTTTCGATGCAGCTGATAAATTTGAATGGGCAGATATTGGACTGACAGCTCTTTCTTGGCTTTCTTCTCCAGCTTTATCGGTTCCTGTCAGGACCAAGGCTGGTGTGGGCTCTCTCTCTGAAATAATAAAGTCTGACCTGGCTGACATTGCTGATTTCCCAACAGAACACATTTCATGAGCAGAGCGGTTGGACCTCTTGGAGGTTTTTGAAGTAGAAGAGGCATTCAAATGTTTAGACTTTGCAGACTCAGAGCGTTCCCGTGTGGCTTCCACTTCCAATGTGTTATTAACAGGGTCACAGTTTTCATAAGCATTTGAAATGGATGCAGCAGATTTGTTTGACTTAGAAAATATGGAATCAGCTTTCTCTGGTTCACTCCCCTCTGGATTCTCAGTCAATATTTTATTCACACCACAGCATGAACATACAGCTGACTTGCCAGATCTTCTTGACACACCTGACGTGTCACTCAAAGATCTGTTTTCAGCGTCACCATCACATACCTCCAGAGCATCTGATGCCTTGGATTCAGGGTTGTTTGTTTTGTCTCTAGATTTACAAGATGCTTGGCTATGTTTAGAAATTGTACTACAAGCCCTCTCCTCAGGCCTATGCTTCCAAGCAGATGAAACTGAACTTGGTGTTATGGCTCCACAGTGACTTGGATGGGATCTGGAGGAGACTTTTGAAACTGGAGATGTTGTTCTCATCCCGCCTTGGTCTACTGGTGCTGCAAAAGTGGTTTTATACTTTTTGTGCTTCAGTGAGTGAACAACACTGCTTGATTCTTTACTGGGAGGTCTGGGGGACAAATAAGATCTTGGTAAAGTCTGGCGGCCACAACAATGAACACAATTGGGTTTATCATCACTCTCAAGATGGTCACTTTGAGACCAGTGTGAGACTCTCGAGATGCTTGGAGGCAGCTCATCATAATCATCATCCAGATCTTCCTTCAAAGACTCAAGCACTTTGGAAGAATTGCTGACTGCAGAAATCGGACGCTGTTCCATGACTTTAATGATCGCACAATGTGGCGTAAGAGAGATTTCAGGTTCTGTATGAGAACATCTACTTTTTATGTGACTCTCACAGCTGTCCTCACAAGATCTCTTGCTCTTTGACGTGATTCCAGAAGATGATACTTCACTTCGATTGCAGCAATGACTTACTGCACAGTATTCTACTCTAGTGTCCCCTTCCTCCATTGTCTGCTGAAAGCACAAGGCCTTTTCCAGCACATGATTAATGTATTCCCCACTGGAGCGAGAAATTGTGTGTGTACTATCCACTGATGACTTTTCGCTTACAACTCTGTGAGTTGATCCACTGGAACTGGATGATTTGCAGGCCCCCGGGTCTTTGTGCATGGGGTTTTTCCAGATGTCGTACTCTTGGCAGTGGTTGCAACAGTTCTGACAAAGTGACTCCTCGAGATGCTTCTGATGCAGCTTTGTTGCAAAGGCTTCATCAGTCTCCTCAGATGCAGAGATGGAGTCTGGGTCTGAATACTCAGCTTTAGCTTGAAGATAATCGCAGTCTTTTACAAAGCCAGAGTCATTCACTTTTTTTGATGACTTCTTGATCTCGGTGGACCACTGGAGAGTCTCATTATTGAAAAGCCGAAAACGAACCTTCATCTCTACAGAAAGGCTGCCGTCTTTGTTAACAAGCACTCTCTTCTCAATGTCATCATTCACTATGGCTTCTTTAACATAAGGACAGGTGCTGACACAGCCGGATTGTCCTGGTGTCATGCATAATCCATTCTGATAGGACTTTTCCGAAGAAAGAGAGAATCTTGTAGATCTATTACTGGAGTCGGATCTTGGATGGATAATACTTTTCTTTGTCTCCAGGCCAAAGTTAACTGTTAAAACAAAAGAAAAAAAAATTAATAAATGAAGAATAATCACATTTTTTTTTAACAAGCAACTATATCAACGCATATTTGAAACATGCTCTTGATTCACCAGCGCTGATAATACATTAACTGCATTTGAGTTGGTGGTGGATGGTTGTTTCACCTTCAGTCTATTATTAGACGTGCATGGGCAGATGGGTTGTTAATCACTATGATGATTCACCAAAAGCAAAACAATATAAACGATAGTCATCCCGAACTAAGTACACAATAAGAAAAACTATTTACCATTCTTTTTGCTTTCATGACCTTCACTGCAGATACTAGAGTGAGACCTTGTGCGCATTCCTGGAAGCTTTTCATCTGAGAGCTTCTTCAAGCTTTCCATTAGCAACGGTCGGAAGGGTTCTCGACCCACACAGACCAGCACACTAGGACACTGCATCAGACTCTGAATACTGTCAATCTATGGAGAGCAGTGAATAAACACAAGACAAAATACATATAATGAGTCAAATCCACTTAGAGACAAATACTAACTATCTACATAGGCAGCTACCTCTGAAATTTAACCTTATTTGTGACTGATCTAAAATGCTTAACACGGTTTCACTAATATATTCATTTTAGAATTGTGAACCCTAAAAACTTACACGTAATAGTTCTCCCCAATGACAATAGCAGTATATAAATTTATGTAAATATGTAAATGAACCAATTAAACACAAAATGCTGATTTTAAGGAAATAGGAAATAGTTCAAACAATAATGAGAACTCTGGAGTCATTTACTCATCTTCTTAATATTTGTTCAAACCTGTATGACTTCCATGGAACACAAAAGGGAGATGCTTTGCAGAAAGTTATTTTACTAATGTACAAACTCCAAAAAGGACAAATATAGCTAAACTATTGCCCTATAGTGCTCAAATAGTGCATACACACATTCAAACGTTTGGTTATGAGACACGCCAAAACTGGTGTCATTGCCATCAATACAGAATATGTGTATGCATTAAAAAGGTTTTAGAGCTATGGTGGAGGGCAAGTTCTTCAGTAAATAATTACTTTTTAATAAAAATTTGGTCCGTTCCTCAGAACACTATAGCAAACAAGTCTTATAGATGTTTTTTATCCTTTATAATGCCGATTGTCACAATATGAAAGAACAATGTAACATACTTTAATTTCTCCTTTTGTGTTTCAAAGAAGAAAAAAAATCATATGTGTGGGAAACAAAATAAGAGTTCACAAATGTTTTGTTTGGGTGAACTACCCCCTTAAAGAAACATTTAGATACTGTAAGTAGCTAGAACAACTTTTACTTCCCAGGGCTTGCAGTTCTGTCCTGACCTGACACCTGCCTCCTAAAATACTTGACCCGGCTAATTAAAGAATGGCTGAAGAAATGAAATCCTCCCTGACCTTGCGTCCCTCCAGGGTGTAAAGTTTCTTGACGTGACACTGCATTAGCTCTGAAATCTCATCCATGAAGACGCGAAGACTTCGAGCAGTTCGTCTGCTCAGAATGATGGATCGCCTAATAGCAGGGTCATTGTTTTTCACTAGAACAATCCTTTTGGGGTGCCGATGGTGCTGCTGATGTCCCGAGGGGGGTTCCTCAGGTCGGGAGGGCTTTCGGCGAGCATTATGTGGGTGGCTGTGGTGGTGCCAGACTGCAGGCTTTTTCCCTGCAGCTTCTATGTTGATTGGCTTGACGTAGCGGCGGTCAGAGCACAGGTAACAGCCTCCGTCCTCAAACTGCTCTAAATGTTTAATGCTGTGGGTGCCCCTGGGGGTCGTGACAGTACGCACACCAAAAGGCAGAGGAACCTTTTGGGAAAGGTCATCCAATAAGGCATCAAAGCATTTGAAACTGCGTTTATGGATGGCCATCTTGACCCCTTTGAACTGAGCGTCGCCACTCTTGTAGAAGGTAATTCTCTTGGCTGGGCTGGCCAATTTCACGCTGGAGCCAAAAGATGACGCTGGAGGATGAGGAAACTGTTCATTCTGAAAATGGGTATCGGCGTCGAAGGAGCCTGGGTCCACCCTCTGCATCTCTCCTCCACGTCAGTTCAAACTGTGGGGAAGAGTTTGGAAATGTGAATGACATTATCTGTAAATCACAATCAAGCCCATAAATTTAGAAATAAATTTGATTAAATGGAGACCCTAGTAATGTCTCTGTTGTAGGGTTTGAGAAGAGGTTTCAACAATGTCTCAAATTGTGCTCAGATTTGCCAAGAAACCAACTGTAATCAGAATATTTAATCTAAACTTAAACAGTTCTCATCAAAATCTCCCAAGACCAAAATCCACATTAATTTCATGCCATATTTCAACAATGACTCAATGTCTCTATTCTATTTGATTCTATTATCTATTCTGCCAAGGAGAAACGTGAGAAAGTGAGATACATCAATAAAACATAATTGAGAACTCTTCTAGGAACCGAACACCAAGATCAAGCCGAAAGCCCCGTTCACACTAATGGCGCTTTTCCACTGCAGGTACGGATTGGTACGGTTCGACTCGGCGCGGAACGGTTCGGCTCGCTTCGCTTTTCCACTGCGTGGTACGACTCTGCTCGGTACGGCACGGTTCGGTTCGCTTTAGCGCGGTTGCTTTTCCACTGCAGTTAGTACCCCTTCATAGTGGGTGGGACTGATCGTTACACTGTTTGTAGGTCCGGTGATAGCCGTGTAGCTCCTCGGCAACCAACGAGAGGAACGTCTGCACCTCAACCACGATTCAGCCATTTCTTTTTTAAAGTTTTGATCTCTTTTTTTTTCAAGAAAGTAAAACACAGGTGCTACCGCGTTGGCTGTTGTCTACTGGTTATATGTCTCTGTATAGCGGGTTTAGTGTCTCGTGTCGCAAATCCAATGACGCTGGTAGTGACGATTCTGTCTGTGACCAATCAGTGATCTGCAGTGTTTCACGACACATTTTAGTACCGGTACGGTACGCTTGGAACCTCAACAGATCAGGTACCATTTAAAGCGCGCCGAAGCGAGCCGTACCGTACCGTACCATGCAGTGGAAAAGCACCATAAGAATGATAACTATAAAGATAACTGGTCACACTTTAGCTTAGGGGGGTACAATTCTCACAATTACCTAACTATAAACTAGGACTTTTGCCTCAAACTCCCAATTACTGCTTATTAATTATTAGTATGGTAGTTGTTTAATTTTAGGTATTGGGTAGGAATAGGGATGTAGAATATGGTCATACAGAATATGTGCTTTATAAGTACTAATAAACAGCCAATACCCTAATATCAGGGATGTAGTGGAGGCTAAACGCACGTAAACGCCGTTTACGCACCTCCCAATATTCGGAAATAGCGTTTACCCACCTCCAAAGTGCGTTTATCCACCTCTAAATTGCGTTTATCCACCTCTAAATAGCCTGTAGTTCATAAGACATTTTAAATTAAGCTTATGTCGTTTTAGTTTCATATTGTTCAGTATTAGTTTCATAGGTTGTGAAATCTAAGACGAACTCTTTCATATTGCGCTGCATTACTGTCAGTGTTGTTGACTATTACTGACAGCTAAGGTTGCGCTGTTGACGCTCGCGCAGCTCTCGAGGAGAAATCTACACAATGAGCGCAGCACACACACACTCAGTTAACAACATGCCTATAAAACATCTAAATGTGGAGTTTTTATATTTTTAACATATGCTAAGCAACCTCAAGAGTTATTTTTCCTGAACACCATCACGATTGAAAATGTGACATTGATTTCCTACAACAGTTCAATAAACAGTCGAGTCACTTAACGCCCGTTTCACACCGCATGCGTGAGCGGCGCGTGAGCAGCGCGTATTTTTTTCGGCGTGGATGTTAATCAATGAGTGCATTCACACCGGGAGCAGGAGCAGCGCGTGAGCGTCAAGCAGGAGCGGCGCGTGAGCAGCAGTGAAGCGGGGGTTTCGGCGCCAGGTCTATTTTTGCTGCGCTGCTGACGTTCAATTAAAGTGAAAGCTCACTTTTGATGGACAAAATAAATATGATTTCACACAAAAAGTGCCCGAAATGCACAGAATAATGTTTACTGAGTTTAAACAAAAACTGGAGTAGGCAAAAAAAGATTTATAGAAGATTAGGCTACCCATTTAAATTTGTTTTGCATTCAGTTTGTGTGAAAGTATGGTGTAGCCTATTATAAAAAACTAAAGTAAACTAGCCAGAAAATATTCTATATAAACTTTATTTTAGTTTATGTAATACACAGACAGCTACATATACACTGGCACAAACCAAATCAAACAAGAGTGTGCGTTTTATTTGCTTGTTTTTATCCGCGGACTTTGCAGTCTTTGTAAACATATCGAAAGTATGACTGAAACGACAAGATTGGGGCTGTTTTCTGTGTTGTTTTTGTTGTTAACCATTTATATATATATATATGTATATATAATACATCCCCATAACAAACTATCAAGACTATTAATTTTATAAATGACCAACTTCTAAAAACAAATGTATAGTGGTCTTTGTAAAGAATTGCTCGCTTGTATATGTAGCTTTGGAGCCGCTGCTGTGACACTGTACAAACGCTTCCAGTGTGAATACTCTTGCGCGTCTGCAGCTGCAGTGACGGTGTAGTTACGCTGACGCGCTGCTTACGCGCCGCTCACGCATGCGGTGTGAAACGGGCGTAAGTCACTTACATTTTAGATGCAATATTGGCTGTTTTTTTTCTGTTTCAGCAGCGAAAATAGTTCCAACCAAAATCACAGCAGAACCACGGCGCATCTCATAGGAACACTCAACCTGTTTTCATTACTGAATGATTCAGCATTTTGAACGAATCGGTTGAGCCAAAAATTCAATGACCCATTCATAAACATCTGTCTCATTCTTGAATGAATCAGCCGATTGAACGAATCGTTTGAATGAATGAATGAATGAATGAATGAATGAATGAATGAATGAATGAATGAATGAATGACTCACTCATTAAGACGGTGGCCTGCCGCCACCCACTGGCGGTTTGGTGTTATGTTTAAAAGTAGTATCATTCTTTCCAACGCTTCTTATATGTAAATTTAAATCAATTTCATAACATTATTTTATGCAACTGTAATTTTTCAGGCCTAGGGTAACAGCACTATAGTGTCTTATTCAAAATCATTGAATTTACTGATAAAATTTAGGAATTTAAAATGAAAGATGAAGCATACATTTAATAATATTGGGGGAGGGGATGCCCTTTAAAGGTGAAGATATTACAATATGCCGATTTAAATATCAAAGCTGATTGAATATTGTTTCAGAATAAATTAACACACACAAAAAAAAAAATCCGGACAAGCAACTTTTTTACTCGGACAAGTGAATGACAGATTTACTTGTCCAAAGGACAAGCGTATGAAAAGGCTTAATGTCGAGCCCTCCCTATAGCGATGTCATCTAGATACACATACACCGGTAGGCAGTGGCCCACCTTACCGGGTGACCACGTTGTGGTCCACCAGAATTTATAGTTTACCCACCTCTTTTTTTACCACTACACCTCTGCCTAATATGCATACAAATAAGCAACTTGTTAATAGTGAGAATTGGACCCTAAACTAAAGTGTTAGCAGATAACTATATAGCATCCACACTAGTGGATGATATCATTTAGTTTATTATAACTTAAGTGTCCTCTTCTGCTTTAAATGCTTGAGTTCTTTCAAGTCTGGTGGATTCTGACTGGCTGTTATGTTTTTTATTGTTCATCAGCTGAAAAATATCTTTCTGAAAGGGATTTCAACAATATATTTCTCTGTTCTGTAATTGTTAAAGTTGTGGTGTGAACTCTGCTATTCTTTTATTTTTTAGAACGGTGTATTACAGTCTTTATTGTTATCATTATAGTTATCTTCAGTGTGAAAGGGCATTCAAATATGTTGGGTATCTCAAGCTAAGACAGGTATTCAGTCTTCAAACTCTTATTCAGAAATATAGTTGATAAAATATCACTATTGGATAGTTTAAGTATGGGATAAAACTTTACAGTACGATGTGGAGGCAAAGAACCACCCTAAATACATCAGCATCTATATTTTGACCATGGAACTGTATGATTAGCATATTCATACAATGAACCATGGCGTTATCATTGTACTCCAAAATACCAAAAGAACACCATGGTATTACAGAAAACAGATATTGTGATAACTGCAATCCAGTCATGCCATGAGGACTCAGGTAAACTTTTATTAAACTATTACACTTTAGATGACATGTGATGTAATGTAGTATAAGCAACAGTAAAACTAGGCCCCCGTTCAGAGGTTAATCTCATGCACGTTGAGAAACAGTTACAGACTACGTTAAATTGCATTTAGTACTTAGTCCTTAATAGGCAACTTTAATCCAACATTTAAAGAAGTTCAAGCACATCATCTCTGAGCAAAGTTTGTGTATCAAACTGAGAGCAAAGATAGTTTTACGAGATTTCTTAAAACAAAATGAAAAAAAAAAAATGTACCTGGAGGAAAAAAACATTTAATGACAGTATCTTGACATAGTCTAGCCTATGTTCTAATTCTATTTGTATAAAATGTAGGTAATTGATATATATTTGACCACAAAGGCCTGTATATATATAGACGATTAAAATAGCATTAGTTATGTCGCCCAGCTCAATATAAAAAAAGTTTAGTACATGGAAATTTTTTTTTTTATATATATATATAATATCAGCAATATACTTACATTTACAGAACACATTATCATATCTGATGCTAAAAAACTGTATAAAAAAATGAAGAATAACAATAAAATCTGACTATACAGAGCAGCGTTCCAGGTAGCATCCAAGCACACGACTGCTATACAGTGACACGAGTTTACAAGCCCTCCCACAAACAGTCTGGCCACTAATCAGGGCCTTTGGCAGCTAAGAATAGAACGAAAAGCTTCTTTAATCATCTTGAGATTTCACTGAACTCTAGGGGAGTGTGAGACACATGACAGCGACACCTGGATTGCATAAACAGAGATGCACAGAGACGTCTGCTTTTTGACCCCAGATGGCAGGCTGTTTTATTCCACAAACACAGAGGTGGAAAACACATCTGCTGTCCAATTCACTCCAGTTCTCTACTGCTTATATCTGATGACTGGCAGAACATGCCACTCCTGTTAGTATATTCATTTCAAACAACTACAAACAATCACAAGACACTATACTTATTGGTGAATCTCACAAATATCCATGTTACACTTTTATAATTACAAAATATATTACAATATTACATTGATACATTTTTATATAATTTTATATAACTTAATTATATAACAATTACATAATTATAAAAAAAACTATATAAAAGAGTTAAATTATATTGGGGCCTTCAAATCAATACACACAGTATATGTATGTATATATATATATATATATGTATATATATATATATATATATATATATATATATGTGTATATATATATATATATATATATATATATATATATATATATATATATATATATATATATATATAATATATATATATATATATATATAGTACATAAACACAAACACACATATGTATTATTTACAAACTTTTATGTTAGATGTGATTAATCGCATTGACAGCACTAAATTATATAATTATATTTTTAATTTTCTTTCATTATATTTGGGGGTGAAATATACCCGGATATGTTTTTAACATGCTTCATGAAATTCAGATTTGACACATCAGGCAATTTAACTTAAATATAGAATCTGCAACATAGCAGATTTGAACTCTTTATAGAATAACTGACTCCATAGTGAATATTCCATGAGAACCTTCTTGGTTTGAAAATTAATGCTCATAATAATATCAAACTGGTACTTAATTCAAACTAATTTATTTTCAGTTTCTAAGGACACCTTGAGATGAAAGTGAATGTAAATAGTGCCTATGGCTGCTTACTCTATCAGAATCCCACTACAACCATTTAGCACTTTAAATATTTTATGCAGTTTTTAATTTGTAACAGAAGTAAATGATTTGCTAGACATTTTCTGCATAAAATGATGAGGAGCGATGCTTGTTGTGCATGCTCAGGTATTGTCGATGGTTGCTAAGACATTGCTATAGAGTTGGTAAGGTGTTCGGAGTGGTTACCAAGGCGTTGCTAGGGTGTTCCAGGTCAGGCTATTGCTTACTGACCAAAAGTAATTTAAAAACTAAATGTTTGTTAAACTGATTGTTGCTCACTCTAGAACAGCCAAAGCACAGGCTTACTGTAATCTCAGGAAAAGACAGCACATCCTCTGTACTCTTAAGTGACCCACTATAACGCGCAAGCTGAGGGAACATTAACGTTCTATGTTTGATTTCGACGCTGCCAATTCTTGCAATGGCACACCAAGCACAGAGCTCATTTAGAGCTAATTAATTACTAAACACCACTGAGAGGTGTATATTTTTGACACTAATTATAAATCTCTAAAGGTTAAATTAACGGTTGAAAGTGCTACATGTAATTTCCACAATTAGTAAGTGAGAACTTGGCAGCCCATTGGGAGAAACCTGCAATACAACGCTGTCAGATTACAGAGACACGTTTAAGACTCATGGGATATGTAGGAGAAGAGGGAGGGGACACAAAAACAACTGTGGAAAATTATTTTCATTATGCCTATACAAAATGCATAATAACCTAGATTGTTAATGCTTAATTCATATACTTAACAGCCTTAGATATTAGTCACTTTTCAACATAAAAAAAATCTGTAATGCGAATTGTAAATATGACTACATAATAAGAAACGCTTTATATAATGCGAGAGCTAGCCTACACTCAGCATTTGTAACCACTGACACTGACATTCAAAGCAATGCATCAGTTCATCTGCTGGAAACATCTTTGTTGTGAAACCTATTATCAGCTCTCACATAAATAATACTTCAGTCTGTAATCCATATCGCATTTTCCCATTTTAGTTTAGACAATCTTACTTCACACTGCAAAACAATGACTGTCTTCTTCAGTATGTTTATCTTCAGTACAGTTTCTAAACATTCTTAAGATTCATTTACTTGAGATGCAAAATCACTTGTAATGAGTTTTAAATTAAATCACTTGTTTTGAGTACAAAATTAAATGAGTTTAAGCTTAACTAAAGAACAAATATCTGCCAATGGGGTCAGAGAAATAAACTTAAAGGGTTAGTTAACCCAAAAATTAAATGATGTCATGAAAGGATTAGTTCACATAAGAATTAAAATGTCCCGATAATTTCCTCACCCCCACGTCATCTAAGATATTCATGTCTTTCTTTTTTATCAGTTAAAAACAAATACAAATTTTTGAGGAAAACATTCCAGGATTTTTCTCCATATTCAACGTTTATCAACAGTTAAATGTCCCAATTACAGATTTAATGCAGCTTCAAAGGGCTCTACACTATCCCAGTCGAGGAATAAGGGTCTTATTTAGCGAAACGATGGGTAATTTAAAACAAAAAAACATTTATATACTTTTTAACCACAAATGCTCATCATGCACTAGTTGTGATGCGTCACACATTACGTAATCACGTTGAAAGGTCACGCGTGACATAGGTGGTACCGACCTAGTGTGTAAAGCGAACGTGCAAAGACTCAAAGTTTGACAAAGTCAAACGCCCTTTACAAAAAAAAATAAAAATAAATTTCGGAAGATTTTGAAGGTGGAGGAAAAAATTAGATGAGTTTAAATTAGTTTTTCGCCCTACCCAACATTTTCGGTCAGGTCAGGTTACCGCCTGACCTTTCCAATTACATAATGCGTGAAGTCGAGGCGCAAGACGCGCATTTGTGGTTATAAGTATACTTCTATTTGTTTTAGAAAATGACTGATCTTTTAGCTAGATAAGACCCTTATTCCACGGCTGGGATCCTGTAGAGCCTTTGAAGCTGCATTGAAACTGCAATTTGGACCTTCAAACCGTTGAAGTTCACTATATGGAGAAAAATCCTGGAATGTTTTCCTCAAAAACTTTAATTTAAAAACCAAAAACCGTAAGACTTTCGTTCATCTTCGGAACACAAATGAAGATCTTATTGATGAAATCTAAATCCAAATAGACTGCAATGTTATTATCACTTTCAAGGCCCAGAAAGGTATTAAAGACATACACATTAAAATAGTCCATGTGAGTCCAGTGGTACAACCTTAATATTCTGAAGCGACGAGAATACTTATTGTGTGAAAAAAAAAAAAAAAAAAAATGCTTTTCCCGTATAAACATAGTGCAGTGCTTCCGGTGAATAAAATACTAAATTCAATTCAATCTGTTCATCATATAAAACGATCACGCCTCTTTAGAAAATTAGGACTAAAGTGCTCAATTCATAAGGATTAATTTTATGATCTCTTTATGAACTTTTTGAAGAGTCAAATTGTTAGTTGCGTAGCTGTCAAAGGAGGGACAGAAAGCTGTCAGATTTAATCAAAAAGATCTTCATTTGTGTTCAGAAGATGAACAAAAGTCTTACGGGTATGGAACGACATGAAGGTGAGTAATCAATGCCAGAATTTTCATTTTTGGGTGAAACGGGGTTATTTTTCTTATACCCCTGTGGCAGATATTTTTGATGTTTTAAGCATAAACTCACTTCATTTTGATATATTTTTCAGAAAACAAGATTTTTCATTTAAACTAAATTTATAGCCTATTGATTTAAGTTGATTCATCTGGATATTTTGGAAAACAAGACAAAACTACTAAGTAAGAAAATCCTTTTTTTTTTTTTTTCATGTTCCACTAAAACCTAAAACAAACCTTTTTATTAACCAAACATAGAGCCATCTCGATTCTCTTTCCTAATTCCAAACATTGGCTTTACCCTGTAGGCACAGGTTCATTCGCCTCGATTGCCAAATCCTTCGACACCAAACCTCCAAGCTCTGCCGATACTTTTAAAGTAATCCATTTAGAAAATTCAACAGTTTTTCTTACAAAAAGGAGCGCTCCTTCGTCCAGCTCACGCAGAGGATGAAAGCATAGCGTTCCCTCCTGTAAAGAAAGTCACTTTTCACCCACGACGACGAACCACGGACATGCCACAGCTGCATATTGTCTATTCAGTCATTCATTCCATTAGGCTAATTATCACAGGCAGACCTTCATCCAGAGAAGAGGAGGAGGAGGGGGAGGAGAAGTGGGACTCCTCTGAAAGAGGATTATACTGTGTGGCCATCTGTGCCAAACGGAATTAACTCTTAGATCTCTAAAAATTAGCTGTTGTTCATGGTTTAGGCATAGAAATGCAAATATAGAAAACTATTGGCCTGCGCTGACCAACAAAAAGTTACACTGCATGTTGACAATATATGTTGTCATGCTAGCTATTTTTTTTTCTTATCAAAAAAAACTATCAAGGCAAATAGTAGGGCTGTGTATTGGCAAGAATCTGGCGATACGATACGTATCACGATACATGGGTCACGATTCAATATATTGCAATATATTTCGATACTGTGCATAAGGCGATATATTGCGATTTTTTTTTTTCTTCTTTTTTTTAAAGTAGGACTATAATTTTAGAAAAAGTATTATTTTTTTTTTTAAAAAAGACATGATGTGCATAAAAGTCAAACAAGTTTACTTTAGGTAAACAATTCAGTACACAGAAAATCAAACTGCCAGTTTGGGGTTGTGGTTCACAGGTTCTTAGTGAGCAAATTTGTATATGCTCAAGTAGGCCATGATAAAAGAAAATACATTCCCCCTGTCACAATACATAACACATACACATTATGTGTGATGTTATTCATCATTATAATTATTTATGTGTCAATAAAAAAATGCTTGCAGTTGCACTTTTCCTAGTACACAGGGTAGGCTACGTCCAACACGTTTTGTGTTGCAAAAACACGAACACGATTCCTAAAGGAAACATTGAGGAACAAATGTAGCTAAATAGTCAGTTAAAGAAAATACATAGCCCCTGACTGTCTGTGACATCTAGGCTAATGCATAACACATAAGGTGCAATCTGAGGTGCAATATGTCATTAAAAAAATGCTTGCACTATTATTAATACACATCCAACACAACATACCGTAAAACTTCAAATAATAGCCGAGTCCCAAATAGAAGCATGTCTCTTTTACACGCCTGGTGTGGCAACAGGTTTGGGTAAATAAAGGCTGGTCTCAAATAAGGCCGGGTCTGTTTTGTAGTTTCGGGTTGTATTTAATCTTCTAAAACCCGTCAGATCGTCCGCTTTTTGGCACCGCCAAAGCAAATTTGTGTCCCGCCAAAGCCTTTTTTGATCGGTGAGTGATGTAGAATGACTGCTGCGCAAACGAGCAGAGAGAGAGAGAGCCCCGGCCGCGCGCGCACTCGCACGTCTTCAAACACGTGCGCTGTCTTGCTCATGATTATGGTCTTGCTCTCTCTCCCTCGCGCATATATTAATCAAAATAGGATGACACTAGTGGTGCGTCTCAGCATAGCCATCTAGTGGTAGGGATTTAAACACAACATACCGGTAAACGGGAACCACGGTCCCATGAATACTTTTGCTTGTAAAAAAAAAAAAAAAAAAAAATATCGATATTGCGTTTTTGAAAATCGATACAGTATTGCAAAATAAAATATCGCGATACTCAAGTGTATCGATTTTTTCTTACACCCCTAGCAAATAGCATGCAATTAATCACATTATTACAAAAAAATCGAAATATTGTTCTTAGCAAAATATCAAACAACATTATGATTGATAATAATAATAATAATTTTACACTATAATAAAATATTCACATGAATATAAATGTAGCAAATTATTGAATTAAAACAAATACAACATGATTACCACACAAAACCATTATTTAAAAAATAGCCTATATGTTGGGATATATCATGGAAAATGATTTTTATATAGTATATCATGATGATATATTCTTATATTGTACATGCCTTTATGGGTGGAAAACATGTCAATTCAATTTTAATTAAATATGTTATTATATATTAATCCAACGTATTAAATTATGAATATTATACCTCAAGTGTAATTTATTCATGATAATAGGCTAGCATTTTATATGTCAATATCAAAATGACTTGATATTGAGTCTAATATGTGCAGTATTATCAAATAATTCATATTAATATCACAATATTGTTACGTCTAAAGTTTACACATAAGCTCGTGTGTTTCTTATTTAACAGAACATAAATCTTCTGGGTTTCCCTGGCAACAAACACAACAGCAGTTGTCTCATGATGGCCTCCATACACGCATTACAGGAGATATCGAGGATGAAGGTAAACCTGCAGCTATTTGCCTTTGACTGTACGGCATTCTCACACAAATAAACACAATTTATTCTTAAAATAAACAGCGCGAGATATAAAATCGATGGCTCTTACCTGCGCGCGCACTTGTTGATAGAGGCGATAAACACGAAGCAGATGCGCGTGATGCATCCGAAGTCACGATACAGTAACGTTACTGACTGTGAAGGAGGATTGTGCGCATTAACACACACACACACACACACGACCTGCTGTCTAAAACCTCATATCTGATATGTGTTGTTGTTTCAGAGAGATGACGGTCTTGAATGTCTGAGCAGCTGTTTTTACTGGACAGAGTTTGATGGTGACGATAAACGACAGTATTTACATCAAGAGTTTGTGTATGAGAATGTGATGTTAGCAATTACACGAGGACTGTCGTGGTCAACAGTAGCACAAGTGGCAAACATCACCAAAGATCTCCTGCCGAAACTCAAAGGTGGGTCATTTGCTTTTAGTCCCCTCTGCTATGCTTTTGATGACAGCAAAATACTTGTTTATCACGTGATCACATGGACGTCCAGCAGGGACGTGCGGTCAGGGTAGGCAAGGTAGGCAATGCCTCACCAAAGGAAATGTTGACATTACATTTATTAATTCCAAGAGCTTTATTAATTCACCACATTATTAATTGCATTTATTTTATTCCAAATGTTAATTTTTGTAACACAATTTTTCAGGAATACACATATAATATACTCCTTTTGCCATTTTTGCTCCTAAAAACCATTGTTTCAAGCAGAAAATTCAAGTCCATGGCCATTGAGGCAGAGGTTAGCTGTGCCTCTTTGGTCCATAGACCGTAGTTTACGTAGATTTGCGCATGCGCAGTCAGTTCTCACATAGTCTCAGCCTCAGACGTCACGCCCACGGAACGTTGGCTAAACGTCTGATGCATATGGCACACTTACCTGGAAACACTTCAGGAATGTCGAAGTCGCCATCTGATTGGTTGAATTTTATCGGATTTCTGGGGGCGCGAGTGTCGCGTTTATTTTCGGTCCGCCGGGAAACAAAGCGCAGACGTGTGATTGCAGAAGAAAAACTGTTGTGTTTACATGAGTGACAATGAGCATTTAGTGAGCAGCTAAACGTAGTAAACGTAGTAATCAGTAAACGTAATCAGCAATGACTTACTGCTTGTTTTCTTCTCCTTCTTTGATTTTCTATACTGACTGACTTGTTGCACGCTGTTCTGTTGTTCTGGGGACATTTCCACGCACCGAAACGTGACGCTGAACGAAACAAACTGTAATTAGTTGTTTGACATGTCAGTCAAACGGTCTTATGGGCGGGCCTTGGCCAAAGAAAGCTGCTGAAGGTCTGGCTACGCGAGACTAGTTCTACACACTGTCTTGAATGATCAACATTGAGGCAGAGACCGAGCGTGCTTCATGTCACGTGATCCACTCGCTCTCACTCAGTCCGCGCTTCCCGCTACTGGCATCTAGCGGCGCCGGCGATGCTGTCAACCTAGTTCGACGGCTGTGAACCGTTGGATATTTGGATATTATGGATATGTATTACTTAAAAAGATTTTCAACATTGTCATATGAAGGAAAAAAAGAGTAAAAAATGTAAGTACCCTCTTTAAAACGTAATTTTGTTTTTCGTAAGGGTTAAAAATGCTGTTTTGTCTTTTTTTAATCTTGGTGCGCCGTCGCCAGACGCTCATTGCGTGTCGGTGTGTATGCCTAGCGCAGTTTGTAGTAGCGAATAAGCTGTTTTTGTACTTTAAAGCTGTACTGCTGACACAATGTTTTATGACTGTAGCCTATTCAAATCCTGGTGCGCCGTCACCAGACCAATAGTGTGTGTGTGGCTGCACGCGTTTGCGCATTTTGAAGGAGTGACTAGGCTGCTTGTCGGTTCGCTGATACCGCGCCGCCTCCCTCTGTGTCCCGCACAAAATATTTGTTTGTTGTATAGCCTAAGATATGTGCATTAATTTGATTATTAGATTTGATTGTGCATTAGCCTCACATATAACTGACTTTGCTGTATGCAGGCAGCGATGTGATGATGCCTGATATGAACTTGGGTTGCTACATTAACTGAATAAATAAATATATGAACATATATGCCACATTGATAGGTCACTGCCTACCCATGACAAGATTTCACCGCACGTTACTGACGTCCAGATAAGTCCATGCGTTTTGATGTGCATAGCGAAATAAATATTACGCAAATACTTTTATTTATTTATTTATTTATTGAGATTAGGATATATCTTTGCATTTACTGTTATTTTGTGTTCAGTTTGATGGTGTATCATTATAAAATAAAATAATCTCCTACTATTCTGCACACTGGAGAAAAAAATATGGATTAACAAGCGACTCAAACAAAGCAGTGCTTTCAGAGGTGGAGCAGCAGTTTCTGATCACAAAGCCGCTCCTCACTAACTCACATTTATTTGCATTTATTTAATTAAAAGTTGCGATTTCGGTTTAATTTCGATTAACCTTGCAGCCCTGATAGATAGATAGATAGATAGATAGATAGATAGATAGATGTGCTAGTGGTTTATAGAGAGATACACTATATTGCCAAAAGTTTTGGGATGTCTGCCTTTACATGCACATGAACATTTAATGACATCCCGTTCTTAATCTGTAGGGTTTAATATGCAGCTTTAACTCTTCTCTTCTGGGAAGGCTTTTCACAAGGTTTAGGAGTGTGTTTATGGAAATTTTTGACCATTCTTTTTGAAGCGCGTGAGGTCAGGCACTGATGTTGGATGAGAAGACCTGGCCCGCAGTCTCCTCTCTAATTCATCCCAAAGGTGTTCTATCAGGTTGAGTTTAGGACTCTGTGCAGGCCAGTCAAGTTCCTCCACACCAAACTCACTCATCCATGTCTTTATGGACCTTGCTTTTATGTACTGGTCCACAGTCATGTTGGAACAGGAATCGGCCATCCCTGTAAGGTGGGTGCCAGCAAGTCTGGGCTACCCCTCGAGAAAGCAAAAGGCTCTCATGAGAATTAACATTTGAACTCTCTCTTGCATATGTAACAGCAACATCCGGTGCATACCACACAGTGCAGCTCACACCTCAATTTTACGGTCTCATCATCTCCCCCTGCTTCCCCCTTCTCCTCCTCACCTAAAACTCACTGAAAACCTATGCAATGTTAAGTGTGTACAAAAAGTATACATGTTTGGTATCATTTAAAGTGCCTCAGTGCACCTGGTAAAATGTCTCATTCTCCCAGCCATAATGCAAAGCTAAAAGAAGTTCTAGAAAATGAGAAATGTGGTGTGCCCCTTAAAGGGTTAGTTCACCCAAAAATTTTAATTCTGTCAGTAATTACTCACCCTCATGTTGTTCCAACCCCGTAAGACTTTCGTTCATCTTTAGAACACAAATTAATATATTTTTGATGAAATCTGAGAGCTGGCTCACTCCTTGATAAGCTGCTAGGTAATTGCGTCTGCCAGCCCAGAAAAGTTAGTAAAGACATCGTTAAAATATTGGATACTGCCATTGGACGATCTTACATCCCCAAACTGTTCCCACAAAGTTAGGAGCATGAAATTGTCCAAAATGTCTTGGTATGCTGACCAGGGATGGAAATTAGCTTTTTTGTCCACCGGCCACTGTGGCTGGTGGATTTCAAAATCTACCAGCCACTCAATGTTTTTACCAGCCACTTTCTTGTTCTCTTACGAGAGTATCTCTCGTACTGCGTAATAGCTTACGCTATGGGGAAAACTCTTTTCATCGAGACATTGAAGCCAAAAAAAATTATCCTTAATTTTTAATCAATGTAAAGCGCTTTGCAGCAGCAAGCAGACCTTAGGCGAGACAGCTTGCGCGCCTATTGGCTGTCTGCAGCAGCCTATCGAGAGCAGCTCTGCGTGACGTCATGACGAATGGGGGCACTTCGCGCCCATTTCGTCACGTCCCGCCAGAAAGGGCGTGGTCTCGCCCTATAAATAAGCTCGATATCCTGCTATTCACTGATTTTTCAACTCTTCAGCGAAGCTCACGCATCGCTGGATCTGGATTGAGAAGCCGCGCCGTCGACCTGTAGCCTTCAGCGGGACGTGCCTTGAGCCTGAGTCGCTGGCATCGCCGCCTTCAGCCGCCGTACCTGCTGCGCTTTCCGGCGTATTATATCCTTTCAATTGCATTGTATTTCTCTGTTGAGAGTGTGTGTTTGCTTACGTGACGCAACACATACTTCTCCCTAAAAGAGCTGCGTCTTTTAAAGATGCCTTCTTGTGGCTCGTGCCGCGCCCAACTCAGCGACGAGGACCGTCATGTCATCTGCGTGTCCTGCCTGGGTGAAGATCACGCGGCTATCGCGCTCGCTGACGGCGGATGCCCCCACTGCGAGCTTTTGCCCATGGTGACTCTGAGGACTCGCCTGGCATCGTTCTCTGAGCCCGCCTCCCAGCCTTCCGTGGCGCCGCGCCGCAAGAAGCGCCGCGCCCAGCGCGCTCCCGAGCCTTCTCCAGCCCGCCAAAGCTCGCCGGTTCGCCCGCCTGCTTCGCCGGCTTCACCAGAGTCGCTCCCGGATGGACAACGGCCGCCGTCTGCCGCCGCGTCCGCCCCCGAGTTCGACGAACCTGAGGTATGCTCTCTCGTGGCTTCTGACAGCGAGGATTGGGCGAGCTCCGCGGACCTCCCCCCCGCTGACGTTTCCAGCCAACCCCCCGGGAAGAGAGCCGGCATTGAGGCTGAGCTGATGCGTCTGCTCACCCAGGCCGTGGAAAGCATCGGCCTCGAGTGGGAAGTGCCCACGCTCCCACCCCGCAACAGGCTAGATGGACGCTTCCTCGGGAAGGACGAGGCTCCGTCTAAATCCAGGGCCGCCCCTTTCCTCCCCGAACTTCACGACGAAGTCTCCAAGTCGTGGAACGCCCCATTCTCCGCCAGGCTGCGTACCTCTGTCTCCGCGGCATTCTCCACTGTCGACGGTGCGGGAGATAGAGGGTACACCTCCATTCCTCCGGTGGAGGTAGCGGTAGCGTCACATCTCTGCCTGCCCTCTGCTGGATGGCGCGCGCAGACAACGCTCCCATCTAAGGCCTGCCGGGTGACGTCATCGCTTACACCGCCGCCGGACAAGCAGTCTCAGCGCTGCACACGATGGCTGTCTTGCAGATCTACCAGGCTGACCTTCTCCTTAAACTGGACGAGGAAGGACCCGGGGCTATCTGCGTGGCGGATTTGCGGAGCGCTACGGATCTCGCTCTACGCGCCGCTAAAGCCGCTGCACAGGCCATGGGGCGGAATATGGCCTCTCTCGCCGTCGCCGAGAGACATCTATGGTTGACGCTGTCAGAGATGACGGAAGCCGAGCGCTCTGTATTCCTCGACGCGCCCATTTCTCCAGCGTGCCTCTTTGGATCTGCCGTCAAGGATTTCGCGGACAGATACACTGAGGTGCAGAAGACTTCGCAGGCCATGAAGCACTTCCTCCCGAAGCGCTCGAGCTCCGCTTCAGGTCGCCCTAAACAGCCGCCTGTTCGCAGCTCTCAGCCGCAGCATGAACCGCCCGCCGCCGCCGCTTCACAGCGCCGCCAGGCCCGAGACCAGAGACCGCGCTCTCGCTCTGCTGGACGCCGCCCCCCTCAGCGCGGGCCCCGGCCGAGGATTGAGCTCAAGCCCGAGGCCTCGAAGCTTTCCTAGCCACTCTAGGAAAACGACGGTGTTCAGATCCCGCTGCGGCCGGATTTCCACCAAAACTCCTCGCTCGTTCAGTCCCATGCGATATGACTGTCCCAGCGTATTTAGCAGCGAAGCAGCCGGTGTCTCAGCCCGCTTGCCTGCACACAAAAGCCGTTTTCACGGCTACCCAGATAAATCCAATAAAGAGTGTATTTTCTGGTGTCCCGGCCACGGCCGATGGTGTTATGTGTGTTGTAAGAATGCCCACGCCCCAGTGCCCATTCCCACACACAGACACAGCCCGCCACGGTGCAGGGCTTGCACACATAAAATCGAGCCAGTTCGATTGTGCAAACAATGTAGTGAATGCGCCCATACATTGCCCGCTTACACTACACGCCGCGTGTCCCTTGGTTTCTGTAAAAACGAAACCAACACACATCCAATCGGCTCCAGCCGAAAGCATGTGCAGTGCAGTAAATGTGCCCGTACTGTCGCGCCCACATTTCCCCGCAGACATGCCGAATCCCACGGGATTCGCCCCGCTCACTCTCGTTGCGAGTCCCGCCATAGAGAGGCTGAGTGCGGCCAGGCTACCCGCTGTGATCACGCGCCCCCCCCGCCTCAGACGCTGTAAACGCCGTCGTGTTCTCAGGACACCGGGGCTCTCGAGCTGCCGCTTTGTCGCGGCCAGAGCCCGGTTTCCATTATACCTCTAGCTATTCACGCGGACGCGTGGTCAAAGCTTACCGGGGTATCGGAATGGGTGCTGAACACTATAAAGAGAGGCTATTCGCTACAGTTTGCTCGACGCCCCCGCCGCTATACGGCGCGCGTCGAGACTACGGTGGGAAAACGAAGTATCTCATCTACTTCGAGCCGAGATAGCGAAACTACTGAGCAAAGGGGCTATAGAACCCTTATCTCAGGCTCAGAGCGAGGGGGGCTTATACAGCAGATATTTTCTGGTACCGAAAAAAGATGGGGGTTTCAGACCCATTCTAGATCTGCGACAGCTGAACAGAGCGCTTGTGAAGCGCCAGTTCAGGATGCTTACGACCAGGAAAATCCTCGCGCAAGTGCGCCACGGGGACTGGTTTATGTCAATAGATCTGAAAGACGCCTATTTCCAAATACAAATAGCGTCCCATCACAGGCGATTCTTAAGATTCGCATTCGAGGGCCAGGCATATCAATACACAGTCCTGCCGTTTGGCCTGTCCCTAGCACCACGTACATTCACGAAGTGCATGGACGCGGCTCTCGCTCCCCTGAGACTTCGGGGCATGCGAGTTATGAACTACTTGGACGATTGGCTGGTTCTAGCTCGATCACGATCGGAGCTCATAGAACACAGGGCCACATTACTCGAGCACCTCGAGAAGCTGGGCCTCACGGTCAATTGGGCAAAGAGTGCACTGTCTCCCAGCCAGAAAATTCCCTTTCTGGGAACAGTGTTAGACTCGCTATCCATGACGGCACGCCTGTCACCGGAGCGCGGACTAAATATTCAGCGCGTCGCGAAATCCTTCCGCCACGGCTCTATAATCCCACTCAGAAGGTTTCAGAAAATGCTGGGCCTAATGGCCTCAGCGGCCTCTGTACTCCAGCTGGGCCTGCTTCGCATGCGCCCGCTGCAGATGTGGCTGAAAGCACGGGTTCCGCCCCGGGCATGGACCACGGGTCTGTTTCGCCTCAGGGTCGGCCAGCAGTGCGTTTCAGCTCTGAGACCTTGGAAGGTGTCCACCTGGTACCAGTCAGGTGTGAGTCTGGGGACCGCCTCGAGTGTAAAGGTGGTGTCTACGGACGCCTCCACCTCGGGGTGGGGGGCGCTGCTCGAGGGCAGACCGCTAGCTGGCCTATGGTCAGAGCGGGAGAAGCTCCTTCACATAAACTGCTTGGAGATTATAGCAGTCGACAGAGCGCTGCGGCGCTTCTGTCCCCAGATAAAAGGCCACCACGTCTTGGTCCGGTCGGACAACATGTCAGTGGTGGCGTATATAAATCGCCAGGGTGGCGTCAGGTCTCGAAACCTTTACAGGCTGACGGAACGCCTCCTGGTCTGGGCTCAGCACAGCCTGCTCTCGCTGAGAGCAGCGCATGTGCCCGGTCACCTAAATGTGGGACCGGACAGACTGTCCAGGAACAATGTACCAGCAGGGGAATGGTCGCTGCACCCGCAGACGGTCCAGCTGCTGTGGGAAACATTCGGCAGAGCGCAGGTGGACTTATTTGCGTCCCACGAAAACGCTCACTGCCCGAAGTTTTTCTCGAAAAACAAGGACGCGCTGGCCCATGTCTGGCCCCGCTGTCCTCTGTATGCTTTTCCCCCGGTCTCGCTCCTGCCCCAGCTGTTGGAACGAATCAGGGAAAACGGATGCCCAGTGCTGCTCGTAGCTCCGCTCTGGACGAACCAGGCTTGGTTCCCTGTCCTGATGCAGCTGACCAGCGCTGCTCCATGGCCTGTGCCGTTGAGGAGAGACCTCCTCTCTCAGGCGGAGGGCTCGATTTGGCATCCTCGCCCGGATCTGTGGTCCCTGCACGCATGGGCCATCAACGGTTACCCGCTAGCCTCCCAGAGGGAGTGCTGAACACGATCGCGCAGGCTAGAGCTCCGTCTACTAGACGGCTCTACTCCTCGAAATGGTCAGTGTTCTCTGCCTGGTGTCAAGCCCGAGGCTTTTCGCCAGTGGACTGCGGGGTTACGGAGGTACTGTCCTTCCTTCAAGAGCTGCTGGATAAGGGCAGGACCCCATCCACGCTCAAGGTCTATGTGGCGGCCATAGCAACGTTTGCAAAACCGGTGTCTGGCCAGTCGCTAGGGAAGAACGACTTTGTCGTGCGTTTCCTAAGAGGAGCCAGAAGGCTAAACCCTCCCAGGCCCCCTTCAGTCCCGTCATGGGACCTTTCCATGGTCTTGGAGGCCATGAAGGGTGCCCCATTTGAGCCGATCCAGTTTTCGGACATGAAGCACCTGTCTTTCAAGGCGGTGTTCCTCACGGCTCTCGCTTCAGTGAAGCGCATAGGGGACTTACAGGCGCTTTCTGTAAGCGCGTCATGTATGGAGTTTGGGCCTAACGACTCAAAGGTCATACTCAAACCTAAGCACGGCTACGTGCCAAAATCCCTCAACACACCGTTCAGGGCCCAGGTGATTTCCCTGTCTGCCCTTCCGGTTATCAATGAGGAGGAGGATGCGAATCTTCTTTGCCCAGTTAGGGCATTAAGAGCTTATGTGTCCCGCTCGTCTGGGTTCAGACAGACCGAGCAGCTTTTCGTTTCGTTCAGTGGGCGTTCCAAGGGACTTGCTGCTTCGAAACAGAGCCTATCCAGATGGATAGTCGATGCCATTGCGCTGGCTTACACTTCAAAGGGCCTGCAGTGCCCCTTGGGTGTCAGGGCGCACTCCACAAGAGGCGTGGCCTCGTCGTGGGCATGGTCTAGCGGGGTCACCCTGCAAGATATCTGTACGGCTGCGGGCTGGGCCTCGCCGTCTACATTTATAAAATACTACAACCTGGAGGTGCCTGCCTTACAAGCTAAGCTTTTGGCTATTTAAACTTCAGTGCTATCTGCCCGCTGTGCGGCTCGGATGCTGAGTGTTTGGCCTGCGCATCGTTCAGACTGATGCAGCAGCTCCATGAGTACTGGCACAAGTAGGGCCACCCAGTTCAGGCTGAATGCTTTCACCCTGGCTGCGTGGTTTAACGGTCATATGGTGCCCCTGTGGGCTTATCTATAGGGAGAAATGCTTCCAGCCTCTCCTTTTTTACTCTCGGTGAGTGTATTGTGATTATGCACTGTATGCGCCCCGGGCTTTGCCCCTGGGACTGTGGTGTTGGATCCTTATCAGCACGGCGTGTTACACTGTGTTCCCCATAGCGTAAGCTATTACGCAGTACGAGAGATACTCTCGTAAGAGAACGTACTCGGTTACTAACGTAACCTCGGTTCTCTCTAGAGAGGGAACGAGTACTGCGTATCTTGCCGTGCTTGGAATACGCTTTGGTTCGCTTCGGCGATGAAAAATCAGTGAATAGCAGGATATCGAGCTTATTTATAGGGCGAGACCACGCCCTTTCTGGCGGGACGTGACGAAATGGGCGCGAAGTGCCCCCATTCGTCATGACGTCACGCAGAGCTGCTCTCGATAGGCTGCTGCTTTTGCCGCAAGACAGCCAATAGGCGCGCAAGCTGTCTCGCCTAAGGTCTGCTTGCTGCTGCAAAGCGCTTTACATTGATTAAAAATTAAGGATAATTTTTTTTGGCTTCAATGTCTGGATGAAAAGAGTTTTCCCCATAGCGTAAGCTATTACGCAGTACTCGTTCCCTCTCTAGAGAGAACCGAGGTTACGTTAGTAACCGAGTACGTTTTTAACCGACAATGTGAAAATTAATACTACAAGATCTACAATCCTTAAGCAGTTTCTCAGGTCTCAATGCAATACTGACATTTTCTCTTTCTCTCTTATACACACACAAACAAACCATGAACTGATATACATTTCATTAAATGAGTAGGGCAGATTAAACAAAAAACTGAACCGATGCTGAACCGCACTCTATGCTGGACAGGGAACTACACTAACCTTTTCCACTGGTGGCACTTGCGCTACTAACTTTTTCAGTTACTGGCGCAAAACATGATTTAGTCGCACAAATTATTTATAGTAAGGTATGGATAATAATGAACAATAATGAAACTGTATTGCATTAGGGGTGGAACGATACACAGAAGTCACGGTTCGGTACAATTTCGGTACAATGGAGTGAAAAGCAAAACAAAAATGCAGAAAGCATTTTTATAAATGTCTTAAGCCTTGTATTTTTAAGTTGTATACGTTTTATTAATAAAGGCATTGAACCAGTTTATTTGTAGTGCACTGAGAATAGTTTTATACAATTAGTTTATTAATTAAATTAATAAAAGACAAAAAGACCTTGAGATATGTTTGGTAATTGTGCCTGAATTTAAAATTAATTTGCTATATTTCAGATAAATTTATTTGTTTTCCTTAATTTTAATTAACCTTAACTTTATTCTCATCTGAATTATAAATAATTGATTTCCGTATAAAATAATATACCATTAAAAACACATTTGATTTTCTTTTTTAATCAATGTAGAATGTGTACCTTTAAAAAATAAACAGATTAGTGCTCTGACTCCGAGGACAAGAAATGAAAACCAATGCGATATGATGAATGTCCAAAAGATGTAACCTGTTTGACTGTTTTGAAATGGGGTTGGATAAATGTTTTGCTTTTAAAAACTGTGCGTGCGTCTGTGTGGTTGGGTGACAGTTTAGGTTACAGTTTGAAAAGAGTTTAGAGTGTGACAAAAGCACAATATTGTGATTTATTTCGAGTGTACAGAAATATAATTATACACTTTGCAGTTTGAATGATGTCCCGTTTGTATGTTTTTATGTTTCCACTAAACTCTCTCTCTGTCTGTCACACACACACACACACACACTCTCTCTCCTCCCTCTTTTGGGACGGCAAACCGCCTCTCGCGCTCAAGCCTCGACGGAAGAAGCGCGCGGGTAGATATTTGCGCGCCTAGCTCTTTACTACACAAGAGAGCTACCCCGCCCTAAAAATAGACCATGCGCTCGCGGCTAGCTGTCCCTTTGGACGGCAAACCGCCTCTCGCGCTCCCATGCCGAGACTCGACGGAAGAAGCGCGCGGGTGTTGAATGTGTGCCTCCTCTAAAAGTGTCCGCCGTCTGGGTGAAACAGTATGCAATTTTTATTTACCCGCCACGGTGGCCGGTAAGTGAAGCGAGTTTACCCGCCACAACACAAAATCACCCGCATTTGGCTGGTGGCGGGTGCTAATTTCCATCCCTGATGCTGACGCATTAAGAGTTCCTTCCACTGGAACTAAGGGGCCAAGCCCAACCCCTGAAAAACAACCCCACACCATAATCCCCTCTCCACCAAACTTTACACTTGGCACAATGCAGTCAGGCAAGTACCGTTCTCTTGGCAACAGCCAAACCCAGATTCGTCACTCCAGAAAACATGTCTCCACTGCTCTAGAGTCCGGTGGCGGCGTGCTTTACACCCCTGCATCCAATGTTTTGCATTGCACTTGGAGTTGTAAGGGAATGGGAACCTAGTCCATGAAGCTCTCTACACACTGTTCTTGAGCTAATCTGAAAGCCACATGAAGTTTGGAGGTCTGTAAACTATTGACTCTGCAGAAAGCTGGCGACTTCTGCGCACTGTGCGCCTCAGCATGCGCTGACACCGCTCTGTGATTTTACATTGGCTACCACTTCATGGCTGAGTTGCGGTTGTTCCCAATTGCTTCCCCTTTGTTATAATACCACTAACAGTTGACCGTGGAATATTTCGTAGTGAGGAAATTTCACAAATGGACTTATTGCACAGGTGGCAACCTATAACGCTTGAATTCACTCTGATCTCCTGAGAGCGACCCATTCTTTCACAAATGTTTGTATAAGCAGTCTGCATGCTTAGGTGCTTGATTTTATACAACTGTGGCCATGGAAGTTAGCCTGACTTCGTCATACTTATATTCATATTCGAGTCTGATACTGCTCCATAGGGCTTTGATTATGAGGCGTGTCTTAACCGAACCAGGAAAAAACAACAACTCTGCACTCAATTGGATAGACCAACAACCAATCAGAGAAACGCAGTAAGTGATGCATGTTGAGCAACGCAACAGAACTCAACTGCACAAACTCTGGAAAAAGTATAAAAAAAATAATGAGTGTTAAAGATCTTTGCCGGTGTTGCAAAAATAATTTAAGGATTCGCGGAGTACTTGCAAACACGAAAAGCATTTTTGAAAGAAATACGTTTGATGACGTGATGATTACGTTATTGGATGGATCATCTGTCCATCATCGTATAAAGCCCGCCCTGGCAATTTGATTGGCCCGACCATTTCTGTACCGAGCATAATTCCTCCTCAATGGATCGAGTCCAGACCGAACTTCCCGACCAAAAAATGTTGTGGGCGGGGTTCAGGCTGGCATCCAGGCTACATGGAAGTGATTGGAACACCTGAATTCAATTATTTGGAGGGGTTTCCCAATACTTTTGTATGTAGTTAGATGAGTATACAGTATCTAGATAATTTTTTTTAGACATTTTCATCCTAATCTTAAAAAAAGAGTTGCTTTGTAGAATAACTACTCTTAAGATGATCTGTTTATTATCATTTGGAGTCTTTAATTAATAAATGAGATATTCTTTGCTTTTAATACTTCTATTAGGTTTGAAGCCATCAGATGTCATTTGCCTCATCAAGGATCATTTATCACAGATAGAGCCTCGTCTCTCCGCTGCTCATCATGCTGTTCTCCTGGACTTCATTGTGAAAACATATGTTCCTCATCAGTGGCTTTATCAGGCATTTTTAAACGGTGAGATGAGTCTGAAACACATCAGCTGTAAGCTTGAGATTGAAAGCCCACCTCATCCGCAGCCCCTCTGTGAAGGTTCAGACGCTGTGGAGTGGGAACAGCAGCGGACTCTGAAAGACCTGCGTTTGGCTCAGTCCGAAATAGAAGCAGAAATCAAGGGGCTCAAAGAGAAGGCCGAAGCTCAGATGATGGCAACATTGCAGGCCAGTTTAAACGGTCTTCCATTTGACGGCCGGATGAGCAAACAGGTACAAAATATCAGTTATTTACAGTATTAAGACACAAATTTGCTTGGATGTTCTGAATGATAATGAGCTGGTTTCTTACTGGTCTCTCATATCTTGAAATTCTTTCAGTGTAAGTCTATGTGATTTTTCCACCTGGTTTATCATCCACCAAGCAAAAATGTGCATGTTTCTTTGAAAAGTAAATAGTAATAGACTGCAGAAGTGTTCGCTCACTTTTTCAGCACCATTGGTTACAGAAGTATTTTTTCCATTAATTTCTCCCATAGGGATTTCAAAAAAGTCTTCATTAAAGCATTATAAGCCATGAACCGATCCAATCAGCTACGATGTGAATCATACATTACAAACATTGATTGGAAGCAAAAAAGTATTTGAAAATTGGACAAAAATACAAAGATTGTACTTTACAGCTGAGGGAACAGCATAATCTAATTAAAAATGATGGAGAAATATAAAACGTAAAAATTAAAAATGTTATTTAAAACAATATAAAAACCAAGTTTATTGTGCAATATGCATATTTAATTAAATATTTTGTAAATATATGTAAAGTATTTTGAGTGTAGGGAGAATGATTTGATTACATCATTCACAGTGCTTCATGGGAGTGGGCGGGGCTAAAGAGATCTTTTGGTGCTTTTTTCGACTCTTTGGTGGAATTTTCTGTACAGCATCATGGATCATGCAGTTTTTCACCACGAATTCCACTGTTAAACACAATTATTTTAAAACTAATTTGAAGGAATGCGCCTGACGGCTTCAACTGGAGAAAGTACTATCAATTAAAGGTGCTAAGCGATGTCACGCGTTTTTTAGGCCAAAACATTTTTTGTCACATACAGCAAACATCTCCTCACTATCCGCTAGCTGCCTGTCCCCTGAACACACTGTAAAAAGACACGGTCTCTGCAGACACCCCAGGCTCCACAAACGGCAAACAAAAACAAACTGGGCTAACCCGCGCCACGAAACATAACAAACTGTTCCAGCCAATAACCGACAAGAAGGATTTGGGTGTGGGGTTTGGGGGGTTAGTGCGCAGATGAGGAGGAGGGTCTAGCTAGCCTCCGTTTTGTTTGACAATACTTTAGACGTCAACAAGAAGTGACGTTACCCGACATCGCTTAGAGAACCTTTAACAACTCCGAGGCTCACAGTAAGGCTGTCTTTAAAAGGTTATTGAGAAAATGAATGAAGTTTTTACTTCAGGAACCAGACTTTTGCACTCTAGTGATGGTTGACATAATAAACACCACAAACTGATGATTTTTGATAAGAAGCAGAAATCGAGGAACTCAAAGAGATGGCAACATTGCAGGCCAGTTTAAACAGTCTTCCATATAAAGGCCTGGTGAGCAAACAGCAACAAACTCAAATTTGCTAAGATGTTCTCGGTCAAGCCCAAAGTCTCTGTTATATTCTCGTATCTAGAAATTGCTCTAAAAATGTTACTTCTATGGAATTTTGTTTTTCCGGCCTTCATCCAGCAGGTAAAAAAATAGTATGATTGCTTTGAAAAGTAATGGTGATGGCTTGCCTCTGTAAACATTTCATTGACATGTTTATCAAAAGGAATAAATATCAAGTAGACATATTGTTTGGACAGTGTCTCCGAAGCAACCTGAAATGTTGTTTCCTGCTCAGTTGTGATATAAAACAGGATTATGATCCTAAGCTGCCCTGCAGCTGTTGGTACACTATTACCTTTTGAGAAACCATCAAAGTAAATCTCCAAGCTATTGGCCAGAGGCTCTGATGCGTATCCGCAGGGCTTCCACCAGCACTGACCTAAAAAACATATTTTGCAAAGTTTGCTATTTTATTGCACAATGTGAAATGTGAAGGCTGTAATAATTCATACTGACAGAAGTAACAAAGGATTATTTCTGTTGCGCATTGTCCTATGGTTATCACCCTCATACTGAAAACCACTTCTTGCTTAATATCTCAAGGAGCTGCAGGCTGTCAGCAGTTACCAGATAAGATGGATTAAAGGAGCACCGCTCTGTTATTTAACCTAGTTGAGTTGAGCACAACTGCTTTGGCTACTTTTTCAACAGCTTTGGTTTTTCTTATAAAAATGAACCCATGGACTAAGATTGCAGTCTCTACAGAAGCATATATCATTGCTTAACAGCCTCAGAGCTTGTGGTAGGTCTGCCTTGAAAGGTTTATATGCTGTCGATGAAAATCAATTTCTCTGGAGAGAAAATAAATGGGATATTTACTTCTGAGACCAAGCACTTTTCTCTCTATCCTCACTGAAAAACAATGTTGTTGTGCTCTGTGTAATTGTGCTAGAGGGCGCTCATGATTGAAAGAGTGAAAAGGAGAACGAGAAAAGAAAATATCAGGGAAGAAGAATGTAATACGGAGAATCGAAGGGGGTAATCCATCAGCCGGAAGTTGAAGCCTCGCGGGAGCTGCCATTGTAGCAGAACTTCACCTGCTGTTAGCATTCCATTGACTCCCATTCATTTTGGCGTCACTTTGACAGCGAATAACTTTACATCTGAGGCGTCCAAAGACTTCATTTGTCCATTATTTATTTCTAAAGAAACACTAAAATGTATAAAAGGCTCCATTACTTTGTATCTTACGTTACAGCCCCGTAGAAGCCGTTTTTGTAAAAATAGGCTAATGATTGCATCATAACCACGCGACTTTCTGTCGCACAATAGAGACATTACCGTATAGACAGGAGGAGAAGCTCGCATGCAATCTTTTACTGTCTATGAGGCAATCGGGGGGGGACATAGAGGCATAAAGTCAAAGGAGAAGACCATAGAAAGAGAGTCCATAAAAGCAATGGGACAAAATATTTCAACAATGTTTTTGAGGAATTAGGTGATTCAGATTTGACTTGCCACCGCTACTAGACGATTTACAACTGTCAGACTGTCGTCACGCTCAGTTTGAGCCTGCGCAGTTGCTCAGCCATCAGACAGGAAGTGCAAGAATCGGGCTTCAGTTTTCTCCATTGAAATCAATGGGGTCGCTGTGTCCATTTCTTTTACGGTCTATGGGAGAATCAAGCAAGATTACATTTATACTATACAACGTTTTTAGAAGTCAAAATGAAAGTACCTACTCGAGAGTATGCGATTTCGGACGAAGCCCCAGTCATGGTTGAATGAGTTCATATACGAGTTAAAAAATAAAAGGAGTTACATTGTGATAAGATTCTACTTAATACTATTATTTCTGAGGGTGACTGCTTACCTTGCTACTATTAAATATAACAAATGAGTTTTAGTAACTAATAAACAGAGCAATTCCAAGAGGGTCCTCACACCATCGGTGCTCGGGCCCTAGTCTCAGCCTCAGACGTCACGCCCACGGAACGTTGGCTAAACGTCTGATGCATATGGCACACTTAACTGGAAACACTTCAGGAATGTCAAAGCCGTCACCTGATTGGATGAATTTTATCGGATTTCCGGGGGGCGCGAGTGTCGCGTTTATTTTCGGTCTGCCGGGAAACAAAGCGCAGGCGTGTGATTGCGGAAGAAAAACAGTTGTGTTTACATGAGTGACAATGAGCATTTATCAAGTTCAGCTAAACGTAGTAAACGTAGTAATCAGTAAACGTAATCAGCAATGACTTACTGCTTGTTTTCTTCTCCTTCTTTGATTTTCTATACTGACTGACTTGTTGCACGCTGGTCTGTTGTTTGTGGGGACATTTCCACGCCCCGAAACGTGACGCTGAACGAGACGAACTGTAATTGGTTGTTTGACATGTCGGTCAAACGGCCTTATGGGCGGGACTTGGCCAAAGAAAGCTGCTATGAATTCCAGACCTTCAGCCGTCAGTCTGAAGGTCTGGCTACGCGAGACTACTCAGGCCCTAACTACTCAAATGTCCAATTTTCTTCTTTTGTAGATGAGGCTTCAGTGCCTAAAGCACGCTTGTAGTCAATCATTTTAAAAATAAAACTAATCTTTGATCACAAAAAAAAGTTTTCGTTATGCCTTAAAATAGCTTGAATATAACTCTACAGCTTGCCTCATTAATATGCAACTTAGTCCCGCCTCCACTCACTCACACCAGCTCAGAGATCCACTCATGGATGACCACACGTTAATGTGATTGGTTATAAGGTAGTTTGTGACGTCAGAGACACCTTTAGTTCACTGCAGGTTTACTCCGCAGTGGTGTTGACTTATGAATTTGCACATGGTTTAAATTAAAGCATATTAAAAACAAACAAATAGCCATTTAAACAACATTAAAAGTTTTGTTTTCTTCTTTTTTTTCACAGGGGGACTTTAATGAACTCATTGGAAATAAAATGAAAATGTTTTCTCATATTCTCTCCTTTAGGAGGTAGAAGAGTTGCTGCGCAGTTTTCTGCAGTCGCAAGGAGATATTATAATGGAGTCTCTAATGAAGGAAGCCCGTCTCACAGAGAATCTGCTGCAGATGAAACTGAGGCACTTCGCAAATCAACCAGTTTCCCCTGAAAAGCACAGTGTGGCAACTCCTACAAAATCAAAGAAGTGAATTTGAAATACAGTTCTATAGAAGTTGTATATTTTGAGATATTCATGAAATATAATAAAAATAGATGAATACCTTCTTTATGTATATGTTGTGTGTACTGTGTGTGGAAGCCATATCCACAATGCAGCTAATATGGTTGATTTCTACAACCCAATTCACTCATGTTTACCAAATGGAGTGATGAATTAGGAGATTCATGCCACATCTAAACAAGTTCCTTAAAATAAGCAGTGGCAATAGAAAACCAGCGGCAGCTCTGGTTTTACTGACTGCATTTCATTAAGCATATGAGCAGTTTGGCAGTGACTTTCCACTAAAATAAAACTTTTATGTGCAATTTCTTTAGACCAAACTCAAGCCAAATTTGTTTTATACAGCTTAAAGAAAAAGTTGACCCCACAATAAATATTCTGTCAATCACCTTTATGATGTTCCAAACCAATGGATGTCAATGGGGAGTCAGTTTGGACACCAGCGTTCAAAATATCTACTTTTGTAATGAAAGAAAGTCATACAGGTTTAGAATAAAAAATATTTGATTCATTTATCACATATACTAATGAAGAAGACTGTGATTCTCAAATGCTACTATATTAATTTAATCTCTAATCCTTTTACAGCTGAACATTACAAACTAAAACCAACCATCAAGAATACATACATATATATTCTGGAGTTACAAATGTCAAGTCTGTATAATTAAATGAAAAGTTCAAGAACAAAACAAACTAATTTAGCTACAGTAAAAGTACCACGATGAGGTTATTGTAATAAAACTAAGAGGCTAATAATTCCTTTTAGAAATAGCACCATAATTAGGATTGTTGTTTTTATACTATGAAATGACATACATTTCTTTCCACAAGCATACATCATCTCATAAGTATACACTACCATTCAAAAGTTTGGGGTTGGTACAATTTTTATGTTTTTCAAAGAAGTGTCTTATGCTCACCAAGACTGCATTTATCACCAAGACTGCATTTACTGCATTTATAAATACAGTAATATGATAACAATTTACAATAATTGTTTTGATATATTTGTAATTTATACCTGTGATCCAAAGCTGAATTTTCAGCATTAATCTTCAGTCACACGATCCTTCAGAAATCATTCTTATATGCTGATTTGATGCTCAAGAAACATTTTATTATTATCAGTGTTATGAAGACTAGAAAGTTCAAAAGAACAGCATTTATTTTAAACAGTCTTAACTGTAATAAAAAAAGGTCTTACTGACCCCGAACTTCTGAATGGTATAGTGTAAATAGTTCTAGGAGTGCAAATAAAGAATGTATTGTAACAGTTCTCTTACGAGAGTATCTCTCGTACTGCGTAATATCTTACGCTATGGGGAAAACTCTTTTCCACGAGATATTGAAGCCAAAAATTATCCTTAATTTTTTATTAATGTAAAACGCTTTGCAGCAGCAAGCAGACCTAGGCGAGACAGCTCGCGCGCCTATTGGCTGCTCTGCGGCAATAGCAGCAGCCTATCGAGAGAGGCTCTGCGTGACGTCACGACGAATGGGGGCCTTTCGCGCCCATATCGTCACGTCCCGCCAGAAAGGGCGTGGTCTCGCCCTATATCTAGGCTCGATAGCTGCTCTTACGTCGATTTTCATCTCTTCAGCGAAGCCTCCCGCATCGCTGGATCCAGAGTGAGAAGCCGCGCCGTCGACCTGTAGCCTTCAGCGGGACGTGCCATTGAGCCTGGAGTCGCTGGCCTCGCCGCCTTCAGCCGCCGTACCTGCTGTGCTTTCCGGCGTTATATCCTTTTCCTCTGCCTAGAGTGTGTGTGTGTGTGATTGCATTTCTGCCTTTTTTTCCCACCCCTCTAAAAGAGCGGCGTCTTTTTAAAGATGCCTTCCTGTGGTTCTTGCCGAGCCCCACTCAGCGATGAGGACCGCCATGTCATCTGCGTGTCCTGCCTGGGTGAGGATCACGCGGCCATCGCGCTCGCTGACGGCGGATGCCATCACTGTGAACGTTTGCCTATGGTGACACTGCGGACTCGCCTAGCTTCGTTCTCCGAGCCCGCATCCCAGCCTGCCGTGACGCCGCGCCGCAAGAAGCGCCGCGCCCAGCGCGCTCCCGAGCTATCTCCAGCCCGCCAAAGCTCGCCGGTTCGCCCGCCAGCTTCGCCCGTGGCCGCCGCGGTCCGCCGCCGCGTCCGCCATCGAGTTGGACGACAACACCGAGGCGTGTTCTCTCTTGGCTTCGGATAGCGAGGATTGGGCGAGCTCTGTGGACCTCCCCTCCGCTAACGTTCCCCGCCAACCCTCTGGGAAGAGAGCCGGCATTGAGACTGAGCTGATGCGTCTGCTCACCAAGGCCGTGGAAAGCATCGGCCTCGATTGGGAGGCACCCACGCTGTCGCCGCGCAACAGATTAGACGGGCGCTTTCTCGGGAAAGACGAGGCTCCGTCAAAATCTAGGCCCGCGCCCTTCCTCCCGGAACTTCACGAGGAGGTTGCAAAGTCGTGGAAGGCCCCCTTTTCCGCCAGGATGCGTACCTCTACCTCCGCGGCATTCTCCGCTGTCGACGGTGCGGGAAGTAGAGGTTACCTCGCCATTCCTCCGGTGGAGACGGCTGTCGCGTCGCATCTCTGCCCGCCCTCTGCTGGACGGCGTGTTCAGACGACGCTCCCGTCCAAAGCCTGTCGAGTGACATCATCGCTGCACGGACGCGCTTACACCGCAGCCGGGCAGGCAGTCTCAGCGCTGCACACGATGTCTATTCTGCAGATCTACCAGGCAGACCTCCTCCTCAAACTGGACGAGGAGGGACCCGGCGCTATCTGTGTGGCGGACCTGAGGAGCGCTACGGACCTCGCTCTACGCGCTTCTAAAGCCGCTGCGCAAGCCATGGGGCGGAACATGGCCTCTCTCGCCGTTGCCGAGAGACACTTATGGTTGACGCTGTCTGAGATGACGGAAGCCGAGCGCTCTGTGTTCCTCGACGCGCCCATTTCCCCGGAGGGCCTTTTCGGAACGGCCGTCAAAGACTTCGCGGACAGGTTTGTTGAGGTGCAGAAGACTTCTCAGGCTATGAAGCACTTCCTGCCGAAGCGCTCGAGCTCCGCTACAGGCCGCACCAAGCCGCCTGCTCGCAGCTCTCAGCCCCAGCCTGCACCGCCCCCGCCGCCGCCTCACAGCGCCGCCAGGCCCGGGATCAGAGACCGCGGTCTCGCTCCGCCGGACACCGCCCCCCTCACCGCGGGCCCCGGCCGAGGATTGAGATCAAGCCCGAGGCCTCAAAGTCTTCCTAGCCGCTCTAGGAAAACGACGGTGTTCAGATCCCGCTGCGGCCGGATTTCCACCAAAACTTCTCGCTCGTTCAGTCCCATGCGTTGTGACTGTCCCAGTGTATTTTGCAGTGAAGCAGCCGGTGTCTCAGCCCGCTTGCCTGCACACAAAAGCTGTTTTTACGGCTACCCAGATAAATCCAATAAAGAGTGTATTTTCTGGTGTTCCGGCCTCGGCCGATGGTGTTATGAGTGTTGTAAGAATGCCCACGCCCCAGTGCCCATTCCCACACCCAGACATAGCCCGCCACGGTGCAGGGCTCGCACAAATAAAATCGACTCCGGTCGATTGTGCAAACAATGTAGTGAACGCGCCCATATCCCTATGCCCGCTTACACTACACGCAAACACGAAAACTGTTCTGTAAAAACGAAACCAACACACATTCAGTCGGCCCTAAACGACAGTGTTTTCAGTGTAGCAAATGTGCCCGTGGTCCCGCGCCCACATTTCCTCACAGACACGCCGAATCCCACGGGATTCGCCCCGCTCGCTCTCTCGGCGCCACCCGCCTCAGAGGAGCTGAGCGCGGCTAGGCTGCCCGCTGTGATCAGCGCGCCCCCCGCCTCGAACGCTGTAAACACGGCGCTGTGTTCCCAGCACACACGGACTCTTGTGCCGCCGCTTTCCCGCGGCCAGAGCCCAGATTTCATTCTGCCCCTAGCTATTCACGCGGATGCGTGGTCAAGGCTTCCCGGGGTATCAGAGTGGGTGCTGAACACTATAAAGAGAGGCTATTCGCTACAATTCGCTCGACGCCCTCGCCGCTACACGGCGCGCGTCGAAACTACGGTGAAAAGCGAAGTATCTCATCTACTTCGAGCCGAGATAGCGAAACTACTGAGGAAAGGGGCTATAGAACCTTTATCTAAGGCTCAGAGCGAAGGGGGCTTATACAGCAGATATTTTCTGGTACCGAAGAAAGATGGTGGGCTCAGACCCATTCTAGATCTGAGGCTGCTGAACAGAGCGCTCGTGAAGCGCCAGTTCAGAATGCTTACGACCAGGAAAATCCTCGCGCAAGTGCGCCAAGGAGACTGGTTCATGTCAATAGATCTGAAAGACGCGTATTTCCAAATACAAATAGCGTCCCATCACAGGCGATTCTTGAGATTCGCCTTCGAGGGCCAGGCGTATCAATACACAGTCCTGCCGTTCGGCCTGTCCCTAGCACCCCGTACGTTCACGAAGTGCATGGACGCGGCCCTCGCCCCCCTGAGACTTCGGGGCATGCGAGTTTTGAACTACTTGGACGATTGGCTGATTCTAGCTCGTTCACGAACGGAGCTCTTAGAACACAGGGCCGCATTACTCGAGCACCTCGAGGAGCTGGGCCTTACAGTCAATTGGGCGAAAAGCTCACTGCTCCCCAGTCGGAGGATTTCCTTTCTGGGAACAGTGTTGGACTCGCTATCCATGACGGCACGCCTGTCACCAGAGCGCGGATTGAATATTCAGCACATCGCGAAATCCTTCCGCCACGGCTCTATAGTCCCGCTCAGAAGGTTTCAGAAAATGCTGGGTCTCATGGCCTCAGCAGCCTCTGTACTCCAGTTGGGCCTGCTCCGCATGCGCCCACTGCAGCTATGGCTAAAAGCACGAGTTCCCCCCAGGGCGTGGACCGCAGGTCTGTTTCGCCTCAGGGTCGACCTTCAGTGCATTTCGGCTCTGAAACCGTGGAAAGCAACCGACTGGTATCAGTCAGGTGTGAGTCTGGGGATCCCCTCAAGTGTGAAGGTGGTGTCTACGGACGCCTCCACTTCGGGGTGGGGAGCGCTGCTCGAGGGCAGACCGCTAGCTGGCCTATGGTCAGTGCGGGAGAAGCTCCTTCACATAAACTGCTTGGAATTAATAGCAGTCGACAAAGCGCTAAGGCGCTTCTGTCCCCAGATAACAGGCCACCACGTATTGGTCCGGTCGGACAACATGTCAGTGGTGGCGTACATAAATCGCCAGGGAGGCGTCAGGTCCCGAAACCTTTACAGGCTGACGGAACGCCTCCTGGTCTGGGCTCAGCACAACCTGCTCTCGCTGAGAGCGGCGCATGTGCCTGGTCACCTAAATGTGGGACCAGACAGGCTGTCCAGAAACAACGTCCCAGCAGGAGAATGGTCTCTGCACCCGCAGACGATCCAGCTGCTGTGGGAAACGTTTGGCAAAGCGCAGGTGGACCTGTTCGCGTCCCAAGAAAACGCTCACTGCCCGAGATTCTTCTCGAAAAACCGGGACGCGCTGGCCCATGTTTGGCCCCGCCGCCCCCTTTATGCTTTTCCCCCTGTCTCACTCCTGCCTCAGGTGTTGGAGCGAATCAGGAGGGAGGGATGCCCAGTGCTACTCATAGCTCCGCTCTGGACAAACCAGTCGTGGTTCCCTGTCCTGATGCAGCTGACCAGCGCTGCTCCATGGCCTTTACCGTTGAGGAGAGACCTCCTCTCTCAGGCGGAAGGCTCGATTTGGCATCCTCGCCCGGATTTGTGGTCCCTGCACGCATGGGCCATCAACGGGTACCCGCTGACCTCCCAGAGGGAGTGTTAAACACGATCGCGCAGGCTAGAGCCCCGTCTACCAGACGGCTCTACTCCTCGAAGTGGTCTGTGTTCTCTGCTTGGTGTCAAGCGCAGGGCTTTTCACCTGTAGACTGCGGGGTTACGGAAGTGCTTTCCTTCCTTCAGGAGCTACTGGATAAGGGCAGGTCCCCTTCCACGCTCAAAGTATACGTGGCGGCCATAGCAACGTTTGCAAAACCGGTGTCTGGCCAGTCACTAGGAAAAAGCGACTTAGTCGTGCGTTTCCTTAGAGGAGCTCGGAGGCTAAACCCTCCCAGGCCCCCTTCAGTCCCGACATGGGACCTTTCCACGGTCTTGGAGGCCATGAAAGGCGCCCCATTCGAGCCAATCCAGTCGTCAGACATGAAACACTTGTCTTTCAAGACAGCGTTTCTTATGGCTCTCGCTTCAGTGAAGCGCGTAGGGGACTTGCAAGCGCTCTCAGTAAGCGCGTCATGCATGGAGTTTGGACCTAATGACTCAAAGGTCATACTCAAACCAAAGCACGGTTATGTGCCGAAATCCCTCAACACACCGTTCAGGGCCCAGGTGATTTCCCTGTCTGCCCTTCCGGTTCTCAATGAGGAGAAGGACGCGAGTCTCCTTTGCCCTGTCAGGGCACTAAGGGCTTATGTGTCCCGCTCGTCTGGTTTCAGACAGACTGAGCAGCTTTTCGTTTCGTTTGGCGGCCGTGCTAAGGGACTTGCCGCGTCGAAACAGAGCCTATCCAGATGGATAGTTGGTGCCATAGCGCTGGCTTACACTTCTAAGGGCCTACAGTGCCCTTTGGGTGTTAGAGCGCACTCCACAAGAGGCATGGCCTCCTCGTGGGCATGGTCTAGCGGGGTTACCCTGCAAGATATTTGTATGGCCGCGGGCTGGGCCTCGCCGTCTACATTTATAAAATACTATAATCTGGAGGTCCCCGCCTTACAAGCTAAGCTTTTGGCGGTATAAAATTCAGTGCTATCTGCCCGCTGTGCGGCTCGGATACTGAGTTTGACCTGCGTATTGCTCACTGACCGGTACAGCAGCTCATTAAAAAGTTGACACACTTGTGGCCACCCAGTTCAGGCTGAATGTTCACCCTGACGGTATGGTTTATTGTCACATGATTAGCTCCTTTCGGATGCTATTTACAGGGAATGATGCTTCTAGCCTCTCTTCCCTCACTCTCTGTGAGTTTATGGTGATTATGCACTATATGCGCCCCGGGCTTCGGCCCCTGGGACTTTGGTGTTGGATCCCTACCAGCACGGCGTGTTGCATTGTGTTCCCCATAGCGTAAGATATTACGCAGTACGAGAGATACTCTCGTAAGAGAACGTACTCGGTTACTAACGTAACCTCGGTTCTCTCTAGAGAGGGAACGAGTACTGCGTATCTTGCCGTGCTTGGAATACGCTCTGGTTCGCTTCGGCGATGAAAACCGACGTAAGAGCAGCTATCGAGCCTAGATATAGGGCGAGACCACGCCCTTTCTGGCGGGACGTGACGATATGGGCGCGAAAGGCCCCCATTCGTCGTGACGTCACGCAGAGCCTCTCTCGATAGGCTGCTGCTATTGCCGCAGAGCAGCCAATAGGCGCGCGAGCTGTCTCGCCTAGGTCTGCTTGCTGCTGCAAAGCGTTTTACATTAATAAAAAATTAAGGATAATTTTTGGCTTCAATATCTCGTGGAAAAGAGTTTTCCCCATAGCGTAAGATATTACGCAGTATCTCGTTCCCTCTCTAGAGAGAACCGAGGTTACGTTAGTAACCGAGTACGTTCAGTATCTTCACTGATAAAAAATCCTGCTTGCTACAGAACAAATAGTCCACAAAACAAATTTAAAGCTTAAATAATATAAAATAAGTATATATATATATATATATATTGCTACATACATACATGCTACATATGAAAAAGGCAGAAAGTTTGACCTTATGTAATCTCAGTGAGTTACAGAGCCCAATTACCATTGCTTCCATTAGGCCCCAAAACTTTCAAACACATGATGGCCGATGGAGATTAGTTTGCTTGAGACACTCTGGAGTCTGATCCAGTGAAGTTGAGCATCGCCTGAACCAGCTCTGGCAAACCATAGTCGTGCTTCCAGCCCCAGTCACTGCGGGCACGGGTGTCATCTAAGATCTGTGGCCAGCTATCAGCTAGAAGAAATAACACAAACACAGATATCACACTGACCTGTGTTCAGTTTGGAAAGATAATAAGGGACAAAATTGCATTGTCTGGTGAATGTGATTTCTTTAATGTCCACCAAATATCATAATTCTTGCTTAAAGTGCCACTATGCTATTTTAAATGTGCCTAATTTTGTTTTGACGTCTCCAGCAATAAGTTTACATGCATCCAAGGTCAAAAAACACTTTAAGTTTCTCATAATATACATCGCAGCGTTGCCTCTTTTCTCAGTGTCTGAAACGGTTAAATCAAGGATTTGGTCTCTCCTCCTTTCCTCCTTTTGTGTTTGAGAGCGAGTCAAGACGTTGTTTGTGGGCAGCCAATGAAGCTGGCATTATGCAAATTTGTAACAAATCTATGTAGGTTCATGCAGGAAGTAAGACTGAAATTACTGGTTTCAGGCAGTTCAGAACCGATTATTTCATTTAGGAGACAATAACTCTATTTGTTGTGCTCTTTGAAACATGGTAGACCTTTTATATTTTGCAAACTACATGAAAGGTAATATTCAAAACTTAAAAAAATGCCACCACAATTGATATTTAAGAGGATTTTAAATTGGATTTCGACTGATGTGTCAGACCCTTACCAATGGCCTGTCGAACTGGGTCAATCTTATATGTGACCTGCAGGTCTGGCAGGTGTCTCCTGATTTCTTGTACCAGTTCCTCTGGAGTGAAGCTCATGGCGCTGATGTTGTATGTGCGCATACCAAGTTCCTCAGCAGGAGCTTCCAGAACTTCCAGTGTGGCTCTTAGACAATCCTCAATGAACATCATGGGGAGTCTTGTGTCAGGCCTCAGATTGCACACAAATTTGCCAGTTTTCACAGCATCGTGGAAGATCTGGACAGCATAGTCTGAGAGAAGAGACAATAAATGGAGGTGAAGGGTTTACATAAGACGCATTAGTCTTCCAGACCAGTGTTATTAATCATATACTGTTATACCATGTATATTAGAAGTCAGCATGAAAACAAAGTTGAGATAATTTTTTCTTTCTATTGTGTGACGTGAAACAGCTTCTCCTACAAGAAAAATGAAGGGCAGGACTTGATTTTGTCATCAGAGAAGAGACACTGCAGGAGGGAGGGGAAGTTATTTTGATTAAAGATTATGAGGGTGTCACAGTGGCTGCGTCCGAAAATGGATAAATACTGCCCTCTGAGGACGTATTGCAAGGTCGGAAGGCATAAAGGTACGTCCGAATGCAATGTTAGTTTCACTTCCTGTCTCCTGAGATGCTTTATCAGAAGGCAGCATAGATCTATCCTTCAGTGCCTTTGATATCCCAGAATCCTGTGCTTTCCATTCGGTGAGTGACTAAAAAAAATAAATATGGCCGCGTCTGAAAGTTGGGGCTGGTCATCAGTTTGTGTGTAAATGTACATTTTTGATCAACGTTTTCAATCTATGATGTAATTTCTAACGAATAATTTCTATTGCAGTCATTAAATATTCTCTTAGTTTTCACCAAAATTCGCTCTATTTTGCTGTAGATCATTAAACCATTACGCTGCCTCAGAAATCAGTTTCGTGAGGTACCTGCGTATGCAAATGCTGCCTGCAAGTCATTGCTTGATAGGGCAGCGAGGCAACAAGTCAGCAGAATACGTTTTCAGATGCAGCCAGTGTTGCTGTAATAAGTGCATGAGGATCTCTCATTATAAATCTAAAACCAAACACACAGGAGATTACCAAGAATAAAGCATATAACACAACCACATAAACTAAAGATGACACAGAACAATGAACAATGAGGAAACTGAGAACTTAAATATACAGAGATAATGAGGTAACTAAATGAGCAACAGCTAATCAGTAACTAAGGCAACTAAGCTGCAAGAACACACAGTCTAATCGGGACAAAAAAAACAAAACCGAAACACAATGAAACTGAAAAGACTGAGATCATTACAATAGATCCCCTTCCCGGAAGGTGCAACCTCGTGCCAATAAGTGTCCAAATGTGGAGGCTTTGGAGGAGGACCAGGGGCTGGCACCAGGTTGGATGCAGGAGGATAAGACAGCTGGAGAAACCAAGGTGACAATGACTGTGGTAGCCAGGAAAGGTTGGGATGCAGAGCATAGCCAGATGATGAAGGCCCACAGCGGAGTTGAGGGAGGGAGGAGCCATGGTGGAGACTTGGCAGGGGGTCCCAGGGTGACGACAGACTGAGACGGTGCCGATCGAGGTGGAAACCCAAGCGGAGCCAAAGAGCCAATGAGACCAAGTGACACAGATAGATCTGGATGCTGAAGCGGAGCCAGGCAGAGCCGGTGGGATCGAGGACCAAGTTGGAGCCCGAGGAAAAGCAGAGCCTGATGGAGCCGAAGGGGTGGAGGGACGAAGTGCTGCTGAAGGCCTGGAAGTCTGTGGCAGAGTGATGAATGACCAAGGTGGAGCCGGAGGGACAAAGGAGCCCGGTGGAGCCATACGGACGATGGCCCCAGGTAGACACAAAGGAGGGAGGTGCCAAGGTGGAGTCAACTTGTTGAGGAGCTGAACTGGAGTGACAAGTTCGGCAGCTGAAGGTGGAGCCAGGAGATACCCTTGCCAAGGTGGAGCTGGAGACAGGAAGACCCGAAGCCGATTCACGCAGCAGAATAAAGTCAACAGTGGGGGAGCCGAGGACTGAAGGGAGCCAGTGGAGGCGAGGCCGCAGGACTGGCTGTCTTTCTTTGAGGAGGTGGGAGAGGGAGGCTAGGTGGGACCAATGGAGACTCAGGAGACTTGGAGCTGGGCGGGACCAGTGTCGGGCTCGGGGTTTTAGGGCGATGATTGGCTCCAGGCATTGTCTCTGGCACTGGCATCGCGGCGAGCTCTGGCTCTCTGTCTGCGGTGGGCTCTGGCAAAGGCTCTGTGCACGGTGTGGAAGGCAGCTGGCTTGGCTCTGGATCCGGAGTGGGGCTATTGCTAATGATCTTTAATTTATTTTTATTTCACTTTTAATCATTTGAATAATTTTGTAGTAATTACTTTATTTCAGTTAGTTGCCAAGGCAACATTTCTAATATTCTTAAAGTTTCTTAAAGTTAAAATGTGGTCAATCATTTTATTCCTAAAAACTTATTTTTGATCACCAAAATGACATATTTAAGCATTTTTTCCCCTTGAAATAAGTTCTTCATGCCATAAAATAGCTTGAATGTAACTCTACACCCTTGATTTTCACCACAGATTTAAGTTTTTTTAAGTTTAAGTTTTCCATTTAATATTTTCTATTTTCTGTTAGCTTTATTTAAAAGTGTTAGTTTACAACAACAACACTGTTCCAAAGGAGATACGCTCACCTGTAGTTCCTCCACCAGGTTGAGAGTCTGCAGAAATGATTCCTGGGTATCTGAGACAGCGGAAGTCAAGACCTAACCTGTGATGGTAATACTGGAGAATACAATAAAGAAATGGGAATTGAATAATGCAGTGTGAATAATAACCAAAGCAAAATATGCATTAAGAGCCTCATGAAATGCCTTGGCTTGTACTCTCATTCTCTTTTAATATCATGCTAAAATTAAAACCCCCAAAAATGTTTGGGATTTGCAGGTGTTCTCAAATATGTACTGACCTCTCCCATTAGCTCAGCGTGAACCTTGGACACCCCGTAAATGGTTTGTGGTCGTTGGATGCACAGATCAGGGGTGAGGTTACGAGGGGAGGAGGGGCCAAAGGCTCCAATAGTGCTGGGGACGAAAAGACGGAGCCCATGTTCTCCCGCAATGTCAAGAACGTTGTGCAACCCTAAAGATGAGGAAGTTGGAAAAGAAACCTCTATGTACCTTACCAATGAGAAGTGATTGAAGGTGAAAATGATACAAATAAAACACATGTCAAACCCCTCGGTGACTAACCAGTGATGTTGACGTTACGAGCGAGGGACACATTGGCCTCTCCGACTGCACTCAGAAGGGCGCTGTAGTGTATCAACCAAGTGATGCGGTTGTTTACAACAATCTCACGCAAGTTTTTGTAGTCCAAAATGTCGGAATATATAAAGGGACCTGAAGTCAAAATTTACAATTAAAAGCCTAAAATCATTGTTTTTTAAAAAATGTATATAATAATATATATTTTTGATAATTATATATATATTAATCTATATATATATATTATTTTACAATAAAGTGTGTTCAAATTTAAAATACAACTCAAAATGCAGAAGAACTGATGCTTCACACAATAAGTGAATATATTGACACTCACCGCTTTGGTAAACATGATTTGGGGGTTTCCTGATATCAGACATAATTACATTATATTTTCCAAACTCCTTCCTGTAACAAAAGATAAACAAAAATCTCATATTTAACAATTTAATACTACCAAAAGAGTGCAGTAAACAATGGGTGCTACTCATTTCCTATTTGTGCATCCTCGTTTCCTTTCCTCGCTTCCTTTAATTTTGTCTTAGCTTAGGATCACTCATGAATCCACAAGAAAACTTCCTCGCTGTCACCATTATGTTCAGTTATATTCAGTTCATGGACTTTTAGTTTGTTTTCATTCCTCACACGTTTCCTTGTCTGTGTTTCCCGCCACTGATCAGTCACCATGGACACTAAACACATTCATCACAGCTGCTAATCGCCACTGTGTATTTAAGTTATTGCCTGTGTTCTGTCTAGTGTCCGGTATTGTTTGTGCGTTGCACGCGGTCTTGTCTGCTGGCTATGCTTCTGAGTTTGAGTTTGGGTTAGGATAGGCATCTATAGGCATCATATTTAACTTGTTACTTGTTCAGATATTACTGAAATAAATCTTATTAGACAACAATAGACACCATAGTTCTTGCACTTTTTTAGCCAATCAGAAACACTCTCTGCCTGTCTGCCTATTACATGTCCAGGTTTGCTGACATCGGGTTGGTTATTATCATATATTGGGGGCATGGCTTCAGAAGCTGGGGTGGTCTAAATCTAAAGGCCGGAATGAATTCACCACACAACATTTAAAATCTGAACATATTTTAAAACACTAGGCATCATACACTTGCAAACTTTGGAAATGATTAGAGAGAAAAACAGGGCATCATACACTAGACAACTGAGGATCATTCACACACTACCAGACAACATCATTCTGAACACAACAAACTCACAGATTGCTAGGAGACAGATAACAAACAAAAACAACAAACTAATGATCTCCTCCCACTGGATGGAAGCACATTCTAAAGCTTTTTCAAAATGTTTTTTTCAAACTGTTCCCATCAAACACTACAAGATTTTCTATAAATCTGTCAACTCTGACTGACCAAACCCTGTAGACTTTTGTCAACTAGCATTGACTGACTGAAAATCTGGGAGAAAAGTGTGTAGTCCATTCCAGCCTGAAGTCTAGTGAACATTAACAAAACTTCTGAAAGCATTCAGTCTAGGGCTGTCAATAATGATTATTTTGGTAATCGGTCTAATTTTGATGATGAATTAAATAATTGGATTTTTTTTTTTTTTTTTGTGGTGGTGGTGGTGGTGGTAAAAAATAGACATAAGCCTTTAAAATGGCTTAAAATGCACATATAAAACTCAATAATAATTGGTAAAAAACAAATGATCAAAAGCAAGTAATCAGATGGTTTTATTGAACAATACTGTTAAAATACATAATGTAATACACATAAACAAAATCAATTTACTGTATGCACATTATGTATTATAACAAATGCCTGCCAACGACCAACAGTGTAACATACACCATAGTGTAACAGCACAGCGTAGGCTCACTATTGGCCTACGCTGGTCATGTGTGTGATGCGTGTGACGTTTAACACAGAAGTGCTGCGCTGTTACACTACGTCAACAGCTCAGGAGAATTACATTGAAGAGAAGAGATGATTTAATAAAGTCGTTATTTTTGTGTTTTTTTTGCGCACAAAAAGTATCGTCGCTTGATAAACTTAAAGGTGACCTATAATTCATAATTGAATTTACCTTGGTATAGTCAAATAACAGGAGTTCAGTGCATGGACATGACATAGAGTGAATCTCAAACTGGACTGTTTTCGCGTTCTCATTTAATTCACGTTTATGAAAAACACCCCTGAAAAACGGTCGGATCTCCACACAATACCGACTGTGACGCAACAGTCGGGGATCACGCCTCCAAAGATTTGCATATCCCAGCCCTCAATGACAAGCACTGCTCAGCTGAACCATCGGAACAAACGAGGATCAGAGAAAAAAAAGGCAGATCATGGAAATAAATGTTATGTTCCAGGCTGTGCAGGGGATGTGAGGACTTTTCATACCCTTCCCACAGAAAAGAAATGTCAACAGGCGTGGTTGATGTTTATCTATAATCGGATACCGCAACAGTTTAATTCGAAGTTGTTAGTTTGCTCTGCCCATTTCACCACGGACTTATTTTCGAACCTGGGTCAATATCAAGCTTCTCTCAGCGACAGCGTCTCAAACTGAAGAAGTGGGTAATTCCAACTATATTCCCGCAACCGGTAAGTAGTGATTTTATTTAAGATAATTTACACTGTGTTAGATCCAGCGCAATATCCTAGTACAGTAATAGCAAACTCCAAGTAACGAGCATACATAACTAACGTCAAATAGGCTAATTCTCAGTGAATAAACTATACAGAAAGCAGTCAAAGAACAATCCACACAGCGCGAGTTTATCTCTCGCCAAACTCGTTATGAAATCAATGACGCTGTTACACTGCACAACGAAGCTCTTTTTACTGTATGTACATCGTTTGCATTGATGAAAGCATGAGAGAGAGAAACTGCGTTGTCTCGCGATCAACAAACTGTCATCTGCTTGTTCAATGCTCACCACAGCAACATTTTATGTGATGGGAATAGATCTAAATACTTTAAAAACATCTCATGATTCGTTAATCTCGATAGCTGTAATAGTTAAAACGTATTTAAAAGCTGTAGTGAAAGTATTCGAGAGTTTCACATGTCATATTTCATATGCAAGCAGGTCAGCCAATCACAGCAGTGTCCGGTTCTCACAGCAGACACGCCCCTTCAAACAGAGTGTTCAAATCAGAGACTAAAATCAGGCTAGGAAAAATGCCTTTTATTTCTAAATTATGACTATTTTTGATCTAAAAAACATACTAACATTATAAGGGCAACCCAGGAAACATTATAAAATAATAAAAAAAAACATTATAGGGCACCTTTAAGATTGAGCACTGTAGTCACTTGAACTATTTTAACGATTTCTTTAATAACTTTTCGGGGCTGTCAAGTTTCAATCCCTTAGAAGCCTATGGAGGAGTGATCCAGCTCTCAGATTTAATCACAAATATCTTAATTTGTGTTCCGAAGATGAACGAAAGTCTTACGGGGTTGGAACGACATAAGGGTGAGTAATTACTGACAGAATTTAAATTTTTGAGTGAACTACCTCTTTAACTATTGATAAATGTGTCCTAGCGACTGTAAAACACTGTAATCGACACGGGTAAATTGCAATGGAGGGTCTTAAAATTGAGCACTCGAATTTAATAGAGGAATTATAACAGCGCTAATTCAGTCTCACCTGAGCAGTTTGGCTAGACCCACTCCCAACTGACCCAGACCCCCTAAAATCAAAAACAGATAGAAAAAATATGATTAAAAATCATCATTAGTCATATGTTACCATGGAGACTACATTTCATGCTTCAGAATGTGGTAACCAGGGAAACGTGAATCTAAAGGTTTATACAACATCCATTTAGGCCTCAAAGCCTAAACACACACACACAAAATCTTTTAAACAAATGAACATTACACAATAACTGGTCTAGCCACTTGTCTCCTGCACTCGTACCGGTAATGAGAACTCTGGGATGATCTGATCCGGAGGACACTGAGTGAGAACTGGCATCGGATGTGACTTGGCACGGAGAGAAAGTGAGACTGCGAGCTGCAACAGCGAGAGGCTGAAAGCCACAGACTGGAGCCACGTGAAGCCGCTGGGCCGTCCCACTCACAGCTCTTACACAGGACCGCATCTCCTACTTACTGACACACACACACACACACACACACACACACACACACACACACACACACACACACACACACACACACACACACACACACACACACACACACACACACACACACACACACACACACATAAAGCACATCAGAAATGCACACCCAAAAGAGTCACAAAATCAGTGTCAATGTTTGATAGAAAATATCACAATCTGAAACATTTTCTCCTTTTGCATTTTTCAAAAGCTTTTAAAATGATAATTTATTTGTCTTGTTAAGGGTCATTATACAGCTACATTATAGGCTATGCATCCTAAAAACATATGATTAAATAATGCAGAGGGGTAGGCATACTTTTATATAACTATAAGGCTAACGTTCATACAAGAAGAAACGGTATAGATCGTCGGGTTTTAAAGGGTACCTATTATGGCATTTAAAATGTTCCTAATAATGTTCTGGGAGTCCCCAACAACAGTTTTACATGCATGCAATGACAAAAAAAACACTTTTGTTGTCTTATAATATGCATTTATTTTTACCTGATTTGCTCACCGATTCCCTAATGATTCGTTTGACGACTCATTTGTCCAAACCCCTCCTTTGCGTGACGCTAATCGGCGGTGATTGGTCAGATGACCCAGTCAGTTATATTTTGCGTTAGCCCAAAGCTTAAACATATTGATAAAGCACTGCAGTACTACAATACGCTTCACATAATTTCACATATTTCAAAAAACAAAAAAAATGACATTGGAGACCTAGAAGCTGCTGAGCGTAACTCTCACTCTCACACACACACACACACACACACACACACACACACACACACACACAACACACACACACACACACACACACACACACACACACACACACACACACACACACAACACACACACACACACACGCACGCACGCACACACGCACACACACACACACACACACATAAAAGCAAAAATTATTAATAGTACTTACAGGTTGTGATTCGGAGGAGGAAGCTGATCTAAATAAACTTGGTATTGAACCTTCCTATATCAGCCGACTCGCGAATCCACACTTGAAAGCATTTGTGTTTGTGAAGCGATCGTCATTAAAATAACGAGAACACAGCTCAAGGTTGGGTTATACTTGTGTGGTATAGTTGTAAATATAAACTCTAGCCACTGAGTCTTCACATGCTTGTCCCTGGGCAGTGAAAAAAAAAGTTTGCTTTTGATTCGCACTTCAGAACAGAGTCTCGTCGACATGTTGTTGTCAGGTTTCTCTGCTCGGCGCGCGCACTGAGTGGGCGTGTCGAATTCAAATAACTTGTACAAGTGACGTACGAAAGCTAGAGAGAAAGCATCGTTTGTCTATCGATTCATATCAGCGATTCAGAGTCGACTCTTACTTTTGAGAGACAATAACTTTGTATACGGTGAACTTTCATATTTAAAACTTTGCAGGATGTTTTTGTTCACTTAGATCTATATGTTACACACTACATGAAAGGTAATTTTCAAAATTCCATGATAGGTACCCTTTAAGCATCTAATTAATGACCATATTCATATTCATAGAATTTCGGAGTCTGGGAAAAGAATACAAAAATCAAATCTATTCACAAAAGATATTTAAATATTGTAAGAAATAAATAATTAATGTGGTTTTAATGTTTTTTAAATAAGTTTTAATCCGGCCTTCATAAAATGTGGCCATCAGTTAGTTTTACTAAAAATCAACTCCTGGGTCATAAAAGCACCTGTGGCTGAAGAAGGTGAATGTGGTTTCACCAAGTGCAGTGCTCCTGGAACAAATCCAATCAACCAATCAGATTTGAGGCAATTTACAGTTTATGTGAAGTTTAGGCTTACAACCAGGGTTAGGTGCTTCTACATCAGTGTTATACAAGTACCTATCATTTCCCTCTGGTTTTAGGGTCTTTATCTATGAGTAGGTTTATGGTTAGAGGTCGGGATAGGGTTAGAACTACATTTTCGGACAGGAATGTTGTTCTAGGATAAAAAAAAATATGTTTATCCAGGAATATATCTAGGCAAAATCAAACACCCCGGTGCTGCCCCCTTCTGGTAATGGCTATAACAGCCTCACAAAAAGCCAAGACCAAAGTCAAATCCATTCGAATATTATTTAGTTCATAAACTTGATCACCACTTCAAAAGTCCCATTATTCTCTTTCGTAGTCTCAAAATTAATCTTAAATAACTTACATTAAATTAAAATGAATTCCGCTGCATGAAGGTTAGCCTATACCTGTTGCTCAAGAACTTCACCGTGGAAATTATTTAAATCCCTGGACAGATTCTTCTTTATTTCTTTTCTTTGTTCAGTTCACAACTTTTATTAATTATATTTATTTTTGTAGTTTGACTCACATCTCTGTTTCCTATTAAACTAGTGCACTTTGCAATACGTGCCTCATGTACACAAACTAGGAGGAGACTGACTGACAGTCTCTATTTACCAATCAACACCAGTATCTAAACGGCTTCTGTTGTAACAACACACAGCCGGTGATCTGATGATGGACACATTTCACTTTTGGTTGCTGCTGCTACATGTTTCGCTTAAATTGTTACAATGTCTCAGTTCGTCGGAATGATCAACATTTAATTATTGTTACAATAAAACACATTCATCCAGTAAATCACGCCAGTCGTGTGCTGAATTTTGCGATCAAGTGATGAAAATAAGAGTAACTTACTCACCTTTTATACCACCGCCCTAATCCTCTAGAATAAATGGAAAAGAAACAGTAAGGGAAGCGTATGCTCCTAAAAGTGCATCAGAGTTGAACAGGAGCAGGTGTAAATGTCTTTCACAGACATCTTCAAGTTCATCCGCCATCAGGATTGCATCAGCGACAGGTCTGTCTCATGCAGAGTCTGCTGTGATTGGGCAGTCCAACCAAGACACGCCCACTTTACACTGTATGCAAAGATTACATTACCAAATTATCTTAGCTTTATAATTACAGTGGACCTAAAACTTTTTAAAAGCCACACTCAAATATCAAATTGAAAATAAAATCAAATGAAAAATAATCAAAAACAAGTTTATGTTACAGATTGCACAAACTTTTCACTGATATATATTCATAATTTTATTAGTTTGTTAGTTCCATATTTTTGCAAAACATATAAGCTTATTGTCAGATGATCAAACACAAAACCTTTTTGTTTTCAAAATAATATTCTATCCATAATTGTTTTTTTTTCTCGCTCTCTCTCTCTTTCATAATATTACAGAACACTTGGTGAATATGTGTCGTTTTATTTCTACGAATAACTCAAATGACATCAGGGATGATGTTTTTCTACCACCTGCATAGACAGTTAACAATCTGTTAATGGACTTGACCCAATATATGAACTTCAGTACTTGAATTTAGCATTACAATGTAAACCAGATCACTAATGAATGCAAATAATCTTCTTTATGAATTACTGATCATTATATTTTCTCTCTGCAAAGGGAATCAAGTCCAAGACTTCCACGAGGAGCCAGAGGAAATGTCTTCTGTGTGGCTACTATAGATCCTGAACATCCATTCTCATTAAAGGGTTTATTCATATAAATTGTTGAACTCCATGAACACAAACTGTGTGTGTCACTGTGACATGCTGAAAGACTGGTAGAGCTCGTTCTAAATGACTTTTCCCACACTTACATGCTTAGCACCTGGGACTCATATTCCTTATTCTCTGTTCACTTGCGAAGGAGTAATATAAATACAAACCATCATCATGCTATTAAAATATTTTATATTGATAATGAGTTCACTAAGCTCAAAGTTCCTCAGTCACCAGATCTCAGAATCAGAATGAGCTTTATTTGCCAAGTGTGCGCAAGCACAAGGAATATGTTGTGGTTTCCAGGAGCCCTGTGTACATATACATACATATTATATATATATATATATATATATATACATATACACACATACATATATGTACACAGAGCTCCTGTTTAATTAAAATTGAAATAACATTTAAATAATTAAGAATAAGAAAAGTAAACATAAAGTAATACATCTAGATCAGAAGACTTATACAGATGTGTGCATTGTATATATAACTATATTAACCTTTGACTGTCACCGTCCCATGTTTGCCATTATATATTTAAAACAATAATATCTTAGTAAAAACCTAAAGTAATATTGACAAACTATGTATCATTTGAAAGCTTACAATCTCTAGTTTTCATATTCGGTGGCTGTTTTCTAAAAATACAGAGGAGCAGTAATTTATCAATTTGCAACAAGAATATTTCATATTCATTAGGAGTGTTTAGGCTTTTATTTTGAAATAGCAATAAGCATGAAAATCATGAAAGATTGGTAGAAACCTCAGTTTGTTTTCATGCCAAGAGTTCAAAAGATGACACCAATTAAATTTTATGAGGAATAAAAGGTCTGAAAATGTTTTAAATATAAAGAAAAATATTATGGATTCTCGATTTGTGATGCGGCTGCGAGCTATAACGCACATATGTGCTCTTTTTATGCATTTATTAGAGGGTGAATTCAAATCAAATACTGCCAAACCACCCATACTACTTATGAATAGGATGTCTACTTCATAAATCATAATATATTTTCATAACTTGAAAATTATGGAAATACATGGTTCAGATCACTCAAAACAAATATGAAAATGGAGGCGCCCTTATATGGGCAGTAATGGAGTCCGGTGTTCAGCTAGTGAAAAAGTTTGCCCAAATAAAATCTTACCGAAAGCTCATTTTATGAGATATCAACCATTTGTACATTTGTAAATACATTTGTACATACATATATACATTTGTAAATACATATAGCCTACACACAAAAAAAAAATGTATTTACAAAGTAAGGATCTATTTATTGCCACACTCTCAGGTGGCATAAACACCATAAGAGTACTGAATTATGAATTTAAAAAAAGTGTGCTAGCTATTTAAGGTTGAAATAAACAGATATGTGTAAAGTATAGAATATGCTTGCACTCTGTCACTCACAAGATATATTTAAAAAAATGTAGACCACGTTTTACTGGTAACATAAGACATTTGGCATTATTAGGACCCCCAAATATCCCCCCATTGCATTATTATACATTATATTCAACATTATATATAGTAGTTGAATGTAGTACTGACACTTAAACACTTGAATTTTTTCACACAGTAATTTTTATTTTGGGTGAACTATACACAATACATATTGTCACTATCCACGATATTGTTGCATTTTTGTATTGCGATATATTGTGACACGATATATTGTTATACCCCTAGATACTTTATTTATTTGGATTTCTTCACCCCTACTATGACCCGTTAGTGATACTGAAAGCTGATTGGCCTTGGTGGTTATATATGAAATCCAAACAAGACACATCCAGTCCAGCACTGCATTTATCCCTTTACTTGTCACAGTTTCGATGCCAAAACACTTTATAATCCACAAGTTTGCCACAGTATGTCACATACATCATTAGTTACACTTGCTCTCTGGCTACCTATCACTTAGTCTCGCGTAGCCAGACCTTCAGACTGACGGCTGAAGGTCTGGAATTCATTGCAGCTTTCTTTGGCCAAGGCCCGCCCATAAGACCGTTTGACTGACATGTCAAACAACTAATTACAGTTTGTTTCGTTCAGCGTCACGTTTCGGTGCGTGGAAATGTCCCCACAACAACAGACCAGCGTGCAACAAGTCAGTCAGTATAGAAAATCAAAGAAGGAGAAGAAAACAAGCAGTAAGTCATTGCTGATTACGTTTACTGATTACTACGTTTACTACGTTTAGCTGCTCACTAAATGCTCATTGTCACTCATGTAAACACAACAGTTTTTCTTCTGCAATCACACGTCTGCGCTTTGTTTCCCGGCGGACCGAAAATAAACGCGACACTCGCGCCCCCAGAAATCCGATAAAATTCAACCAATCAGATGGCGACCTCGACATTCCTGAAGTGTTTCCATATGCATCAGACGTTTAGCCAACGTTCCGTGGGCGTGACGTCTGAGGCTGAGACTACCTATCACTAAACCCACACTCCACCCAGTGTCCAACAGTGGAACTACAGCATATTAAAAACAGAGCATAATGGCTCAATTACATGTGGAAAAGGGCAAATTTAATTATCTAGAGTTTCTAATATGATGATGTTTATTCTCCCATATGCCTTTTTGCACGCATTTGGACAGAAGCAATATGACTATATGAGCCATTGGACTGTAAGTGCCTTGCGAAGTGGATGCTTTTGCTCAATAATGAATAATAATAATTATATATTATATAATTATAATAATATTTCCACGGATAATAATAATAATAACTATTCAGAAACAATAAATCTCAAATTTATTAAAGAAAACATCAAAATTAACTTTTTACCTATTTAATAAATGTGTTCAGTTTTTTTTTACAGTCTATGGTTCAGATAAGATGTGTTGCTCACAGTTAAAAATGCTCACGCGCTCTGAGTGATTCGAATTTTAGTTGCTATAGCGACTCGTGTTATGGATGCATGTATATTTAGCTACACTCGAATCGATCGCTATCTGTATGCGTTCAAATGATGGATTCGCATTTTAGTTGTAATAGCGACGCGTTTTATAAACATATGGTTATAAATGCTCACTGCATATTTGCACTCGACTCAAACCGATCGCTATCTCTGCTGATTGAAACACGAGTCAAATTTTCAGTCTTTTCCAAACTATTTTCTGTGCGGATTTTGAAGCTGTTCAGGGTATTTTCTGAAGACTTTTCTACAACGACATCGGAGGATATATCCTTTATAGAGTTGTATTTTTGAAACAGTTCATATAACTTACTTTCAGAGTATACTTTTATTGGTCTTTTCTTTTTTGTTATTTAGAAGTAGTTTTTTTATTTTTTATTTATTTATTTAATAGTATAAATTATCTAGTATAAATAATAGTTTGTTTATTTAGTGTATTTCTGAGTACTGTTTTTTATTGCAGTTTGGAGGATGTCCATGTTTCACATGATCGGTGAAAGAGGAGGTGAGGTAGTTTTTTTTTATTTGCTTTATGGTAACGTTATGTTATGGTGATGTAGTACAATGATTGAATACTTTAATATAATGAAAATTGTGCGAGGTATAACATTTTATTCCCTAATTTTCCCAGCAAAGTGATCACATGTAGCCTATTCCTTGCATGTGAAATAATCTTTTTAATTGTAAAAATTTGTAATTGACCACTGACATTTATTAAGGATTATTAAAACATTACTGTCTGAAATATTCCATCCCCAGGCCGCTCCAGATCCAGGAGAGCTGCTTTCTCTCAGACGGCTGGTCAGGAGGTTTGGAGACCCGGATCTGATGACCGTGATCAGGATCCGCTGCCAGACTCGACACAGACACAGATCCAGGAGCTTCCGGAGATTTAACACCTCTGTCTTCTGAGTTCTCTGTTTCTGTGTCCACAGGTCAGGCTCACAGGAAGAAAGCGTGGCAGAGCGGCAGCCAGCAGAGGACAGATGATGGACGTCCGTCCACTTCATCCAAACGCTCTCGCAGAGGTCAGAATAGGCTTTAATAAAGACATTATGGCTCAGTCTCCATCTCTGGAGACTGATTTGCCATTGAAAATAGAGAGTTGAAAACAATAAAGTAACAATTTGATGTGACCACTGGCATTAATTATTAATATCATTGAAATAAATTTTAGAATATTAGAAATATTTTAATTGGACATTCGTCTAACATTTTCAGAACATTCAGAAAACATTTAAAATGAACGTTCCCATAATGCAAAATAATTTTCTATTTCTGTTTCTAATAGTTGTGTTTTCAATTGTTTTTCTTCATTTCAGAATGTTGGAAGAGAAAAGAAATTGTTTCTTTCCTCAACAGGGTATGGGGGTTACTCTTTTGGCGTAAGTTTTTGGCGTATGGCCGTCTGCCGGAAGCTAGTTATTTTCATTATTTTCATTCCCTCATCATTCCATAAGGTTGCTGACCCTGCATTAAAATTTTAGCAATATTGTTCAATATGAAATTCTTTGTTCAGACAACTGTTTTTTACTAGTTGGAACAGCATTTGGAGAAATTCATGTTTTTATGTATTTTCAACTACATTACATTTCTAAGTACACTGTAAAAAAAGTATTTTTAAGGTTATAAATAAAACAAAGATTGATGGAGTAAGTTTTACAAGAAAGTCATGTCAGTCTTTCTACTTCAACATATGGGGCCATACTTTAATGATCTAAGCACATGGTCTAAAGCTCACTGCGCAAGCGCACTTAGTGGTCTGAATCCACTTTTGCTAATTTAACGACGGAAAAAAATGGTCTTCGTGGCCAGCGCATGGTCTATAAAGATTGTCCCTATTCTCTTAATGAGAAATGTGTGTTTTGGGCATAACGTGCAATAAACTAATCTGAGTCAGAGGGTTAGAGGGTTACCTGTTAGATTATACTGTAGCCACTTCTCCAGACACCACTACAATACTGGGCCTAGCCCAAACCATGAAATCCCCCCCCCCCCCCAAGTTTCCTAAGTCCTTTCGAACCCTGGACAACACCATTTCTTCGCACTTCACGCTGTCCTAACAGTCCGTTGAGTCTTATGTCTGATTTGCTGGCTGACCCAAACCAGTTATAGAAGTGCACAGAACTGACTCAATAACAGCTGAGTAAAACGGTGTCATTTGACGAAGGAAGTAGAACCTCTGTTGGGCTTTTTCACAATGGATTCTATGCAGAGTCGGCTCCAGAGCAGATCTACTGGAGGGGCATTGGGTCATCAGCGGGGGGGCACTGCCGTTTGAGAAATATTTTGACGCAAAAAAACGAAACACCTTATTATTATTATTATTATTAATAATAATTATTATTTGCGAATTTCCCCACCACTTTTTGCCAGGGTCGATATTGTCACCACCACTTTTAAACATCTCGCGGTACGGATGTACCAATACAAATAAATAAAACATATCCAGTTAACTAGCAGAGCATTCATTTGTTATCTATAAGAGACGATCTAGCACGCTGAAATGTATTGTTTTTGAAATCAAGTGATCAAAATGGTCGTTGACTGCGATCAGTGGTGCTTATAAAGTGTTCTCTTGTGGCTCGCGCTGCCGCGCACAGTCTTCTCACGGATGCGCGTTTTAATCCGTTGCGGAGAAATCTCTATTCTTTCCGGTGAAATCACAAAGTAAAATGCACACAAACGTGTCCCTGATTGATATACAACCACTGATAAACATAATCGGTGTAATGAGGAAAAAAAACGGCACGTCCCTCGAATGCCCCACCAGCGCCGACCCTGATTCTATGCGAGTGTCCCACTTCAGGTCCTGAGAGATGGTGTGGCCCATGATGGTGATTGGGGGAGTGCTGGGGTGTTCCTCCTGAAGTCCACTATCATCTCTCGTCACTGTTGTGGATGAGGCCGACGACTGATCTCCATGCCTGAGATCAATATCATGTCAATATGGACCAAAATCTCTTAGGAATGTTTCTAGAACCTTGTTTGAATGTCATGAAGAATTGAGGCAGTTCTGAAGGCAACAGGTCCAACCAGATACTAGAGAGTGTGACTGGTGAGTATATATATATATATAAAAATGCATATTAAAGTCACAGAAAAAAAAAATCTTATTTTGGTAACGTTACAATGAGATCTGTTAGTTAACTTCAATAGTTAGCATGAGCTAATAATGGACTGCATGTATACAGCATTTATTAAACTTTGTTCATGTTAATTTCAACTTTTACTAATGCTTTATTAAAATCTTGTTAACATAAGTTAATGCACTGTGAACTAACAATGAACAGCTGTATTTTTATTAACTAACGTTAACAAAGATGAACAAATACAGTGATAAATGTATTGCTCATGGTTAGTTCATGTTAGTTAATACATTTGTTCTTGTTCCAGAAGCCATTTCAATCAGATATATGCATCCCAATAGGGAAGAAAAGATTATTACAACTTGCATCCATTAAGTAAAAATGTTTCTATTTTTTAAAAATATGCTAAATTAAATGATGGGACATGTTTTATGTGTCTCAAGAATCCTCCAGCCATACAAACTCCATATTGACAGATGTGTCAGTCTTAGCAGAGGTCAAATGTCTTGTGCATGTTGAATCAATGCTTTCATGGCATGAGCATTTGTGTGCAGTAGTCATGCAAGAAATATATATTTATCGTCTGCTTCAATAGCGGCACATGAAAGCATGTCAGAACTCAAGGGATCTGTAGGCAATTATCTCACTTGTAGTATTCACCGCCCCAGTCACAACATTAGCTTTCATAAAAATGTCATGCCCTTGTGCTTTTGCGTTTACTAGCTTTTCTGTTTGGTTCAAACCCACTGCGGAGAACTCTATCACTTATGCAGTTCTTTCAAATCATATTTTGTTTGAATGTGTTTTGCTTCTGCAGTCAGACAGAACGCTGGACATTAAAATCATTTATCGTCTAAAGTTCTCTCAAAACTTAGTTGTATTTCTCATTCTTTCTCAAACTCTTTTCTGTTTTACATTTGCATTTATTCTTTTGCGAAGCAACATTTTGAAAACATGGTGTCTACACTATCTCACAATCCAATGCCCTTGACTTGACCTTCCATTTCCAATGTGATGAATGAACTGGAACTGATTATCTTTTTAATTCGTTATTATTATCGTGATTGGAACATAATGCCAGTTAAGTCTTTTTACTCAAAATGTATTTAACATTTCTTTAAAAATATTATTCACCACAACATTTCAAGATTGAAACATTTAAAATCAAGGTTATATTGTTAATTTTTTAAGTACAAATAAACATTTGTTCTGTTATTTTCTTTTCTTTTGTGGTTTAATAATTCATTAGAGGGTTAAATATAGTCATGCATCACACGGTTTGGTATTTCTTCCTGTTACTGAAAATGAGGTTTCCACATCTAGTTCTCTCATGTTATTATGACAGTTTAATTAGTGAAGAGCGCTTAAGCCGCCCAGTATCTCTGTCAGATGCGGCGCAGAGTCTGTTTGAAGATTTGGACTCCCTCCATTGGGAAGGAACTAAAGACGGGGGCTTTTGTCATATTCCTGTGGCAGAGGGTTTTGCATGTGCTGTGCTAATCTAGGAAATTCCCCATGTGCTGAAAGCAACAGCAGTGGATTTTATGGAGCTCACGGATTGTGTTCAAGGAGGCTGTTTCTTATTAGTGCTCTGTGTTTAACCTTACAACTGGTTTAAAGGGATATTCAACCAAAAAAATGTCCAAACCTGTATGAGTTTCTTTCTTTTGCTGAAACAAAAGAAGATATTTTTGAAGAATATGGGTAACTGAACAGTTATGGGCTCTGAAGACTTCTATTGAATGGAAAAAAAAAATACTATGGAAGTCAATGGGGTCCATCAACTGTCTGGTTCCCAACATTCGTCAAATATATATATATATTTTTGTGTTCAACAGAATAAAGAAATGTATACAGGTTTGGAACAACTTGAGGGTGAGTAAATTATAACAGCATTTTTTTTATTTTTGGGTGAACTATCCCTTTAAATACTGTATGAATAGAGCAATAAATCAATGCTATTTTAAATAGAACATTAATACAAATGCACAGGAACTCTAAAATATGCTGTCCAAATATGTATGTCAGGATCTGTCTTAAGATGAAAATAAACATTAAATGATTGCTTTGTGTTTCATACTTGTTTTACTGTTTAAATTTGGCTGAAAACCCAATAACATGTAGTTTAATGGCATGTTTTCATTTACATAAAAGGTCAACATGTTAAATTAACGGTATGGTTTTTCATTTATTTATTTATTTTAAAAATTAAAATAAACTCACCTTGAGAAATATTTATTGTGACAAATAAACTAAGGGGAACTTCATTTATTTTATAGTAATGTTAATATATAAATTAGATTATAAATTATTATACAGCCTTTATATAGGCCCATATATATATTTTAATTAGTTAGTTAGTATAGTAAGTAAGTATAAGATGCTTAAATGTTTGTATACGGAGATTCATAACTCACCAAAAGAAATATTCACAAAATGTTAAAAGTGTGACAAATGGCAACATTATACATTTGGTATTTGAAATAGTCTATTATAATCTATTATAAAGTCACTGCATTATATATATATAGCCTATATAGGGCTAGTGTATTTTTGTCACATGTATGTACTAACTAACTACAACGTTGTGTTTTCATGTTTTATGGGGACTTTAGACATACTGTAATGGTTTATACTGAAAAAACTGTATACCATAACAGAAAAAAATCTGCATTTTTACATTTTCAAAAAAACACAATATGATTTAATAAGCTGTTTCCCACCAAGAACAAGGATTTCAGATATTGCCATCTTTGTGGAAAGTCTGGTTTGGTATGTGGGGACTCTAGACGTAATGGTTTTTATATAAAATACTGTAATTAGGCCTATATTTTCTCCCTCACACTAACCCTACCCCTAAACCTACCCATCACAGAAAACTTACTGGATTTTAACATTCTCAAAAAAACGCATTCTGTATGATTTATAAGCTTGTTTCTTCATGAGGACCTAAATTTTGGTCCCCACAGTGCCCCCAGTCCCCATGAGTCAAGTTGAATTCCCAACGGGACACACACACACACACACACACACACACACACACACACACACACACACACACACACACACACACACACACACACACACACACACACACACACACACACACACACACACACACACACACACACACACACACAGGTATCACGGAAGTGTCGTCACGGACCACGGAAAGAGTAGGGAGGAGGGGGTTTGGGATGAAGCGTTTCGGAGAGCAAGATGGCAGCAAAATCCGATGGCGCGGGGGTCGTTACCGGTTTCGCGCAGCTGCACAACCTGGACGAGGCGCTCGGCGACGACGATGGGCTGGACAGCTCGGCCATACACATCTGCCACTGCTGCAACACCTCGTCGTGTTACTGGGGCTGCAGGAGCGCGTGTCTCCAGACGTTTCTGGGCGAACGCGACGCTGGAGAGCGCGGGCGGCCGACGCATCAGCAGCCGCCGGAGGAGCGCATGTGGCTGGACTGCCTCTGGATCATCCTCGCGCTGCTCGTCTTCTTCTGGGACGTCGGGACGGACTTGTGGCTGGCTATGGACTACTACTCCAAACGGGACTATCTGTGGTTCGGGCTCACCCTGTTCTTCGTGCTGGTGCCGTCGGTGCTGGTCCAGATTCTGAGCTTCAGGTGGTTCGTCCAGGACTGCACGGGCGGTGGGCTCGGGGCCGCGGAGGGGCTCAGCAGAAAAGCCACGGCCGATCTCAGCTCGCGCATCTACGGCAGGGACAGGTGCTGTGTGATCTCCATATGGATATGGCATGCCTGTGTGCACATCCTTCAGATGGGACAAGTGTGGAGGTAAGACGCTGACGTGATGATGATGATGATGATGTTTATAGATAGAAGTAGGATGATGCACACTACACACCCAGAAAAAGAGATGATTTATAGGGGATAACCTGCTTGTTTTGATCAGATGAACAGGATGGTTTATGGTTGTTTTGACTGGTGCGTGACATCACATCACTGTGAACACACTCCAGAGATGATGCACACTGAACACACACATCAACAGAGCTATTGCATGCAGATGCATCAGATGATGCTTTTTAGCATCATCTCAGGGGCAGTGCTCGGTTGAAACACTAATGTTTTTCTTTCTCTTGCTTTATGGCTCGTTCTGTGTCCTCTAACCATCTGTGTAACGATGGCAAACAGTTCATTTCAGCAGAATGACGGGCTTGAGAGTGTGGAATCGATAGAGCTTGTAATTAATTTACTTGAATGACCTCTGCTAGAGGAAAACAAACCTCGGTCTGGTTGGGTTGTTTTTGCTGCATCCCGTTTGGGCTTGATCTTGTAGGATGTTGCTTGTATTCAGACTTGTATAGCAGGTTTGTCTTCAGGATGTTGTTCATATTTTAGGTTCCAAGGTCACATTTAATGCTGATTGAGAAGCGTGTGTGTTCTGGTGAGGGGTTTTGCATTAGCCGGATAGTGGGGACACTGATGTGTCTCATCCATGAGAGGCTGTTCTTTCACTCCCGAGTTTGTGAGAAGCATGGGCAAGGCTGGGCGTCACTAAGATTTGCATTCAGATGCTTTTAAATGCAGAATAATTTGAATATGGCATCAAGACAGCATTAGGACGGGAGGATATTGGTTCTTTGTTATTCTCTTAAAACAACTGTATACTGATTTTTTTTTTTTACAAATTAAATAAAAAATTGATTTGCATAAAGATAAACTCATTTTAGTTTTGCAGTGTGATATTTTCATGAAAAATTATCACAATTTACTCATACATTGTTATTACTTATTCTCATTGCTTCTCTTCAAATTTTTCGGTAACTTTATAAGGTTTCATTTACATAAGTTTACTACTTTAGTTATCATGAAATAAGAATGAACAATACTTCTACAACATTTTTATTAATAATTTAGTTAATGTTAATTTAAACATTTACTAGTACACTATCAAAATAGAAATTTGTATTTGTTAACATTATATGCACTGTGAACTAACAACAAACAATTAGCCTAACAGCTGTACTTCTTTTTATTAACTAACATAAAGATGATTAAATACAGTAACAAAATATTGCTCATTGTCAGTTTATGTTTGTTACATTAACTCATTTTGGCAAATTAAACCTTAAGGCAGTGTTACTGATATTTGTATTAATAATTTCAGTTTTAAGTTAGGTAATGGATTAGACAAAGACTGATTGTCCAGACAATCCAATTGTCAGATTACAGCATTTCCAAATAATTCATGCTGTATTAATGCCTGTGATAAGTTCCACTCAGCGCTGTAACCCGTTTACTGAGAGTATCCAGTGGTAAGAATAGATTGTTGTTGATGCTTTGCTTCTTCAGCAGGGCGACAGAAACGCAGTCAGTGTCTCCAGGCCTGAATAAGACAATTAGTTGACTGTCACGCCGGTTAAGATCATCTGTCGAGCTCAGGGGTGACCAGAAGCTGGCAAGCACAGGCAGAAAATGTGTTCCCCGTCGGCAGCGCCCGCTCACACTCTCTGGATGCACATATGCTTCCCCTGGCAGAGATCTAACACTGATGAGGGCTGATTGCAGTGTTAAGAGTGTAAGACCCCAGCTTGACTCTGAGTTCTCACAGCATGGAAAACCTTTCAGCCCTTCCTTGCTTTTAGTTTACAAATGCAGATCATGTCCAGTTGTTATTCTGTGACATTTGGGCTTGTAGGATCAAGCAAATTACCAAGAGGTTTTTTGGACCCCATTGACAACATAAGACTTTATTAAAATAAAAATTATATAAATATTTTTTGATGTTTACATAGAGTTGCTGTTGATAAATGTGTGAGGGATAAGTATACTGCCATGGTAATGAATCTCATATCACCCTGAAGGGAAATGGTTTGTGATTAATGACTGACTTTTTCCTAATATATTTAGGTGTTTTCATAGAGAATTTAATTGGTGCTGTTTTGTAAGGCATGATTATGGAAGCTTGTTTCTGCCACAGAATAAAACATTATGAAGTCAGATTTGCGTGTTATAAAGTCAGAATTGTGAGATATAAACTCCCGAATGCGAAAAAACTCGCAATTCAGACTTTTTTTCTCAGAATTGCATGTTTATATCTCGCAATTCTGACTTATAACACGCATTGGAGATTAAGTCAGAATTGCATGATATAAAGTCGCAATGCATTTAGTCAAATGTTAAAATTCATCCTGAGGATTTTATTTTTCCTTTTTGACTTTATAACTCGCAATTGCGAGTTTGTCACAATTCTGAGAAAAGATGTCAGAATTGCAAGATATAAATTTGGAATTGCGTGTTATAAACTCGCAAAAAAGTTAGATTTGCACGTTTATTTCTCGCAATTCTGACTTTATAACACTCAATTACGAGTTTATATTTCCCAATTCTGACTTTATATCTTGTAGAATTATAGAAATGTATAGAATTGCGCAATATATACTCACAATTGTGATATTAAAAGTCGCAATTATCTTTTAAAATGTTTTATACATGATAGGTAATGAAAAAAATGGTGTAGGATCCACAGTACTTAAAAAAAATCACTCAGAAATGGCTAGTATATAATTAGAAAGAAACTGTAACTAAAACGTGAAATTTTGAAGTATAGAAAGACTTAAATTGTATTTTCTTGTAAAACATACTCCAATAATCTTTATTTTATTTACAACTTTGAAAAATATTTTTTACAGTATATGTAAAGTTAGTGATTTAAACGAACCTTAACTCTAAATATTGAACTTGGACCCAAAATAGTCCTTTACTGCAAAAAATGATTTTCTTACTCGGCATGGTTATCTTGTTTTTCAGTACAAAATATGTAAACATTTTTAATTCAAGAGAAATTTACTTGAGAAGCAAAATTTCTTTCTTTTTCTTAAAGATTTTTTTTGCTTAAAACAAGAAGATAATCTTGTTTTCCCTTTGAATTATTTTTATTTGATCTGACCCCATTAGCAGATATTTTTATTGGTACATTGATAAAAAAAGACTTTTTGCTTCTCTAGTTAATGTATCTTAATTTAAGAATGTTTACATATTTGTACTACAAAACAAGACTTATGCAGTGAGATCCAGGCAGACGAGCAATGATTATGCCAGAGATCAAATTTGAATAAGGAATAACAAATTTATTAAGTAAATAGTCAAATGATAAAGTCAACAAATTAAGTAAATCTGAAGTAAGGCATTGGCAGAATAAAAGGAGAGGTAGAAGAGAAAAAGCAGAAGAAAAATAAGAGCAATGAATATATATGCAGGAAACTTACATCCTCCTACACTTGTGTTTTGGTCTGATAAGAAACTGATACACTTAGTTGTAACCGGTTGGAGTGACCGATCAAATGCTACGGTTGCAAAGAGCGACGAAATAGATAGACGAGGTGTGGTTTTGACACCTTTAAGAGAATATCGCAGATCTTGCATTATCTCATGTCTGCAGAGCTGGAAACATACATATTTTGATACAAGGTACATCATGTTATCAATTCTACACCCACTCGATCTAACAGCACAGAAGAGACACCAAAGATCTCACATTTGGAAATAGTCAAACATATAAAAGTATATTCTAGAAAATAAATAAATGATTATAATGAAATCAAGAACATGTAAAAGAATAATAACGCAACAAAAAATGTAACGATTTATTAATGATGATTAAATTAATACAGAGCTATCAATGACTAGAATGCATGAAGAAGAGATTAATAAGATTCGTAAAAAGGAATAATTAATAAAAGAAAGAAATAAAAGACAAAAATCAAAATAATACATTTGAATATGGATAATTTTGTATATACCAAAGACAAATAATTACTATTATTCCGAGTAAAAAATATTTTTTTTTCTTTGCAGTGTGCGATTTTGTTGAACAGACATCATGTGGCTTGTTATTGAGAGTTAACGCTTCTCACTTACTTTGAATGGTGACGTTATGCTTTGCCGTACTGAATTGTGGGTTCTGTTGTGTCATTTGCATTGCTTGCAGCAGAAGTTTTGCAACTGTCAAATTTTCATCTTTTCAAGCACCAACGCAGACATCAGCCAATCAGGGGTGCGTTTCCCATACACCTACGTAACTCGCTGCTTAACTAGTACGATGCATCAATGAAGAAATCAACTAGCTAGTCACTACTGTTTCCCGAAACCATAGTCGGAAATTTGTTGTTCAACAACGTTGGTTAATGATGTCATGCACAGGGTGGACTAATAACCTCTTTTAATTAATCTGAGATCGAATTAATGTAAAATAGGCTTGTTCTTCCGTACTAGCACGTTCTCATATGTGCACTCTTCAAACAAACTAAACAACATAAATGACATTTGTATGTATTCCAAATAAAAGATACAGATTCTACTGAATGTCAGCTTGTTTATTTAGCTCAAGATAAGGATTTATTGAGTCCACATGTTATGCAAACAAGAAACTATGCTTCTAACCACAGGTTGAGAGCTGTTGTTCCAAACACACAACTTTGCGATGCTGTTTGAGAAAGTTCGTTGGAACTATTGTTTCAGGAAACACAGTAGTATGTAGTTTGAAGTATGCTGATAACGACAGAACTTTCGAGCATAGTTGGTAAACAATGCTTTTGGGAAACGCACACCTGATCGCCTTATGCAAATACCCTAGCGCAGACGCTAGCCAATTGTGTTGATGCAACATCGGAGAGTAATGTGATTGGATGTTCTCACTATGATGGTTGCGACTCAGCACCAAGCTTCAGACGTCGACGCCCCATGTGAATGCAGCGTAAGAAACCATCTAGCAACCTGAAATTGACCTATTAAAGGTGCTCTAAGCGATGTCACATGTTTTTTAGGCCAAAACATTTTTTTTTCCCATACCACAAACATCTCCTCACTATCCGCTAGCTGCCTGTCCCCTGAACACACTGTAAAAAGACGCGGTCTCTGCACACACCCCAGGCTCCACAAACAGCAACAAAAACAAACTGTTGCAACCTGGTCCACAATTATAACAGACAAGGATTTGGGGGGTTAGTGCGCGGATGAGGAGGAGGGAGGGTCTAGCTAGCCTCCGTTTTTGTTTGACAATACTTTAAACGTCAACAAGAAGTGATGTCACCTGACATCACTTAGAGCACCTTTAATAAAATGCAAAAAACAAATCTGTTATTAAAGTCTCTGGGCAACATCCTTATGAAAACAGTGAGCCATGGGTTCATGCGAGCCTGTTATGCAAGCATGATCTCTAAAGCACAGCACAGACCAGACCAGTAGTTGGTGTGGCTGTAGATGTTGGCATTGACACACTGACCTGAATTCTCCTCTATCTGTTCAGTGCACTTTCAGTGACCCCGAGCCCCAGAGCTCACACCTTTCTTCGGCCCGTTACAGGGCTTTCACTGCCTCCTCTTAACCGCAGCAAGAGCGGCTCCTGGGATGCGAATATTTCTCTCAAGCCTCCACCCACTCATGCAAACTTAACCTGGTTTATCGCATTTATGCAGTTGATTTATTTAGCTTGAGCTCTTTCTGTAGAATGACTTGAGAAATACAACTGTCCAATATCAGTCCCTATATGGAAAATTGCATTGCTCATAGTGCTGGGCGGTATGTTAAAAAAATTATCACCGTATTTAAAAAAATTATGACAATATTTATGGTACAATAATTATGACAATATTTTTTTCCCAAACATGTCTGGGTATTTTCTCTCTCAATCAGTAAAAATTGTGGTTAACCAATTTTTACTGATTGAGAGAGAAAATACTGCAGTAGATTGACTTAGAATGCCCTATTTTACTGTCATGAGTAGGGGTGTAACAGTTCACAAAATTCACGGTTCGGTTTGATACGATACACTTGTGCCACGGTTCGGTTCGGTACGTTTTCAATGTAGCAAAAAGAAAGAAATGCCAGAGAAATTTCCTTGATTTTTTTTATTATATTTTTATTAAAACTAACATCATAAAGTATGATATATTTTTTTACTTTGAGCAATGATGGAGCTATACTTGACTTTTCTTAGGAGCTTATAAAACAAAACAGCTCCTTGGACAAAATTAAATGTTATATTGTAGTAGTTATAAACAAAGGTTTATTTTAGTTCAGATTAACATTTGAGGGCAGCAATTGTATTCATAATGTCAAAATAAAACCGACGTAATGTTACTTAAAAGCATTATAGCCTACTATACCTGCCAAACCTCCATGGTTACAGTTAGTGTTACTACAGTAAATCCATGGCGAATGTTGCTGATCTGTGGACACTGAATAGTTCATTCATGGCACAATGTTTCTTCCTGGTTTCCACGTTAGCGCGGTTTGATCCGTTAATAACGGAGAAATGTGAATGTTTCTCACTAGATCTCGCAGCGATGTTATTACTTCAAGTTCAATAGAGAATTCAAATGCTTTCTTTACTGGATGTCTAGCACTGTGTAGTAACACAGATCGGCTCGCGCTGCATTGGTCCAAACTGATAAACAGTCCGTCAACCACATAATAACGAGTAGCTCAGTTTCGTTCCGCTTACATTACATTTGCCATTTGATGTTGGGCAATGTGGTGGTCGCGCCAGCATCTCGAGTGTGCTTGCCACGCGCAACACGCAGCGCACGCCTACATTTAAAATAACGAAATTTTGGTCGGCAGGAAAAATGGTCCAATGAACCGTTCGGTTTGAAAATGCGTACCAAAAACCGAACCGAAAGCCTCGTACCGAACGGTTCGATACGAATACGCGTATCGTTACACCCCTAGTCATGAGTGTATAAAATAAATTATGTTCGCATATATTGAGGAAACATGCTAAATTCACATATACGTTTCTCTGAAAAACATACTACAGCCAGTTATTTTTCTTTGAAATGTGAAATGTGATACTGCTCTTTGCCAATTTGCTAATTTTCATTGTCCATTGCGCTTGTTCCTGTTGCGTGTGCTCAAACTGGCAACACGTGTGAGTGCCGTATTTTGAATTGGACTGCAGTAGCTATTACGGCCACCGGTTGTCATTCTTACAGACTGCACCTTTAAGCAACATACTTATAATATACTAAAATATGTGTTGCAGTATATAAAAAATTCATATCATAACAAAAATAAACACCACCCAGCACTAATTGCTCATAGCATAAGACTTTTAGTTGATGTGTGTAATGTTTTCCTTGCCCTATCCCAGTTTACGTGTACATTCATGCATTTAGCAGACACTTTTATCCAAACTTACTTACAATAGAGGAACAAATGAGGTTCATTCTGGTGTTACACTTGAAGTTTGAGCTTCTGCAAGAACCAACGAGGTTCATTCTCGTGTTTATATACCCCCATGTCGTCCCAAACCCGTAAGGCTGTTATTCATCTTCGAAACACAAAAGAAGATATTTTTAATCTGAATATATCTGAAATCTGTGAGATCTCTCGTGTTACGCTGCATGTTTATGCTTCAACAAGAACCAATGAGGTTCATCCTACTGTTACGCTTCGTTCTTGTATTACGCTGTAAGTTTGAGCTTCTACAAGAACCAATGAGGTTTGTTCTCGCAGGTCAACCAAGTATGTTTGAGCTTCAGTTTATGTTCGCTGATCAATGTTTATGTGCAATTTCTTTTTTTTCTTTTTTTCTTTTTACTAAACTGCTCAATTTATATGCGATTAGTTTTGATTTCTTTATGAACATTTTGAAGTCAAAGTGTCAGTTGCGTAGCTGTCAATGGAGTTGAAATTTGGGTTGAAACAACCCAGCAGTTTTTAGTGTTATTACAAGCAACAGAAATGTTTCTTTTATGATTTGATATTTAGTTTTAGGTAACAATAATAACCCTGGGGCAGTAACTAAAAGTAAACCGTATTTCCTAAGCTGTTAAAATCTTGATCTGTTTATTTGAATCTATTATTTGATGATGTTCTTATTCAGCAGACAGTTGTATCATGCATCATGAATTAATTCAATGTGAACCGGTCAATATGCACTGGGATATTTCTTATTTAATAATGTATTTCGCTTCTAAACCTGAGTAGCTCTTACCTCTACTTAGCCATATAATCCTCCAGGATCCGTTTAATCTTTCACATAACTGACTACTGAATTAGCCTTAACTGTTGTTTCTTGTATTTGGGGAATTAGATTTATTTTGACTTTCAGTGAAGATCCGCTATCGTTTTCATCCTTTGCATTTATCACAGTTGATAAGGATTATGATTTTTGAATTCATTCTGCAGCTGTGACTAACATTTAAAATGGGATTTGCTGGATAGTGAATAACTTTAAGGGATTGAGATTAGCTAAACAGAAAGTATGTTACATTAAGAATGATATAGTGAGGCTGTTTGCCCTTTTTAAAGCAGTCATATAATGCATTTTTTTTTTAAATGATAATTTTAAGTTTTTGTGTGTAAACTGTTGGAATTAAACAGGCTGTTTCTGTTTATATTGAGACTTTAATGTGTTAATATGCTGAAATTTACTGTCTGTTTTCATAATACATCAAACTGCTTACGATGCTCATCAAACATCTTTTGATGTTTTTATGATTGTGGCCCTTTAATAGATGTTTAGAGACATGTCTCAATTGCAAAAAAAGCAGTCTAAAAGTCTTTTTTCACAGATTGTAGTGCAAAGTGCTCAATATCTGTTCAGTTGTTAAAGCTTTTATGGAGTAAACCCCGACTATTTCCTTATAAAAGATTCTGCTGTGAAAACCTGAGGTGCGCACAAGCCTCAATGTTAAAGTTGTGTTCAATTATTGATTGCAGGCACAATCTGTGAAAGTTTCAGGGTAAAAGCATAAAGGCTGTGAACTGAATCTATCCTCCCTGCGGGAGTTTCAGTAACGGCTGAGAGAGAGAGAGTTTACAGTGTCTCAGCAGGATCTTTCTCTTAGTCATGATGTACTAGAAATAGCACCTGAAATCTTCATCTAGGGGTCAAATGGAGGAGCAACCGTGAAAATTTTCTTCTTTCAAAAATTTCCAGACAGTTTATAGCATCAACCTGACATTAATATCTTAAAGTCGGCATGAAACGGAAGGTGCGATCGTCTTTTCTTCCTTATTGTGACGTATATATCCGTGAAATGGCTGCTTGAACAAGAAAAAAATAGGGCAGGACTTAATTTTTTTCCATCGGGAATTGATTGGATGGTTGTGGTTTGCTATTGGTGGATCTCATGTGAGTGACAGGTTGCCCCGCCCTCACGCCAGTATACATGTCATCAGAGAAGAGATGTTGCTGCAGGAGGGAGGGGAGGTTATTTTAAGTAAAGATTGATTAAAAATGAATAAAAAAATGTGTAAGGATAAATCATGTATAATAAATGTGCCAATATTCCATTTAAAAAAAAGAAATGTCAATAGGGGTGTAACAATATATTGTGTCACAATATATCGCAATAGAAAAATGCATTAATATGTATCGTGAATAGTGACAATGTGTATTGTGTATAATTCACCCAAAATTTTCCCACATTTTTTTGTGTGAAAAAAATCAGGTTTGCAGAGTTTTAGTGTCAGTACTACATTAAACTACTACCGGTATATATAATGTTGAATATAATGTATAATAATGCAATGGGGGAATATTTGTGGGTCCTGGTAATGCCAATTGTCTTATGTTTCCAGTAAAAAGTGGCCTAGTACATTATTTGAAATATATCTTTTCAATGACAGAATGCAAGCATATTCTTCTAAAATAATTCTGTATTTCAGAATTATCAATATTTTAATTCTGGTGTCACCATTGTCTGTCAGTATCAAGTCTAAGCCTATTCATTTTAATCAACAGTACATTTTTTGTTAACCTTTTACCATATGTCTTGGAGTATCGCAATAATATTATATCGTGAGTTCAGTATCGTGATATGTATCTAATCGTGCAATGAGAGTATCGTTACAACCTTAATCAATATTGATTTTATGGTGACTTTAAAGAAATGTTCTGGGTTGAAAACAGCTTCATCGTTGAAATACTTTCTTGTATGCATCCCAGTTTTAATGTGCAGAGTCAAACTGTAAGTTGCATTCCTGTAGTTTTTGCATTTTCTGGGATGTTTAGGAAAAAGGAGCATGAAGGTGTTTGTTTTTTCCGCTGACATTTACAGCACACACTTGTCTCTGAATGTGGAAATACTCTCTGTTGTTTGTCAGCATACATTATTAAAATGTTACTTTCCTCTTTTTAAAATTTTGACTGAGACATACTAGAAGACAGATGAAATAAATATCCAACACAAAAGTGTCTTTAAATAATGTATGACATATCATAACACAATAAATGCTCTGCTGGAATACATTTGATTAATAATTTGCTGGTCCCTGTGTTGAATTATGCAAGTCTGGAATCTGTCACCATGAATTTGAATGTATTTACGGGTTTAAGTGTCTTCTTTGTATTCAGTGTTTTTCCAGCTGATATTTTATGCAATATTTGTACAACTCTGTAGGCCTAGCCCTAGATGATAATCCATTTGCAGGGGTGTTTTTGTGTGTGCATTTTACATTCAGATAGATTTGTCACTTTCATTTTGCATCATGATTTTCTGCTTGCAATATTTGCTTTAACAGAGCTCCTTTTTGATCATATCATTGGATATAATTTCTTATTTTGTTGTTATGTACAGTCTCACATCTCATATCACCCTAAAGGGGTCAGATTTGTGATTAATGACTGACTGTCATATTTTATGGGATATTCGCATAGCATAACTAGAATAGAGTTCAGCACATTGTTTGCATTTCAGGCTCATTGGAAAAATGACATTTCTGCAAAATTATATTATGTTGGTTCTTGCGAAATGTCCAGTTAATAGAGCAAAAAGCATGTTCAGTTTTATCTAAAACACGTGAAACTGGCAATGTTGTATGTATTGCGGTAGATTGGAAATGAAATGTCTGTTGAGTGGCGCTAAATGATTTGTGCTCAATTTGAAAATAACAACCCACTTACACTAAACCTAACCGTTAGTGTGTTAACAAAAGCAAACGTGAGATAAAACGTACTGAAGCAGCCATGCCATTTTAGCTTGCTTCTACAAGTCTACGAGTTTTTATTCATCAATAATCTACCCCTGTAATCATAAATTATGTGAAAAGGAATAAACATTGTTGGGGTTTTACTGCCACTATTCATTTCAGCTGGAAACTGCAGTTAAGTTTATTTATAGGCATGTTTTGTGGAGTTTTGCAAAAATGCATAAGTAGAGGCCTATGTTGCATTTTTTCACTTTCAGAGCCCAGCTTATTTTTTCATGGTGTTTATTTACTCATGTGGAGCTCTATAGCCATTGTATCATCATATCAAACTATTCATATTTAGTTTATGATGAATATATGCAGGGCTTGACATTAACTTTTTGAGGCACTTGTCCTTCGAACAAGTAAATTTATGTTTCTCTTATCCATGCCCAAAAGTCACTTGTCCGGGTAAAGATTTATAATTTTATCTAGGGCTGCACGATTTGGGGAAAATGTCATATTGCGATTATTGAGGTCAATATTGCGGTTGTGATATGCGATTGCGATATAATAAACAAATGGTTTCATGAGTCACACACAGATTAGTGATAATTCTGAAATTTGCAATAACAACTAAATGATTGATAACACCTATAATGATCAATAAGCCATTGATGTCTGGAAAAAAATTAACTGTCTGGTAGGACATATACAGAAATTGAATAAAGTTATCAAACAGTCTGGGCTGCATAAATTCTACACAAGTTCTTTAGTCAAGAGCTGTGAGTAATTTTCTCTGTTCCCTTTGTTCTTTCAGTAACTTTACTGACAGAACGCTTTATTGGTAGCTGGCCCTTTAAGAGCAGCCGCTGTGGACAGAATATCACACGCTCCTCATTCTCTCACGAGTCACAACTCTTTAAAAAAAGAGAACTTCTGGCGCGCGGTCTGTGCATGCGCATCATACTGGCGCGCGTCTTTCTGTGAGTCACATTCAGGACATTCACAGGCAGCGCGAAAAATGTGTTCGTTTCAAATCGGTAAAATTAAATCTGTAAAATAGACGTAACGAGTGGCACATAACGTGAAGTAACATGGCATTTTATTTTGTTTGAAATTTAACTTGTCCGGTCGGACAACTAATTTTCTCTTCTACTTGTCCTACAAAAAATCCACTTGTCCCGGACAAGCGGACAAGCCTTAATGTCCAGCCCTGATATGCATGCATGTATGCATATATTTACCTTCAGGTGTGCTAGTTGTTCATAAGAAACAGAACAGCCTAAAGATTTCAGGCTTAGTATTCAGGTTGAGAATTCATTTATTTTTCCGTACAGCAAGTCTGTCTTTCTAATTTATGCCTTTTTATCTTTGGAGTCATTTTACCCATTTTCATTTGATGTCTGCTCAATCCCATAATTCTGTTACAGTCTGGTTGTTGTGTGTACTACCCCTCACCCCATTCTCATTTCATGACTCCATTTTGTTCTGTTTGTTTTGCTTTAGTTTCCCTGATGGACTGATGATCTAGACAGAAGCAGTTTGGTTTGGGACAGGGAGGTTTACTCGCACACATAGCGGAGGGCAAGAGAGACAGAAAGAGGCTTCTGGAACGGGCCCAGACGATTGTAAGTCTACCTCTCTGTCTATACACTCCTCTGTGTTTCCCTTTTTCTTTCCATCTGTTTCCGTATTATTAGAGCGACAACGTGTTTCACGGTTTTCACCGTTTCTAACAGCTTACTTTAAAAAATGGACTCTGGAAACGCTGCAAAGGGAGACTAAATGAGAATAAATTCTCTTTTTTTAGTTTTATCTAGACTTCACAGACGAAATTCGTAATGTTCCCAGTCATTTTCCCATTGTCTCTCTCCAGTCTCCATATGTTTGTTGGGTGTTATCCTGTTTTTCTTTGAAGGATTTTGCGGGAAAACTCCTCAGGATTTTACATCTTTCATCCGAGATTTCACACATCTAGTTAGAGAATAGAGAGCAAATCTCTGTAACTCTATTTCAGTTCTAATTCTATTCTGGAAAGGATTGTGCAAACGTGTTTATTTTCATTCATAGTTTTGTTGCCTGTGTCATGGCGTCTGAGAGGTTGTAGATCGATGCAGTGGAGGGTTGCATGAATATGAAGCATCTGTATTCTCTCCATTCTAGAGCTGTTGCTGTGTTTATTCTAGTGTTTCTTTTTTTCATGATGATGACACCATCTTGAGCTTGGGGTCAATGAGAATGTTTTTGAAAGACTTTTTTATCAACTTTTATTCAGCGAAGATGCACCAAATCGTTCAAATATGACAGGAAAGACTATTTCAAATAAATGTTTTTTCAGGATTCTTCGATGAAAAGAGCAAATTGCTGTTTCTTGAGCAGCAAATCATCATATTAGAATGATTTGTAAAGGATCATGTGACAGTGAAGACTGGAGTAATGATGCTGCAAATTCAGCTTTGCATCACAGGAATAAATTACATTTTAAAATATATTCAAATAGAAAACAGTTATTTTGAATTGTAATAATATTTTTCAATATTTCTGTTTTCACTGTATTTTTGATCAAATAAATTAAGCCTTGGTGAGCAGAAGAGACTTCTTAAAAAAACAAAAAAAAAACTGCAGAAAACATATCATATAGCTAAATATATTGGTACATTTTGGTTAAAAGGACTTTGTCTGTCTTTTGATGTCCCGGTGTTACTTAAACATTTAATTGTTTGTCACAGTACATCTTTATGAATGCGTGTGGCTAAATATATCATACTTGATTCTGGGGGATTTTTGTGCATGCACTCCATGCTTTTAAGGCGGTATTGATTAACACGGGAAACAGCTTGGGTGACATGAAACCGAACATTACTGTAACCCTCACCCATTCCCATCCCATCCGGGTCGATATCTGTGGCACAGCTGCGTACAGTGGCTCATTCAGCTGGAAACATAAAGCAAATAAAGGCCGCTCACTGAGTGACTTCCTGCGTTACTATTAGAGAGATTTGAGATATGACTCTGTCTGACACTATGAAGCCTACTGAATATCCCGGTTCAGGCAGTGCAGCTTCCACTGGTTATATATATCAACATAAAGAGGGTTGTCCATGTGTTTGCACACAGTCAATATTGGCCATTAATCATTATATCGCAGAAACATCCTACACTGACTGTAAATGGATGCTGTGTTAATATGTAAACTGTGAAATATGATGTGATATACTGTGATATCTCACGCCGCTTGTCTGTGTTCACAGCTTTCCACAGAGTATGTAAGCGCTGCAAGGTGTTTATAGTTAAATAAATATAAAACCATTAAAAAAACAGTTTTGTTACTTGAAATTAAATAAACGTTGATTGAAATTAAATTAAAAATTAAAAAGATTCAATTAATTTTATTTCAGCCTACTGTGCAAAGCAACAATTCTCCTATACATTTAGTTTAACCTGATGTACTAAAATAATTAAAACAAACACTTGAATCAAATATTTTAAAAGCTTTATAGACCTGTATTATGTCACAATTACAATCTGTATTATACAAATATTTTTTGAAAAACACTGATGTAATAAATCTGCCCTTGATGGGAAACTCCTGCTGCCATGTGCTCAAGCTCAATTTATAGACATAAATAATTCACACTCACATCCTCAGAGTTGCCGTGCCTCAGGCAGAGTGTGTGAAAATGATAAGCTACAATTTATTGCACATCTTTTCAAAATGAATGGGTTTCCAAAGTTGTTTATAGCCTATTTCAATGCATGTATGTATGTATATCTATGTCTATATATCCAATCCATCCATCCATCCATCCATCCATCCATCCATTCCATCCATCCATCCATCCATCCATCCATCCATCCATCCATCCATCCATCCATCCATCCATCCATCCATCCATCCATCCATCCATCCATCCATCCATCCATCCATCCATCCATCCATCCATCCATCCATCCATCCATCCATCCATCCAAACTCTGTGTCCATGGTGAAATGCATTGATGGGAAGTCAGATAATGATGCTCTTTTTTCTCATACCCAGTGCACAATTGGATAAATAGATGCTAAATTGCTTGTTCTTGGGTGCAGCACCACATATAATGCAGATTTATTGGACATTAACCTAAATTAAATGTTAACCTAATGTTCAATAATGCTAATGTACAATAATGTGACTTGATTTCTCAAATGGAAACCAGACAAGTTCAGTTGGCAAAATATCAATGAAATCTCACTTGTTGTCATCTATGGATTAAAAAACAAAATACTATTACTATTGTATAGATCTATATAGATCTGCTACAGTTATATTGTACAGCAGCAGCATGTCTTACTTGCTCTCAGCAGCGTGTCGTGTATGTATCAGCAGCAGCAATAAAAGCTGCAGCGTAGCAGATCTATTCCGCCAAGACCAAACATACAACTTTGTTATATCCATTACCATGCCAAACACTCTGAGAGTGGTCATGGCAGAACTGTATTTAACAAAAATGTTTTTTACATTTTATAATTGTATCATACAGTGGTTATAACTTAAAAAAAAAACTTTTAAATGTTATTTTATAGTTGTGCTTTTGGAAATGAATCTTTGCTATATCTATAATTAGCCTTAATGTGGTGTTCTAGGCTCATTTTGAGCACATGTGTGTGCTTTCTGCAAAGTGCAATTGTTAAGGAAATTATTTTTTATTTTTCATACATATCAGGATGTACGATCTCACCCACATGGTATATATAGTGAAGATATGTGTGTGGGTATTACTGTATTGTAACAGTGGAACTTTTGGGAGTGTTTAAAATTGTCAAGTCATGTCACATTTATTTATATAGCACTTTTTACAATACAGATTGTTTCAAAGCAGCTTTACAGAGATAACAGGAACATGCAGCAAAGTTTGTTTCCAGAAGAAAAAAGTGTCACAGTCCACCTTAAGTAAGTTCAGTGATGTTTCATTTTGTTGTAAAAAAGTTATTAATTCTTTTAATCTGGAGAAAACCGTGATGTCATTGTCCACCTCAGTTCAGTTCTCATATAATGGTGTCAATGCAGGCAGATCAATATTATTTTTGAATATTAAATTAAATGTTAAATTTAATGTCCCCAACTAAGCAAGCCAAAAGCCAATGGCAACAAAGGTGAAAAAGGCGACAGTGGCAAATAACCAAAACTCCATCAGGATACAGAATGGAGAAAAAACCTTGGGAGAACCCAGGCTCAGTCGGGGGGAGAGGTCTCCTCTGGCCAACGAACGAACAGTGTATGATTATGATTCAGGCATCATTATTGGTCAGAAGTCAGATTGGATTGTGAATTGAAATGTGTGCAAATTAGGCTGTTTATTGGTATCTGATTGTTTTGTGCATTATATTATGTATCCATGTGAAAACAAATTTATTTACAAGAACATTTTGTCCAGAGATGCATGTTTATCATAGAAAAGAGTCATGAGAACATTTCGGATAAGACACCAATTCATTAAGAAAATAATAGTGCCGGGTTTTATAGCAGTAATGGCAGGTTCAGTATATATTTTTTGTAGTAATGTTTTTGATCTTCTGGACAGGTATATCCGCACGCTGTACCTGGGCATCCAGAGTCGGCGACAGAAGGAACACAGGCGGCGCTTCTACTGGGCGATGATGTACGAGTATGCGGACGTCAACATGCTCCGTCTGCTGGAGACGTTTTTGGAGAGCGCCCCCCAACTGGTGCTACAACTCTGTATAATGATCCAGAAGAACCAGGCCGAGACACTGCAGTGTGAGTGTGAACCATTCATTAGTGAAGTTAGTTAAATCAGCTAAACTTACAGGATGCACCATAAATGCTAGCTAAATAGATCCCTGTCAGTCACCTAGACATCTATAGAGTGCTGCAGGATTGAGTCCTGAGATTTACAAATAAGTTGGCATTTTTGCACTTCCGGATCCATTATACCAAAGTCAAAAGTCTTTTTCAATGGGAAACATTCTTTATTTTTTTTAAGCAGACATATTTATTTGTATACATTAAATATAGATTAATCCTTATTAAAGCTTTTAAAGTTATTCAGTCAAGAACATTGAGTTATTTTCTCTTTTTCTTTTGTTGTTTGATTACTGACGTACAGCAGCAGGTTATTAGACCGTTGTCATTTTAAGGCCGAATGCATGGATCCAATACACTGACACATCCCATATTCTCCCAACTGTCTGCGTTCACTTAAGACATAACTCGACTGTATTTATGTGAATACTCCAAAACAAAAATTTTTACATAATTTTGTATGAATTTGGAAATGGAAAGACATGAAAGAGAACTCAATTCAGTACTCGTGCGTTGACGTCTGAGAGGCGGATTCTGTGTCCGCACTCTTCTCTTCTGTTTCTCCAAGACAATTACTAGTTTGAACGTTTTATGCTGCAAGTGTGTGCCAACTTATGTCCCATCGGGTAGATCAGCACTCCCTAACGTTTTCATCTCATTTTTATTTGTTGGCGAAAATGTCAATGTCAATAGTTCTCTTACGAGAGTATCTCTCGTACTGCGTAATATCTTACGCTACGGGGAAAACTCTTTTCCACGAGATATTGAAGCCAAAAATTATCCTTAATTTTATATTAATGTAAAACGCTTTGCAGCAGCAAGCAGACCTAGGCGAGACAGCTCGCGCGCCTATTGGCTGCTCTGCGGCAATAGCAGCAGCCTATCGAGAGAGGCTCTGCGTGACGTCACGACGAATGGGGGCCTTTCGCGCCCATATCGTCACGTCCCGCCAGAAAGGGCGTGGTCTCGCCCTATATCTAGGCTCGATAGCTGCTCTTACGTCGATTTTCATCTCTTCAGCGAAGCCTCCCGCATCACTGGATCCAGAGTGAGAAGCCGCGCCGTCGACCTGTAGCCTTCAGCGGGACGTGCCATTGAGCCTGGAGTCGCTGGCCTCGCCGCCTTCAGCCGCCGTACCTGCTGCGCTTTCCGGCGTTTATATCCTTTCCTCTGCCTAGAGTGTGTGTGTGATTGCATTTCTGCCTTTTTTTCCCACCCCTCTAAAAGAGCGGCGTCTTTTTAAAGATGCCTTCCTGTGGTTCTTGCCGAGCCCCACTCAGCGATGAGGACCGCCATGTCATCTGCGTGTCCTGCCTGGGTGAGGATCACGCGGCCATCGCGCTCGCTGACGGCGGATGCCATCACTGTGAACGTTTGCCTATGGTGACTCTGCGGACTCGCCTAGCTTCGTTCTCCGAGCCCGCATCCCAGCCTGCCGTGACGCCGCGCCGCAAGAAGCGCCGCGCCCAGCGCGCGCCCGAGCTATCTCCAGCCCGCCAAAGCTCGCCGGTTCGCCCGCCAGCTTCGCCGGCTTCGCTCGAGTCGCTCACGGACGGACAGCGGCCGCCGTCCGCCGCCGCGTCCGCCATCGAGTTGGACGACAACACCGAGGCATGTTCTCTCTTGGCTTCGGATAGCGAGGATTGGGCGAGCTCCGTGGACCTCCCTCCCGCTAACGTTTCCCGCCAACCCTCTGGGAAGAGAGCCGGCATTGAGACTGAGCTGATGCGTCTGCTCACCAAGGCCGTGGAAAGCATCGGCCTCGATTGGGAGGCACCCACGCTGCCGCCGCGCAACAGATTAGACGGGCGCTTTCTCGGGAAAGACGAGGCTCCGTCAAAATCTAGGCCCGCGCCCTTCCTCCCGGAACTTCACGAGGAGGTTGCAAAGTCGTGGAAGGCCCCCTTTTCCGCCAGGATGCGTACCTCTACCTCCGCGGCATTCTCCGCTGTCGACGGTGCGGGAAGTAGAGGTTACCTCGCCATTCCTCCGGTGGAGACGGCTGTCGCGTCGCATCTCTGCCCGCCCTCCGCCGGACGGCGTGTTCAGACGACGCTCCCGTCCAAAGCCTGTCGAGTGACATCATCGCTGCACGGACGCGCTTACACCGCAGCCGGGCAGGCAGTCTCAGCGCTGCACACGATGTCTATTCTGCAGATCTACCAGGCAGACCTCCTCCTCAAACTGGACGAGGAGGGACCCGGCGCTATCTGTGTGGCGGACCTGAGGAGCGCTACGGACCTCGCTCTACGCGCTTCTAAAGCCGCTGCACAAGCCATGGGGCGGAACATGGCCTCTCTCGCCGTTGCCGAGAGACACTTATGGTTGACGCTGTCAGAGATGACGGAAGCCGAGCGCTCTGTGTTCCTCGACGCGCCCATTTCCCCGGAGGGCCTTTTCGGAACGGCCGTCAAAGACTTCGCGGACAGGTTTGTTGAGGTGCAGAAGACTTCTCAGGCTATGAAGCACTTCCTGCCGAAGCGCTCGAGCTCCGCTACAGGCCGCACCAAGCCGCCTGCTCGCAGCTCTCAGCCCCAGCCTGCACCGCCCGCCGCCGCCGCCTCACAGCGCCGCCAGGCCCGGGATCAGAGACCGCGGTCTCGCTCCGCCGGACGCCGCCCCCCTCACCGCGGGCCCCGGCCGAGGATTGAGATCAAGCCCGAGGCCTCAAAGTCTTCCTAGCCGCCCTAGGAAAACGACGGTGTTCAGATCCCGCTGCGGCCGGATTTCCACCAAAACTTCTCGCTCGTTCAGTCCCATGCGTTGTGACTGTCCCAGTGTATTTTGCAGTGAAGCAGCCGGTGTCTCAGCCCGCTTGCCTGCACACAAAAGCTGTTTTTACGGCTACCCAGATAAATCCAATAAAGAGTGTATTTTCTGGTGTTCCGGCCTCGGCCGATGGTGTTATGAGTGTTGTAAGAATGCCCACGTCCCAGTGCCCATTCCCACACCCAGACACAGCCCGCCACGGTGCAGGGCTCGCACAAATAAAATCGACTCCGGTCGATTGTGCAAACAATGTAGTGAACGCGCCCATATCCCTATGCCCGCTTACACTACACGCTGCGTGTCCCTCGGTTTCTGTAAAAACGAAACCAACACACATTCTGTCGGCCCTAAACGACAGTGTTTTCAGTGCAGCAAATGTGCCCGCGGTCCCGCGCCCACATTTCCTCACAGACACGCCGAATCCCACGGGATTCGCCCCGCTCCTCTCTCGGCGCCACCCGCCTTAGAGGAGCTGAGCGCGGCCAGGCTGCCCGCTGTGATCAGCGCGCCCCCCGCCAGACCCATTCTAGATCTGAGGCTGCTGATCAGAGCGCTCGTGAAGCGCCAGTTCAGAATGCTTACGACCAGGAAAATCTTCGCGCAAGTGCGCCAAGGAGACTGGTTCATGTCAATAGATCTGAAAGACGCGTATTTCCAAATACAAATAGCGTCCCATCACAGGCGATTCTTGAGATTCGCCTTCGAGGGCCAGGCATATCAATACACAGTCCTGCCGTTCGGCCTGTCCCTAGCACCCCGTACGTTCACGAAGTGCATGGACGCGGCCCTCGCCCCCCTGAGACTTCGGGGCATGCGAGTTTTGAACTACTTGGACGATTGGCTGATTCTAGCTCGTTCACGAACGGAGCTCTTAGAACACAGGGCCGCATTACTCGAGCACCTCGAGGAGCTGGGCCTTACAGTCAATTGGGCGAAAAGCTCACTGCTCCCCAGTCGGAGGATTTCCTTTCTGGGAACAGTGTTGGACTCGCTATCCATGACGGCACGCCTGTCACCAGAGCGCGGATTGAATATTCAGCACGTTGCGAAATCCTTCCGCCACGGCTCTATAGTCCCGCTCAGAAGGTTTCAGAAAATGCTGGGTCTCATGGCCTCAGCAGCCTCTGTACTCCAGTTGGGCCTGCTCCGCATGCGCCCACTGCAGCTATGGCTAAAAGCACGAGTTCCCCCCAGGGCGTGGACCGCAGGTCTGTTTCGCCTCAGGGTCGACCTTCAGTGCATTTCGGCTCTGAAACCATGGAAAGCAACCGACTGGTATCAGTCAGGTGTGAGTCTGGGGATCCCCTCGAGTGTGAAGGTGGTGTCTACGGACGCCTCCACTTCGGGGTGGGGAGCGCTGCTCGAGGACAGGCCGCTAGCTGGCCTATGGTCAGTGCGGGAGAAGCTCCTTCACATAAACTGCTTGGAATTAATAGCAGTCGACAAAGCGCTAAGGCGCTTCTGTCCCCAGATAATAGGCCACCACGTATTGGTCCGGTCGGACAACATGTCAGTGGTGGCGTACATAAATCGCCAGGGCGGCGTCAGGTCCCGAAACCTTTACAGGCTGACGGAACGCCTCCTGGTCTGGGCTCAGCACAACCTGCTCTCGCTGAGAGCGGCGCATGTGCCTGGTCACCTGAATGTGGGGCCAGACAGGCTGTCCAGAAACAACGTCCCAGCAGGAGAATGGTCTCTGCACCCGCAGACGATCCAGCTGCTGTGGGAAACGTTTGGCAAAGCGCAGGTGGACCTGTTCGCGTCCCAAGAAAACGCTCACTGCCCGAGATTCTTCTCGAAAAGCCGGGACGCGCTGGCCCATGTTTGGCCCCGCCGCCCTCTATATGCTTTTCCCCCTGTCTCACTCCTGCCTCAGGTGTTGGAGCGAATCAGGAGGGAGGGATGCCCAGTGCTACTCATAGCTCCGCTCTGGACAAACCAGTCGTGGTTCCCTGTCCTGATGCAGCTGACCAGCGCTGCCCCATGGCCTTTACCGTTGAGGAGAGACCTCCTCTCTCAGGCGGAAGGCTCGATTTGGCATCCTCGCCCGGATTTGTGGTCCCTGCACGCATGGGCCATCAACGGGTACCCGCTGACCTCCCAGAGGGAGTGTTAAACACGATCGCGCAGGCTAGAGCCCCGTCTACCAGACGGCTCTACTCCTCGAAGTGGTCTGTGTTCTCTGCTTGGTGTCAAGCGCAGGGCTTTTCACCTGTAGACTGCGGGGTTACGGAAGTGCTTTCCTTCCTTCAGGAGCTACTGGATAAGGGCAGGTCCCCTTCCACGCTCAAAGTATACGTGGCGGCCATAGCAACGTTTGCAAAACCGGTGTCTGGCCAGTCACTAGGAAAGAGCGACTTAGTCGTGCGTTTCCTTAGAGGAGCTCGGAGGCTAAACCCTCCCAGGCCCCCTTCAGTCCCGACATGGGACCTTTCCACAGTCTTGGAGGCCATGAAAGGTGCCCCATTCGAGCCAATCCAGTCGTCAGACATGAAACACTTGTCTTTCAAGACAGCGTTTCTTATGGCTCTCGCTTCAGTGAAGCGCGTAGGGGACTTGCAAGCGCTCTCAGTAAGCGCGTCATGCATGGAGTTTGGACCTAATGACTCAAAGGTCATACTCAAACCGAAGCACGGCTACGTGCCGAAATCCCTCAACACACCGTTCAGGGCCCAGGTGATTTCCCTGTCTGCCCTTCCGGTTCTCAATGAGGAGAAGGACGCGAGTCTCCTTTGCCCTGTCAGGGCACTAAGGGCTTATGTGTCCCGCTCGTCTGGTTTCAGACAGACTGAGCAGCTTTTCGTTTCGTTTGGCGGCCGTGCTAAGGGACTTGCCGCTTCGAAACAGAGCCTATCCAGATGGATAGTCGGTGCCATAGCGCTGGCTTACACTTCAAAGGGCCTACAGTGCCCTTTGGGTGTTAGAGCGCACTCCACAAGAGGCATGGCCTCCTCGTGGGCATGGTCTAGCGGGGTTACCCTGCAAGATATTTGTATGGCCGCGGGCTGGGCCTCGCCGTCTACATTTATAAAATACTATAACCTGGAGGTTCCCGCCTTACAAGCTAAGCTTTTGGCGGTATAAAATTCAGTGCTATCTGCCCGCTGTGCGGCTCGGATACTGAGTTTGACCTGCGTATTGCTCACTGACCGGTACAGCAGCTCATTAAAATGTTGACACTCTCGTGGCCACCCAGTTCAGGCTGAATGTTCACCCTGACGGTATGGTCTATTTGTCACATGATTAGCTCCTTTCGGATGCTATTTACAGGGAATGATGCTTCTAGCCTCTCTTCCCTCACTCTCTGTGAGTTTATGGTGATTATGCACTATATGCGCCCCGGGCTTCAGCCCCTGGGACTTTGGTGTTGGATCCCTACCAGCACGGCGTGTTGCATTGTGTTCCCCATAGCGTAAGATATTACGCAGTACGAGAGATACTCTCGTAAGAGAACGTACTCGGTTACTAACGTAACCTCGGTTCTCTCTAGAGAGGGAACGAGTACTGCGTATCTTGCCGTGCTTGGAATACGCTCTGGTTCGCTTCGGCGATGAAAACCGACGTAAGAGCAGCTATCGAGCCTAGATATAGGGCGAGACCACGCCCTTTCTGGCGGGACGTGACGATATGGGCGCGAAAGGCCCCCATTCGTCGTGACGTCACGCAGAGCCTCTCTCGATAGGCTGCTGCTATTGCCGCAGAGCAGCCAATAGGCGCGCGAGCTGTCTCGCCTAGGTCTGCTTGCTGCTGCAAAGCGTTTTACATTAATAAAAAATTAAGGATAATTTTTGGCTTCAATATCTCGTGGAAAAGAGTTTTCCCCGTAGCGTAAGATATTACGCAGTACTCGTTCCCTCTCTAGAGAGAACCGAGGTTACGTTAGTAACCAAGTACGTTTTTTGTCATAGTTTTTGTTATTAAAAACTGTTTTTTATTTAGTTATCCCTTTTTTTTTTCGTCAGTGAAAAAATGTAGTTGACAAAAATTTACAAATTAACTCTTAAGCTTTTTTTACTTCTGCTGATTTTGTGTAGGCTTCAATATTCATAAGTTGTGTTCATTTATCTTGATGAACGAAATGTGTAAGAATCATGAACTTTTGTTGGTCACAGAGCTTATTTTCTGCCAGTTTCCAAAAGCCAATGGTAAAAACACTACTTTACTTTTTGCTGAGGGAACCAAGGTGATGTCAACTTACGAGTTGGCCTACAAAAATTACATCATCCCTGCAGCACTCTATTCAATGTGTGTTTTAGGTAAAAGGTGTCACTTTGAGAGTACATCTCCTAAACCTTTCCAGTAAACATTCTACATGTTTCTGTGATTTTAAAATGTATGTTATTAAAGCAATAAGTCACTAAAGGCCATGCTTTATGCTCATTGCATGTAAGGTATGATCTGAAATGGCTTGTAAAGATGTTTCCGGGTCCAAGCCTCTACTCCGTCAAATTTGAATTCTCTATTATTAGCACACCTTTAAGCAAATTTTTCAAAACCTCAAGTGTACAATACAGTCTCTGGGCTCACGGTGTCCCATACACAAATTTATTCAATGATTCAGAAAAGATTCATCGCTGTCAACTGAGCCAGCTGAGATTTTGGTTTGGAGCTCAAGTTAAGGATCATGATTTGTGGGTAGTTTTACATCAAACCATGACAGTATTTATGCACCTTTTAGTGCTTTTCGCTCTTTTGACTTGTTAACCTTTGGTCATTCCTAACCCTGCATAAAAGCGGAGCTAACCCTGTTCTGGTTTCATAAACCCTGGGTAAAATCAGTGCAAAACCCGCTTCTAAATTACAGGTGTGTAACAGTCCTCTAAAAGTGAGATTCAGAATGATGATAATCTAGGGTTAAATGCAGTGTGAAAATACTCGGCGTTGTTTGCTTTTGGGATCTAATAGAGTGTTTGAACCTGGAAACTGTGAGACATGACCAATCTGGTTAAGTCCTGAAGAACTTCTCTCGTCATGAATACCTCACAGGTGTCTCCTCCGTTGCCTCCCTGCTCTCGCTGGCCTGGGTCCTGGCTTCGTATCACAAGCTCTTGCGCGATTCCAGAGATGACAAAAAGAGCATGAGCTACAGGGGCGCGCTGATCCACATCTTCTGGAGGCTTTTCACAATAACCTCTCGGGTGCTCTCCTTCGCCCTCTTCGCTTCCATCTTCCACATCTACTTCGGCATCTTCGTGGTCGTGCACTGGTGCGCCATGGCGTTCTGGATCGTGCACGGCGGCACTGATTTTTGCATGTCCAAATGGGAAGAGGTGCTCTTCAACATGGTGGTGGGCATCGTCTACATCTTCTGCTGGTTCAACGTGAAGGAGGGCCGAACCCGGTACCGCATGGTGATCTACTACTTTGTGGTGCTTGCCGAAAATACGGTGCTTACTTGCCTGTGGTACGCCTACCGAGACCCAGTCAGCACTGACTCCTATGCAGTGCCGGTGCTCTGCGGAGTTTACCTAACCTTCGCCTCAGGGGTGGTTTTCATGGGCATCTACTATGGGTTCCTTCATCCGATGGGACCTAAAATAAGGGTGCTAGCTAGCTCCTGTTGTGCTGAGCTTCTTTGGGGACTTCCGTTACCACCGGAGGCCGAGCCCATAACCCCCACTCCTGGTCCGCGAGCGTCCCAACCCACTCCCACTCGGGCTTCCACGGGGCCTTTGGCCAATCGGATGATACCACAGCAGACACCTGTCTGCCCGTGTTTCAGGTGCGCTCGCCCGAGCCCACCACTCCCTTGGGCCGTTACAGGCCGGAGGGACCTCTGATCAAGATCGACATGCCCAGGAAACGCTACCCGGCCTGGGACGCGCACTTCGTGGACAGGCGCTTGAGAAGGACGATAAACATCCTGCAGTTCATCACGCCCGCGACCGTCGGGATCAGGTACAGGGACGGACCGCTGCTGTACGAGCTCCTCCAGTACGAGTCATCCCTGTGATGGCTGGCTCTCTCCTTCATTTAGTTTCTGCCACATTTCTCAAAATGCATGCCATTTTGGTTTCCATATAAATTATATAAATGTGTGTAAAAGAGGAACTGCAAGTGTATGCATCAAGCATTGCACTTTTTCTTTTACGTGAATAGCCTCCTGAAGATGTGTATATATTTTATATGTACATACTGTCTCTTTTTTACAATATCTGTGTCCCCATGAAGGGATATATATATATATATAGAGAGAGATATGCGTCATGGTGTTTACAGCCAGCGGAAACCATTACATTGGAAAAATGGAGATCGGTTGACCACATCAACACCGCCTTGGGTTTTTAGCAACTTTTATTAATCTATACTAGCTTATCTGATATTTCAGAGCTTATTTTCACACGTACATTGATCAGTATGCTCAAGTTGATGTTTATATACAGAAAGCACCTGCTATAACCTAGAATTTTCCATTTGACAGTGATTTGCATCGACAATGCAACAGAAAGTCGCCTACAGTTGAGCGGTTTGGCGACTTCTAGTGAAGTAATCACTGCACACGCCTCTTTAGACTGACCTCTGCAGGCAAGAATCTACTTCCTGTCAGACAAAATCCAAGTGGCATTCATTGTCTGTTTGCCTTAAAATCTGTATTTAGCTTGTTAAAGTGTCTTTATTTTTGGTTATTAAAGAAATACCTCATTGACTCTGTATAGCACAGTTCAAATCCATTTAACCCTTTGCACAATATGATTAATATGAACCTTGCACTGAGAATCATGTCAGATCTATATAGTTTAGTGGGAATTGAAAATAATAATTAAAGCACATAACTCGTGGTTTTGATGGAGCGGTTCTCTACAGCGAGTAGCACATTGAATTGGTGATTTTTGTTCTTGGTTTTTGGGACGTTTTTGCTTTCTGGCTATGTTCACACCGCAAGCCAAAATACCATATTCTGATTTTCTGCTCAAGCTCTAAAAAAATTTTTTAAAAAAATTTGAAATTCAGAATTATTTATTTCTTCTAATTTGATATTTTATATTAACATTTATTTTTATTTATTTTTAATTTCATATTTTTTATAACTTACATTTCTAGAAGTTATATATGTAGGAGGTTTAGCATTGTGGCACTGACCATTTTGTGCTGTTCCCCATCTTCACTCCTAGGATGAAAGTGTACAATTATGACAATTTTTTTCTTGTTCGATTGGTCAGACAAATCAGATTTGGCCTAGATTTAGCTGCGGTGTGAACGTAACCCATGCTCCTTCTGTTATAAGCACAGAAATAAGCACAGAAAACCCTCGACAAGGTGGCGTTGTATGAACGGTCCTCTCCATTATTTCAACCTCTTTTCTAGCATTTAGACTGCATAGTGTATACGATTACTGCTCTCATCTGTTTGTCTAGTGACGTCATCTAAAATTTCAAGTAATAAACTTGTGAGGTGCAGAAATGTGGCTGTGGTTCTCTGAGGAACCCTGGCCTACATATTTTTCCTATGTGTAATGACTTAATTGACAGTTTTTTAACCTTTATTTTATTCTAAGGTGCAAAAAGATGCTAAGCTAATGGCATTTGAAGTTATCTTTGCCTGAATATACCTGAGTGTATTTACACAAGTAACCGTGGCAGAGTCTCACCATAAGAGGATTTTGCGATCGTCTGAGAAGAGGATAATAATGGCCTCAACACACAGGGCTTGCTGCTGCCCGCAGCGCGAAACAAAGCCAAATCACATCCTCTACTGTAACAATCTCTCTCTGCTATTGGTGCACCCAGCCGCCTGTCACGGTCATCCTTCTTGCTGATTGGTGCTTATAGGGAAGCATTTCTTTCTTACTTACTAAGCTTGCAGTTTGTTTTTTGGTGCTACATTTATCAGTTTTTTTCCTTTTATTTTGCCATGTGAAAACAGAAATGTGGAATTAATGAAGTTGCACCAAGTTTTTTTTTACAGTAGAAACCTTTTACCCCTAAATAATTAAATTGCACTTCTGAAAACTGTTTAAAATGATGCAAAGAAACAGTGCTCCTGTTGCAAAATGCATGGGATGTCAATTTAGTTAACTAGAGCTTGACATTTTTACAGTACATGTTGTAATTTTGGAAGCTTGTTTCCGCCATAGAATAAAATATTTTAAAAGATAATTGCGACTTTTTATCTCATAATTGCGAGTTTCGTTTTGCGAGATATAAAGTCAGAACTGTGTGATTATAAAGTCGCAATTGCGTTTTATGAAGTCAGAATTGCGAGAAATAAACTCAAAATTGTGAGAAATAAACTTGCAATTCTGACTTAATAACATGCAATTTCGACTTTATATCACGCAATTCTGAGATTAAAAGTCATAATTGGCGAGATGTAAACTTGCAATTGACCCTTCGCAAAGACCCGCCCTCCTTAGTTACTGTTGCTATGTCCGACAAGCTACGCCGCTCTCATGCTCTCACCACGTTCTCACGCAGTGAAAAATACATCGCGGAGCAGAGAGGAGACTGACAACACGCGGACAGACAGGACAGACCAGGTTACTTTTCGGTTACTTTTGATATTAAGCATATTAAACAAAGTCTCACCTTTCAAATATGGTCATTTTTTGAAAGAAATTTAAACAATAAATACCGTTTTGTGGCTCTTTAATGTGTCGTGGCAGATCGCTGCATGTGGAGCATCAGTTAAAGCTGCTCGTGATCCGATCATCTCTTCCTTCTAGTTCATTTATAGCATCAAATAAACATGAATTAACATAAGAAGGAATGTTGTTTTAACCGCGGAAAGGCGCCAGTATATTCAGTTTTTCAAGTTCAAATCCTCCCATGTTAATCTACTAACTCTCCTGACTGCTTTGTCGGACAAAATGGCGGTTGGCGAAGTATGATTGGTCAGAACACCTGTCAATCAAGCTCCACGCGAAGGGTCAATTGGAAGATAAAAAGTCGCAGTTAGCTTTTTTTTTTTTTTGTGGCGGAAACAAGCTTCCATATGTAGTAGCCTAATATAAGCATAAAAAAATAGCTCTCACAAATATTGGGTAAAATAGTCAATTTCTAATGAGGCTGAACTTTTTTAAACAAAGTCAACATTTGAACAGCTTGTGTTAAAAAACAACAAAAAAACATTTGTATTGTTAGATATTTGAGTAGGTTGAAACCCAACAATACTTGCATATAAAAGTGTAATCCGGAATTTTCTCTCTCAAAAAATTGAATTTTCCAGACTCCGAATTGGGACGCAGCTATTATCTTAGAAGGCACCAAGATTTATATTCAAAGTGACTTGCATTGTGACGATTTAGTTTTTTTGTCAATGCAGCATTTAATTTCCAAAACAATATATTGTATTATAGTAGATCTGTTTAGTACATCTGTTTTTTGGCTGCATTGGCCAGTGAAACATAAACAAAAAATGACTTGGTGCAACTGTAAATGGTCTCCAATGTCATGGCACTTGCTTTTCACACTAATCCATTGCAATTTTGAGTTTCAAACCTAAAGCAGCGCTGGCTCGGTGCACCACATACATGGAGGAGACCACTTATGTCCTTGACTCCACTGTGCCTGCTTTAATCCCAACAACCAGATGCCATACAGGTGCATCCAGCAGGTGAAAAGGGTTCTTGCCAGGTTGGAAAAAGAGCTTGAGAATAATCACTAATTGGCGTGCTTTTTCCCCCTAAAGTTGTCATTGCATTGCTGAAAACTCGTTTTCACGCTGCTTCTCTAGACTCGGCTTCCTCCCTGGTTGCTGCTAGCCCTTCCCTCACATTAACGTGTTGCTCAGGTGTATTCTGGTGCAGATATTTATGTTTTAGATTTCTTTTCAAGTATAAATCTATAGTAATAGGCCATTCTGAGGTATTCTAGCACAGTCCTCCTCCAGCGTTCATTTCATGATTGTGTGCGTGCATATTTTGCTATGATTTCGCTCATCCTCCGCACTCTGGACCACTGTTGTTTGCTGGAGAAACCTGCATCTTTTCATGGTTAGTGTGTGGGTTGTTTTTTTTAACGTTTTTGATGTAGTATGTCCATTGGTGCAGCTTCACTCATGCACTTCTGTGCTGTAAATATCAGTCACCTATTGGCCTCCTCTGAGCGCTAATACACTGTGATTAGTTCTCCTTTCTAACCAAGTAAACATTCAAATGCATTCAGCTTGTTAATGTCGAGTCCACGGTTTAGAAACAAGCTTCCACTGCTGAGGACTAACTTTTGAAATATAACCACGCTCAAAACACCTCAAATATTACTGTTGTCCTGTTAAACAGTACATGCAATGATATGAAGTCGACATTAACTTTTTGTTTACTCAGGCTTTTTACTTTTTTTCTTCCTCTGACAGACTGAAATATTCCTCAGCTGTCGTCAGAAAACGCAAGGGCTTCCTTGATATGGACTGAAAATTAACAGCGTTCAGTTAATAATATAGATAATGAAAGATTCATTATTATACATTGTATTATTACAATGAAGCATTCGGTTAATACCGCCATGTTAAACTATAGCCTGTGGGATTTTCACAGACATCGTAAAGATGGCATCCGTAACGATGTCATCATTAGGATGTGATGTTGTTAGGAATAGTAATGTGCATTTGCCATTATTTCATTTTTCACCCATTTATTTTTACCCTGTGGTGCCTTATCTAACCGCCAAGGCAACCAGTTCAGCAAACAACAATGCCAGTATATTTCTATTTTTTATTTTCTTTCAAATGTGCCAATGCAGTAAATGGAACTGTACATAAACACATGTAACATAGCAACATGACAGGATGATGATGTAAACATTCCAGCGCGAGCGCTTCTGGTGTGTGACTGCATTGGAATTGACAGTTCACAGATGGCGGTGAAGCAATACTAGACATCATCGGGCCCTTATTAAAAAACGACAGAATAAACATATTCGTTGGTCCCATTGTGAGAGGCAAATGTTAGGGCTAAAGTTGATTTCTGTGTGTGATGTCCAGTACTGCTTCACCATTGCTGAGAACAATATCTTCAAGGTGCTAAAACTGAACCATATTTTGTATATTATGTTTTAAATGTATAGATTTGTTCTTGTAAAGCCTTACCTTGTACTGATCGGCGTATCAGACTGTTCATCCAAAAAAAATTACAGAACAGAAATGACTTGTATGTAATGTACAGTAGAAATACCTTTTTGTTATGTACAGACAAAAATGTTTTTATCTGTTTCGGTTTGTTTTCGTGATCCGGAGGAAACTGCTTGATGAATATGACATAGACATTACAGTGTTGCTTTTGTATAGAATGTGTCTGGTAACCCTGTAATGCTACATTAGCAGTTAGAATAGGCATCAAAATGTTTATTTTTCTTTCTTTTAGTTTTAAACTCTCCTTGGCACTGAAATATTAGAGGATTTGTTGTTCACCTCGTGTAAGACGTTTATTGATTTGATCTTTTCTTTCTCAATTTGAAAGTGTTTCACATAAATGTGTTTTACAAACACGCTATACAAAACAGCATTTGAAAGCACATTTATGCGGTCAAATATATATATACAGGTTCAATGCTCAAACACAGTAAATTGGTACAAATTCCTCAATTCCAGACTATGCAATTTCAAAAGGAGCTGAACTATTTTAAGTTTGATTTACGAACCTTTTGTTCTTGGGCCAAGGCATGAAAATCTTGTTTTGTGGGTGATTTTTAAGTTTCTTTTATATTTTTGAGTTTTGGATATTTCTGGTTTATGATTATTTCATTTTCTTTAGACATTAAGGTGTCACTTTAAAAAAATGTTTTGCTGATAATTTACTCACCCCCATGTCATCCAAGATGTCCATGTCTTTCTTTCTTCAGTCGAAAAGAAATTAAGGTTTTTGATGAAAACATTCCAGGATTTTTTCCATATAATGGACTTCAGTGGGACCCAAACGGTTCAAGGTTTCAGTTTCAGTGCAGCTTCAAAGGGCTTTAAACGATACCAGACGAGCGTTCATGTGACGTCATGTAATACGCAATTACGTTGAAAAGGCACGAACGAACGTCACGAACACGCATCACAGAACAGAGCAAGGCGAACATTTGTGCTTATAAAACTTAAACTTTTTTTATTTATTTTTGAAATGAGCGATGGTTTCCTAGATAAGACCCTTATTCATCGTCTGGTGTTGTTTAAAGCCCTTTGAAGCTGCACTGAAACTGTCATTTGGACCTTGAACCGTTTGGGTCCCATTGAAGTCCATTATAAGGAGAAAAATCCTGGAATGTTTTCATCAAAAACCTTAATTTCTTTTCAACTGAAGACAGAAAGACATGGACATCTTGGATGACATGGGGGTGAGTAAATTATCAGCAAAAGTTTTTTTTTTTTTTTAAAGTGAACTAATCCTTTAACACAATATGTTGGACAATTATAGTGCATTTTGAAAAGTTTCTTAAACGTTTTTCTGAGTACAGCTGGTGGAACAGTAACAGTTTAACTCAAGCACAGAAGCTACAGTGTAGTTCTATTTGATCCATTTTTATTAGATTAGTTCAGCTTTATAGTTACTACTAGCAAATATTGTTTTCCTTTTTGTAAAACTTTTCAATGTAGAATGCAAAGCAAGCTAAGCTGTTCGGGATATACTCAGCTTCAGTGTACGTTTGAACATTGATCCAGATATGAAACTCCTCCTGTAGTATTATAAAGACCTCAGTTGTCACATCTGATGACAAACCAAAGTGTCAGATGATAAATCTTACCCTGGCCTGTGGTGATGAATTCACCTGTGGAAATGCTTTTCTAATAATCATGTCAAACACAAGAACGTATTCTTTGGTATCCAAACAGTACAAAGAGTGAAGTTGCTGTGAGAAGTCACTTTTATTTTTATTCCACACAGTATGATTTATTCACGTAAAGTATAAAAACTTGTTATACAATATAGTATAATTATATATAGCACAGTGCAATATATTTTACCAATACTGAACATTTCTTATGACGGCAAATTTGTACATTCGGAATATCTCGTTCATGATAAACTTTTAGTTATGTACTGTACATCTCATTCCGTGTCAGTTTTGAGTATATAATGAAATGCATAAACTGAATATTATGTTTGTCATAAAACTGATTCACTTGCTTCAAAAGTTAGAAATTGATGGGACAAAAGAACACACAATAATGGCAGGTTCCTGCTATAGATTTGAAAATACAGCATGTTGAGTTCATTCCACATATAGATTTGTTGAAATTTGTCATGGTAAATGTTTATTTCTTCATTTAAATAGTTGATTGCCCTCGACAAACGTGTGATATACTGTAGTGCATGAACATTGCGATTTCATGGTAGCCTTTGAATTATATTGGGACTTGCATAAATAATAAATTGTGTTTGTAATATCTAAATAACGTCGAGCAGAACTACAGGTTATGTTTGGATATTGAATATATATATAGTGTTTTAGCTCTCTTATGGCCTCAAACAATTATTCAGGTTATTTGGTAAGACTCAGTAAAATCATCACAATGTAATATATATAAGACTTTTTTTTCATGCAACACGTGTAACTCGGACAGTGTAGTTGTTCCAAGAAGGAGTCTGAATTGTCTGTTGTCAAAAGTGTGGTGTGTAAAAGACATCTCTGTTGTATGTATTAATGAATCCTAGGTTTTGCTATTTGCATCCTTGTGGAATGTGAAATTGAATGTTTTGTGTGTTTATCAATCGGTCTGTATTGAAAGTGAAGCACATTTAAACTCCTGGCTGTTGACACATGCAGGGAATGCCACTTGATAAATTTGCATCTGTTTCTTGTTGCATTTTTATTTTGCATCAAAAATCAAGAACCTTAGTTAAGAGAAATTACACGTTCAAAACAATGATGAGAAAGTGTGGTATGTTGTCTATTAAAGAAAATGATTGAAACTCATCTCAGTTTGTAAAAATGACAATGCATTTACAATGGAAGTCAATGGGGCAAGACATACTTTAAAATCAGTCAAAGTTACGTCATCAGATTACTTTTTTCGAGTAAAGGAACAAATTACTTTTAAATTACAACAAAATATCTGAGTTACTTTTTCAGATTAGTTACTTTATTTTCCCATTTATCGCCTGACACTTCTGCCACCATATTGATAGAAAACGTAAGTAAGGTGCAGAGGCGGTCTGTGAACATGATGTGAATGTGAGCTGGCATGTACTTATCACGCTTGCACAAAAACAGATTCAGTATGGCTCAGAATGAATAAAAACGGTTTTAGCATACAACATCTGCAAAGTTATGACGCTCAAAGTTCAATGCAAAGGGAGATATTTTCTTTTACAGGAATTGCTTTTTAAGGACTAAGGTAGTAGGTCATGCACTCGCGCGGGACAAATTTTGAAAGGTCATTGCGGGAGCGGGCGGGATGATGAGGTGCACTTGCGGGTGCGGGCGGGAGGGAGAATACGCTGCACTCCCGCAAATTAAATATGAGTGTAAAGCAGAGACCTGCACTCCCGCGGGATACAAAACAACTAGAAACAAATAAACTGTTATTTATCTAATGCACAAGCAACAAGGATAACTAAAATAAAAACGATTTTTTTATTCACAGAGAGGCAAAATGTCTGCACCACATGACTCAGGTGGATTGTTTAGTGCTACAGATATTAGTTCATTATTAAAGAAAGGAACATGCAAAACTACTAAACCAAACAAAGAAAAGTCTGATATTTGGAAATGTTTTAGTAGCCTAGTAGGCCAATGCGACAGCAATGGAAAGCACCTTCCTTTTGCGAGCTGTTACAAATGCAGCAAAATACTCACGTAGGCTACAAGTCTGTAACTTCAGGTCTGAAGTGTCATGTCTACACCATTTTGAAAGACAAACTTCCCTGACGTTTACGGCAAGTCAGTCGAAAGTGTCAAGTGCACTAAAAGATGTAACAACAGAAAAATGTGCATTCCAGCTTCCAGCACAGCATCGAGGGCTTTCACCTATTTGCGGTCGCTCGCATGCTGGAGCAGAAACGGATTAATCTGAAGCCCTCATCAGTGAACGACATGCTATTCCTAAAAAAAAAAAAAACTAGGCGGGATTTTGCGGGCGGGAGCGGGACGAAACTTGATTGCCGCGGGCGGGAGCGGGAGAAAATAACATATATTTTTGCGGGAGCAGGGACAAAATCTTGCGGGAGCGGGCGGGAGCGGGACGGAAAAATCCGTCCCGCGCAGGTCTCTAGACTAAGGGCCAGGGCCGAGCCGCGCTAGTGCGGTGCCAGGGCCAGTCGCGTTTCCACGGTCCCTTCCGGGGCTTGATCGGGGCTTACTCGGGGCCAACGGCCAGGATTTCTGGCCCGTCGAATACCTTGGGCCAAAGCGGGCCAGCTCGGGCTAGAGGCGTGCCTATGGTAAAAGCCGGAGTTTATCAGTGTTATGGAACGTTATGATCTGCGGCAAGATGCACAATTCACTTTTTTTATATCGCGCAAAATATTCGCTGCTGGAAATGGATAATCGCCTGTTCTGGTCTGTCGAAGATACCAAAGCTCTTCTGAGCATTTGGGCAGATAAAAGGGTAACTTACAACGTCAATTTGACGGCGTATGAAGAAACGAGGACGTTAAAATACATCGATGCTAAGTATTCAGCGAGCAACGCTTCAAGTTCGGGAAAAAATAAAAAAGTTACGGGCGCAGTATTGTGATTCAAACGCACAATGGACAAAGCGGAGCTCAGAGAAGGAGTTTCCATGGTTCGACTTCACGGTGCTGTTAGATCGCGACTCAAGTCGGGACACTATTGCAGCCACGGCCGGTGAGTAAATATGCTATCTTCCTAACTTAATAATAAATAAATAAATTCATAATACCCGCTGAAATGGGTTGGGTTGTATGACGTTTGATCAAGAAAGGCGTGTTAAGGGCGGGGTTTAGGGCAGCGCTCCGGGGCCACTGGCTCGGCTCGGCTCGCTGTTAGCCCTGGCCCGGCCCTAGCCCAGCAGTGGAAACGCGGCTAATGAGCTTCTTGCCAGGTTGGTGACATCACAAACCCTAAAATGTACATAAAACCCACCCCAGGTTGAGGCCATGTTGGGCTGCTTTAGAGAAGAGTTGTTGTTTCTGTTTTTTACACAAACTTTTTCGTTTGTCCTAAGTCTGACACACTTAGAGAGGTTAAAATGAATTTGTAACACTGATCCTGAACATTATAACCTCAACGTTTGTCTGTGCGCTGCACATTTTACAGAGAAAAGCTTAAAAAAAACTACAAGGCTATACGCACAAAAGCTTCTCCTGAAAGACGTAGCCATTCCCATTTTGGGAAATTATCCATGATTTTGTGATTGATTGAATGGTGAAAAAAAAAAACATGCCACTCTGAAACGTCCTGTGAAATCCGTGCTTGAAATCCGTTCAGCACAATCCTCTTGTTCGTTAACATTGTCAGGGTCTGAATCGGGCTCGAAATGGTTTGAAATTGGTTTGACGACATTGTTAATATACATCTGAGTTGAGCTCACGGTTATGAAGGGACGGGACATTTCCCGCTTAAGTGCTGCCAATTACAACACACTGGGCCAACTAACCAATCACAGCACATTTGTATTTCGAAAGGAGGGGCTTTATCGAAAACGACGCGGATGTGAATTTGCATTTCCTTCATTCTGAGGCTTATTAATTTATCTTTTGGCGTGAAAGGGCCTTAACATTTGCCAAAACTTTTTTTGTTGTATTATTAAAAAATAAGCAAACAATCCCAGGTGAGAAAAATTAACACAAAAGTAACGTATTACTTTCTATAAAAAGTAACAAAGTAATGCAATTAGTTACTTTTTTAGGGAGTAACGCAATACTGTAACACGTTACAAAGTAACTTCCCCCAACACTGGCATCAATACTGTATGGAAGCTTGTTTCCGGCACAGAATAAAAAATAAAAAAAGGTAGGCTAATTGTGACTTTTTATCTCACAATTCTGACTTTATAACTCGCATTTGCGAGTTTATATCACGCAATTCTGAGAAAATTCTTTTTTCCCTCAGAATTTGACTTTATTGCAAGTTATAAAGTCAGAATTGTGAGATATAAACAATCAATTGCGAGAAAACAATCAACAAAAGTAAATGTTGAGAGATATAACCACGCAATAAAATAAACTTGCACAGACAAGATTAGTAAGCAGTTTTCTCAGACATTCTTGTTAACACAGGTAGGCTTTCCAAACAATGTGTAATTTATTCAGCGCAATGTCTCATCTCATTGACGTCCATTCTAAGTGCATTACTGTACACATGATTTTTGTTGTGAATTCAAATAATCTTCTAATAAGTTTCTGATCAGTAGGACTTCAACTTGTTTTGAACATGGAACATTCCTCGAAAATGTGATGTAGTTGGTTTGGTTTTGTTCATAATGTGATTTCCAGTTTGTTAATCAATTTGTCACCACTGAAATCATAAATACCTTCTAAGGACAAACAGTTTATCACTTTTGTGAGACCAAATATGAGACATTTTAATATATATATTTTTTAAACCATGTATTAACAAAGCGGTGCAGGGCGACCCCAAGCAAAAGTACGTGCGCGTACAGAAGACATTTGACCACGCTTGATTTGTCAGTAAGGGTGATTGTATTTACCCATAAATGTTTGTAAGAATATTCTCTTACTTGAAAGGTAGTTTAGAAATTAGTTGTCTGGTCAGGGTTTTTATTCTACAGTATGTGTTTGAAAAGTTTTGTAGTTTATGTTTTTAGAAAAAAGGCTGTTTTTTTACTTGTCAAACTGATTATAGTTTATTTTTGATTGGATCTATGGATTGTATTACTGTCATTGCGTTTATTCGAATGTTAAAATGGATTCAAGAATTTTTTAATTTTGTGATGTGTTGTCTAAACGTACGGAATCCGAAAAGGTATATTACGCTTTAGATATCTGACTGTTTCATTTGGCTGTATCTTTGATATGAAAAATCGTCTGTGTTTCAGTAGCTTTTACGATTTTATATTTCAAAAAAAGAGAGAAGCCCAAAAAGGATATTAAAAAAACAAAAATTGTCTGTGTAATTTTGCATGGGTTTGCCATAGTTGATGATTTAACAGCATAAAGGGTATTATGAAGATTCGGGTATATTTCGTTTTGTTATCCATCCTTTTTTGTTATCAGGTGGTGGTCTTCTTTTGTCTGGTGTTTTCGTAATTTAGATGATTTATTGTTTTGTTTATCATGTCAGATTGTGAATTATTTTCTGTTCTCGACTCCTCGTCGTCTCATATGGTGAAAGTATCTGGTTTCATGGCTGCTCTTTAATAATCACCAGCAAACAAAAATCAATGTAATTTTATTTTTTTCAATTTGAAACTGAAATAGAGTTGAAAGATAACTGTTTTTGTTTTGTTTTGCAATATTCCTACGTCTCAGTCTTAACCTCAAACTGTATTTTAACGGACTAACATCAGCTGGCCGATACACACCGTGTTCATTGTGTGTACAAGGCAGATCAGGGTAAATAACAGCATAAGTTCATGTGTTTTATTTGGTCTCAGAGGGCAAATGTGTCCTGCAGTGAGATGTACAGATATTTATTTTTTACACCGTGTTTATGAATTGGGAATGTACCAGATTTTTAAGCATTTTTTTTTTTTTTTTTTGATACATGCCATTATGAGTTCAAATCTCTTTATCACTGTTCTGTTGTTTAAAATGTTATGCAACATCTAAAGTTTTGTTATACAAATGATACAAATCTTATATGTATTGTACAGATTCCACTGATGAACAAGATACAAATGTAGACATGGACAGATGCTTAAATTTTGTATCTTTGTCATTTTAATACAATAAAATGTGACTGAAACGAAAACTGTCAACTATTCATTTTTCTACTTGCTTAGTTGCTTTATATGCTTTCTAAACAATTAGTTTATTACTTGAACACAGAATTTACTTGAACACTAAATGGAACTGTAACTTTTTTGTTCAAAATTAACTAAATTTAGTCAGTACATCATCAATTCTGTTTTTCCGTCGTCTGTCTTAAAGTCCCCCTGTGGTGAAAATCAAGTTCCCTTATCGAAAAGGGAACTTCGAGATGCGTCGAAACGCTGCGGGAACGCCTTCTGCGTGATTGCGTCTGAAGCATCTATGCCAACTAGTCCAATGGAAAAAGGGAATGAGCGTCACGGGCGGGTGACGTCATGACCAGGAAAGGATAAGAGCACTTCCGCTGCTCGCCGGCATTAGCTTCTGTGCCTCAGCAAGCGATCTGTGTCTAAACTGTCCCCGTCTATTTATTGTTGTCTGTCAATATTGTTGGTATCGAAATGGCGAAACAAGTCTACAAACAGTGTGTTCCTCCCTGCCCGCGTTATTTAACGGGTGGGGACACACACGAGCTTTGTGTGATTTGTTTGGGATTTGAGCATGCAGCCTCAGCCTTCGAGGGGGCTGAGTGCCAGCACTGTGAGAAGCTACCGCTTCGCATGCTCAGATCCCGCCTGTCACTCTTCGACAAACAGAGTGGGCAGGCTCGCGATGCTCAGGGATCAGGACCCGCGTCTGCCGAGGCAACGCGGAGAATGCATTCCTGGGGATCGCAATTGGATCTCTCGGAGGGGATCGAGACGGGTCCGAGGGCCCTTTCTCCTTCCTTACCCGGGAGATCCAGCTCTCCTCCCCCGGTGTCGGAAGCACGCTTTGCGGTTTCTTCCGCCCGGGGAGAGAGCCCCTTATTACAGTGCTCATCTTCTGAGGAAGTTGATGTTGTCAGTATGGACAGTGATAATGCACACACGGGGGAAAGGGAATTACAATTTATTTCCCCAGCGTATGATGAGCTGGTGGATGTCATGTCACGAGCTGTAGAAAGATTAAATGTTGACTGGCCATCTGAAACTAGAAACACTCGCCCCAAAAGCAGATTAGACGAGCGTTATCTTTCTTCAGCCACATTATCTCCACCGCGAGGGCTTCCTTTTTTTCCTGATTTGCACGATGAGTTATCTAAATCATGGAAAAAGCCGTTTTCATCTCGTGTCTTTGTCCCTCATTCCAATATATATTCTAAAATAAGAGGGTCTAAAGATTACGGTTATAGTTCGATGCCCCAGGTTGAACAAAATCTAGCGAGTTATCTCGCGCCTGGTCCTGCATCTTCTATTAAAGCCCCAGTTTTGCCCACTAGACCGCTAAGAAATACATCTAGTTTAGTGGGCAAAGCTTATTCGGCAGCAGGTCAAGCCGGGGCGTGCCTGCACACTATGGCACTGCTTCAGGCTTATCAGGCTGATCTGCTGGGGGACCTGGATAATAGTGAGGGAATTAGTCATGACGATGTTCGAGAACTTCGTAGGGCTACCGATCTTTCTCTCAGGGCTACTAAGGAGACCGCCAGAGCAATTGGGCGGTCTATGGCAGCTTTGGTAGCCACTGAGAGACATTTATGGCTCAATCTATCTGATATTAAAGAGAAAGATCGTACTTTTTTGTTAGATGCTCCGCTTGAACCGTCTGGTCTCTTTGGTGACGCAGTTCACGCTGTGGTAGAAAGATTCCAGGATGCTAAAAAACAGTCGGACGCTTTTAAAAAGTTTATCCCTCGCCGTGTCCAGCCCCCTGGGGCTGCTGGGCGTGAGCAGCCCCAGCCATCTAGCTCATCATATCATGTGCACCAGAAAGAGAGTGTTGCGTCTCGTGCTCCTCCACGAAGATACTGGAGACAGACGCAGCCCTCTCAACCGAAGTCGACTAAGCCTAAGCCGGATCTGAGGACCGTTCTTCAGGCGAAGAAAGCTTCGGTTCAAAAAAAAAAAGGTCCTGATGCTTAGGCATCAGACCTGTGAGGACAGCCCCGACCGGGGTGGAGCGGTGTTCACCTCAGTACACGGTGCCCGTTCCACTTCGGGGTCCTCACGAGACCCTCCTGCCAACCCTGCCACCTCTGGTGCTTCAGGGCGCAGTGGTCTCCAGCGAGTCGCTGGTGCTATGCTGCGGCACAGCATCGGTTTCGCGCCCTCTGAGGGGGGTTTTAGAGCAGTCAGGTCAGGTAGTTCCTGCCGGTATGTTTCAGGCTCCAGATTTGGCTCTCTCAGTAACACCAGAGACCAGCCTCGAGAGGCTGGTTCCCTTAGTAAATTTTCTGGCAGCGTGGAAGCTTCTGCCGAATATTTCTCATTGGGTCCTGCAGATTGTAGAGAAAGGATACAGAATCCAGTTTGGCTCTCGTCCTCCTCGTTACAGCGGGGTGCTACCCACAGTGGTACGTCCCGAGCAGGCTCTGGTAATGGAGCAAGAAGTAAGGGCCCTGTTAGCAAAAGAGGCTATAGAACAGGTGTACTCTCCCGACAGAGAGTCGGGTTTTTACAGCCGTTATTTCATTGTTCCAAAAAAGGATGGAGGGTTGCGTCCCATTTTAGATCTTCGCCTGTTGAATCGGTCAGTTCAGAAACTCAAGTTCAAGATGCTGACCCTCAAGCAGATCGTGACCCAAATCAGATCCGAGGACTGGTTTGTCACGATAGATCTAAAGGATGCATACTTCCATATCTCCATCCTCCCTCAGCACAGGAAGTTCCTAAGGTTTTCTTTCAGGGGCAAAGAATACCAGTATCGGGTTCTTCCTTTCGGCCTAGCTTTGTCACCCCGCACATTCACGAAATGCATGGATGCAGCTTTAGCCCCTCTCAGGCTTCAGGGCATTCGCATTCTGAATTATATCGACGACTGGCTGATTCTAGCGGAATCAGAGCAGTTGGCGGTTCGGCACCGAGGTGTCGTTCTCGCCCATATGCAGATGTTGGGGTTGAGGCTCAATGCCAAGAAGAGTGTTCTTTCTCCAGTACAGAGAACCACTTTCCTTGGTGTGGTATGGGATTCAGTGACGATGAGGGCCAGCCTATCGCCCGTTCGTGTAGCTGCTATCCTATCAGCCACCAAAGAGCTAAAGCTAGGTCAGTCACGCACTGTAAAACAGTTCGAGAAACTGTTGGGTCTACTGGCAGCAGCGTCCAACGTGATACCTTTTGGCCTGCTGTACATGAGGCCTTTACAGTGGTGGCTCAGGACCAGAGGGTTCTCCCCGAGGGGAAACCCATTCCGTATGATCAAGGTTACGCGGCGATGCCTTCGTGCCTTAGAGATATGGAGGAAACACTGGTTCTTAACCCAGGGCCCGGTGTTGGGAGCTCTTTGCCATCGAGCTACTATCTCGACAGATGCTTCCCTCACCGGCTGGGGAGCGGTAATGGAAGGCCACTCGGTTCAGGGTCTGTGGAAAAGCCATCATCTTTCGTGGCACATCAATTGCCTGGAGATGATGGCTGTCTTCAATGCGTTGAGACATTTCCTTCCGGACCTAAGAGGCCATCATGTGCTCGTTCGAACAGACAACACATCTGTGGTCTCTTATCTGAACCGCCAGGGGGGTCTGAGGTCGCGTCCGCTTTGCAAACTGGCGCACCGGATCCTCCTATGGTCCCTGGGGAAGGTACTCTCCCTGAGGGCAGTGTATATTCCTGGGGACCAGAATATAGGAGCAGACATCCTGTCGAGGCAGGAGCTGAGGCCAGGGGATTGGAGACTCCACCCCGAGGCGGTGGAGAAAATCTGGGAGGCATATGGCAGAGCAGAGGTGGACCTGTTCGCGTCTCACAACACGACGCACTGTCCCCTCTGGTATTCACTTACTCACCCGGCCCCCCTGGGGCTGGATGCCATGGTGCAGACGTGGCCGAGGCTACGTCTGTACGCCTTTCCCCCTGTTGCTCTGCTCCCAGGAGTTCTGGAGCGGGTCCGTCAGTGTGGGATAAGCCTGCTGCTAGTAGCACCACGCTGGCCAAGTCGGATCTGGTTTGCGGACCTGATCCTTCTGCTAGACGGGCCTCCATTGGAGATCCCTTTGAGGAGGGACCTTCTGTCTCAGGCCGGGGGCACAATATTTCACCCTCGGCCAGAGATATGGAATCTTTGGGTTTGGCCTCTGAGGGGGCCCAACTTGTAGATAGTGGTCTTTCAGCTGAGGCTGTTGAGACCATCCTAAGCTCCAGAGCTCCAGCTACGAGGAAACTCTATGCGCTTAAATGGAGAGTTTTCTCCTTATGGTGTCACCGACATCAGTGGGATCCGGTTAATTGTTCTGTCAACACAGTAATCGAGTTCCTGCAGGAGCGCTTTGTGTCAGGTCTATGTCCTTCCACACTAAAAGTTTACGTGGCAGCCATTGCGGCTTATCATACTATGGTGGGAGGTATATCTTTGGGTCGAGACCCCCTGATTACACGTTTCCTTCGTGGCACTTTGAGGCTGAGGCCTGCAACTCGCACTAAGGTGCCAGCTTGGGATTTGACTGTAGTTCTAGAAGGCCTGTCTAGGGCTCCATTCGAGCCCTTAGATTCGGTCTCAGAGAAGTTCCTTACTCTTAAGACCATCTTTCTCCTAGCTATTTCGTCCCTCAAGAGAGTTGGTGACCTTCAGGCTCTTTCGGTCTCCCCCACCTGCCTTGAATTTGCACCGGGGATGGTCAAGGCGTTCCTTTATCCAAAACAGGGATACGTTCCTAAGGTGCCGACCTTGACTCCGAGGCCTATTGTGCTGCAGGCTTTCTGTCCTCCTCCGTTTGCAACTGCGGACTAGGAAAGACTGCACTTGTTGTGTCCAGTGCGAGCATTGGACACATATGTACATCGGACATCCTCAATCAGGAAGTCCGATCAACTATTTATTTGCTTTGGATCACCTAAAAAAGGTCTTCCTGCTTCAAAACAGACAGTCAGTAAGTGGATAGTCGAGGCTATTTCTCTTGCTTATGAGTACTCGGGCCAGCCTTGTCCTTTGGTGGTCCGAGCTCATTCCACCAGGAGTATGGCGGCTTCTAAAGCCTTGCTGCATGGGGTTTCTCTCCAAGATGTTTGTGATGCGGCGGGCTGGTCCTCTCCGCTCACATTCGTGAGGTTTTACAGCCTGGACCTGGATGCTGCCCCAGGTTCTCAGGTGCTTAGTGCTTAGCTGAACAGTCTGACACTCAGGTACTTGAATTATGGCGCATTGGGTATTCTCGTTCCCGCAGCGTTTCGACGCATCTCGAAGTTCCCTTTTCGATAAGGGAACGTCTCAGGTTACTATTGTAACCATAGTTCCCTGAGAACAGGGAACGAGACGATGCGTCCCCCTGCCATACTTCTGGCGTCCCTGCGATCGGCTTGCTTCGGCACTGTCGAAGCTAATGCCGGCGAGCAGCGGAAGTGCTCTTATCCTTTCCTGGTCATGACGTCACCCGCCCGTGACGCTCATTCCCTTTTTCCATTGGACTAGTTGGCATAGATGCTTCAGACGCAATCACGCAGAAGGCGTTCCCGCAGCGTTTCGACGCATCGTCTCGTTCCCTGTTCTCAGGGAACTATGGTTACAATAGTAACCTGAGACGTTTTTAATGTTGTTTATATGTCTATGTGGTGTTTTTAATATGCTTTAAAACCATGTGTAAATTCATGTCAACACTATTGTTGAGTATTTTTACTCGAATTACCGTTATGTGTCCGACGTTGTTAAGTGATACCATTGTGTGCAGTGTTTACCTCAGTAAGTTAGCCGAGTGAATCTGTGAGCTGGTGTGAGTGAGTGGAGGTGGGGTAATTTGCATATTCATGGCTCCACATATACTAAATGAAGCAAGGGGGTAGAGTTACATTCAAGCTGTTTTAAGGCATGGAGACATTTTTTTCACTGGAAAATGTCTTTAAATGTGTCATTTTTGTGATCAAAGATGTTTTTTTAAGGGATGTTTTTTTTTTCTACTGGGGGACTTTAAACTGATTCACTGGTAATAAGTGTTATTAGAAGTGTTTATATTTTAGACCTATATTTTTAGAAAACAACTCAGAGGAGCTTCTGCTGACAAAAAGAGAACGCGACAGAGCTCGTAATAAAACAAGAATCAACATCGGCTTGGCTTTTCGGAGATGGCAAGAACTGAGGGATTTGAAATGTTGTAAGAGTGAATTGGAGATGGTGTTTTTATTTCTCTACAGGTGAGTAAGGTATTTTATTGAACAGATACATTACCATATGTAGATGTCTAACAGAGCTTGTTTCATTATATGGTTGTAACGCGGTGCTGGAATTTATTGTCCCGAAAGTACACTTGAAAAATGAATTACCCTTAATTTAATTGAATAACATTTTTACACAATTTGATTTAGTTTATCCAAAAAAAAAAATGTTTAGTTGAGTCAAACAGAAAAAAATCCATCATTATTCCCATTCCAAAGAAACCCTGTCCTACAGAAAACAATGATTATAGACTTGTGGCTTTAACTTTTGTTGTTATGAAATGCTTTGAAAAATACATGGTATCTGTACTGAAATCTGAAGTCAATCCTGAGCTAGATCCACTCCAGTTTGCTTATAGGCAGGGGAGGACAGACGATGCAAGTAGCATCACCCACTAACTCTTAGCATATGGAGGATCCCAAGCCTGTACGCCTTTTGTTCATTGATTTAAGTTCTGCTTTTAATACATTACGGCCTCATCTGCTCTTACAGAAAATGACTCGGATGAATGTTAATCCTTTTATTATTAATTGGTTTTATTCTTTTTTAACAGATAGAACCCAAAATGTCAGGATTAACGACTCACTTTCGGAATCCAATTGCATCAGTACAGGTGCACCTTAGGGCTGTTAGCTCACCGGTCCTGTTCACGCTTTACACAAACGACTGCACCAATAGTCTCCCGGGAAACCTGTTTTTTAATTTTCCGACGACACTGCCATTCTCAGCCTGCTTCACCAGAACTCAGACCCGTCATTGTACTTCACGGAGGTTAATATCTGGGTATCCACCTGGATAACCTCTTTAGCTGGAATGATCATGTAGACTACAGTATGTATGTTCCTGTCTACAGTTACAGTATGTTCCCGTTTACAGTATTTTTACGCAGACTGAGGGTGTTTGGTGTCAGCCAGAACATCATGTTTTTATTTTATCAGGCAGTGATGGAGAGTGTCATCAGGTATGGGATGACGGCGTGGTTCGGCAATCTCTCCACACTGTCCAAATCAAAGTCGCAGCGCCTAGTACAGACTGCTGAAGGTGATGGAGAGGACTGAAAAGCTCTCCCTTCAGTCCATCTTTAAACAGTCTGTACTCAGGCAGGCGCAGAGACTACTATTGGATCCATCCCACATCCTTCAAACTGAGTACAAGCTCCGTGTACTCAAGGTACAAAATCCCAAAAATCAAATTAAACTGTTTTAAATACTCTTTCATACCCACCTCCATCAAATTTTTAAATAGATCTGTACGCTGAGGCCTGGGAAGTGTGCAATAACTTGGTGTTCTGCTTTTTTGTTCTAATCTTTTATTGGATGTGTCATGAGTGTGCATGTAGCCTACGTGTACGTCTTTAGCTGTTATTTGTATTTTACGTGTGTTTATTGTTTGTAAGGGCAGCTATTACTATGCACTATGCACTTTTGAGTCCATGAAAAATTTCCCCTAGGGACAATAAAGTATATTCGGTTCTATTTTATTCTATTCTAAAATAATTTTATGAGTGTACTGTGTTCTATTAATAGGTAATGCTACAGTAACGTCTTCAGCTAGTCGACTTGAGATCCTTTTCCGTCTTGTAGTGAATGTTTTTAGCCTGGCAAGCCAGAACTACATCAAGATGTTAGGTCTGGGAACTCACCATTGGCATGCCTCAATTCGAAGGGCGGGATAAACGAATGTCTTTCAAAATCCCTCTGCACGCAATAGGATAGCGCTAACCAACTAGAGCAAAGAACGGTTGTGGATGAGTGAGTCCCATGCGTTTTCCCACCAGGGTCGTCAAATCTCCGAACACATCTTCCTTTTTTAAGAATGACTTAAGTGACGTTCACTTAACTCCAAGTCGCCCAGAGTCGTGGCCAAAGCCGATTTGAAAGACCGCTTTTCGCCAGCAGCAGCGGTCATTTTCTTTGTTTTCAAGTAGCAGGGAAATCACGCGGAACCGTCGCAACTCTGCCGTCATTATGTTAAGCCCGCCCACCAACTCTATACACAATGTGATTGGCCTGACTAGAGTTTGTTTTTTCCGGCTCGAAAGCCAACGGAGAGTTGCTAGAGATTTCTAGGCTAGAATGTTTTATGAGCAGTAGTGAAATCTCTCTCTCTCTCTCTCTCATTAGTAATGAGAACCATGGCCAGCAGCCATATCACCCTGTAGCCCAAGACTGGTTGCCCACTGAAGCTAAGCAGGGCTGAGCCTGGTTAGTACCTGGATGGGAGACCTTCTGAGAAAACCAGGTTGCTGCTGGAAGAAGTGTTAGAGAGGCCAGCAGGGGGTGCTCACCCTGTGGTCTGTGTGGGTCCTAACGCCCCAGTATAGTGACGGGGACACTATACTGTCAAAGAGCACCGTCCTTCGGATGAGACGTTAAACCGAGGCCCTGACTCTCTGCTGTCATTAAAAATCCCATGGCACTTCTCGTAAAAGAGTAGGGGTGTAACCCCGGTGTCCTGGCCACATTCCACCCATTGGCCCCTGCCAATCATGGCCTCCTAATAATCCCCATCCACTGAATTGGCTCTATCACTCTCTCTCCTCTCCACCTATAGCTGGTGTGGGTGAGCGCACTGGCGCCGTTGTACTGTGGCTGCCGTCGCATCATCCAAGTGGATGCTGCACACTGGTGCTGGTTGAGGAGAGAACCCCTGATATGATTGTAAAGCGCTTTGGGTGTACAGTAGTACATATGAAAGCGCTATATAAATGCCTCATTCATTTATTCATTCATTCATTCAACCATATTCATCCGCACAGTCACTCAGAGCCGAAGCACAACCAAAACAATGTTCTTCCGCAAAATGCAATTTTGTTTTTCAACCACGAGAGGGCCCTAGTTACCTTGCTATGAGAAACCATCATTCAATTGTCATTTAGTCATAGTTATATCAGTTTTATTATCACCAAATGCATCATAAAAAGAGTTACAAGTTAAAAACCACAATGCAGTTCAAGGGGGAACTGCTTAATGAACTACTTAGTGGTAATACAAAAAAACTTTATTAAAGCAAATTCGTCATTGTTGTTTTGCTTAATGTGAAAAGATAAATAGTTCTGAAATAGTTTAAAATCAAACTATTACACTATGAAAAAAATATTTTTGATTTAACTTAAAGTAACCTGGTTGCCTTCATATTTTAAGTTCATTGAATAAAAAAAAAATGTTAATAGAATGAAGGAGATTGATTTAATCAACAGAAACTCAAAATATTATGTTATCGGAACCACATAAATGATCAAAGTCGATGTGAAAAAGAAAAAATGTGATAACAAATCATGATTTTTTTTACAGTGTACAATTTAAAGTTGCTTGTCATGACCTCCATATGGTGCTATATTATTTGAGACCTTTTTTTATGGAAACAGTATTTGTGAAAAGCCATCATCAGTACAATAGGCATTTTATAATAAATGTGCAGGGTTTTATGAGCATGCAAATGAAAGCTGAAAACAACTGAAAACACATGATAATATCTGCACCTGATGCTGTTTTGTCAAACCAAAATACTGTAAAAATCTGACTGGAGTCAGTTTTAGTTCCTCTGAACAGGTTTGTAATTGTCATTTCCTCTTTCTAAATCACAAACTGAACCACAAACACACACATGCACAGAGAAATAGCCTTGTGACATATTCACAGAAACTTAAAGGGCTCAAATAACATTTTTAGGGCCCGAGCACCGATGGTGTGAGGACCCTATCGGTATTGCTCAGTTTATTAGAATTGTATTTTATTTTATTTTTCACTATGCAATTTTTTTACACCAAGAACAGTTTTTCATTTTTTCAACATGTTTTTTTTTTCCGGATGTTCCTTAAGACTTAAATGTAAACACTCTTTTTGCATGTGAATTGAATATCAGCACTTTGCTACATTTATACCACTGCAAACATTTTTTTTTTCCTGTTTAGCAATTTGTTTTATTGCAAATATTTTGTATACTTAAAGGGATTGTTCACCCAAAAATGAAAATTAGCCCATTTAATTTCAATACTCACCCTCAAGTCATCTGAGTTATATTAGAAGTGTCGGCAAGTGTTACTTTTTTGGCGTAAGAAGACTTGCGTAAAGCCGTCTGCCGGAAGCTAGTTATTTTAGTTGATAAAGTTTTAAATATGGATATTTTCCGCATGAACGGAAATAAGGCCTTTATTAACCCGCCAGAGCAATGTCGAGCACTTTTATAATGGATGGATGCGCTTTGATGGACTTCCAAAAAAATATATCCATTGAGTCACATTAACTATAAGGCATGGAAGAGCCAGGACATTTTTTAATATAACTCCGATTGTATTCGTCTGAAAGAAGAATGTCGGCTTCAGGGTGAGTAAATCATGGGCTAATTTTCCTTTTTGGGTGAACTATCCCTTTAAAGGTGCAGTGTGTGACTTTTAGCGACATCGCGGTTTGGTTGCGAGTTTGCATTAAGGGCTCAGCCCACTGCTCACCCCTCCCTTTCGAAGAAGCTACGGTGGCTGAAACGGGACAAACATCGTCGTCTGAGACAGCAGAGAATAACCAGAGTAAACCAAGCTTCTGTACCACAGTCCATTATAAACCACACCATGGATAAAGTTTACAAAGCCATAGTCAGGTGTAGCCTGGTTCTACCAGACTCTCGTACATTTCATTTGTACAGAGAGTCTGGCCTCGCTCCATTGAGAAACGTTTACTTCGTTGTAGGCGGGTTCTCTGTTAAAGTTCAAAACTATTGGATCTGCCCAGAGTCACTCAGGATCTGCCATAGCCAATCGCTAACGTGTGGTCGTGCGAACCATAGACTGTAAAAAAAGAACTCATTCATTCACCACTAGCGGAGTGAGCTGGAAAATCAAACTTTTCTCGAATCCCGTGGGGAGGAGGGCCACAACATCATGGCCACCAACAAAACTTAGCAAACATTGTTCTTGCTCCGGCTTTAACTTCTGTATATTCGGCAGTTTTCGGACCGAATAGCTTTTCTCACGTCTTCTCCGCTCCGGCTCCAACTCAAACTGACGGACTACATCAACGTCATCGTTCTCAGCCACTCCCTCTGTTCGCTGATTGGTCCTACAAAAAATTGATTTCTGGAAACCGAAGTCTACAGCACAATCCCAGACGTATTACTGAAGGAAAATGAAATTGAGCGGAAGTGCGTAGGAGGGCGCAGCCAGGCTAAGTCAGGTGAGGATCAAGGGTCTTAATACATAATATAATAATAGTAATCAGCTGATTGTCTCACGAACGTAACCAGCACATTTCTACCCACATAGCATACCCATAATACAGCGAGGGAGAAAAAACACATGAAACTAAGCAACTATATATTTTTTCTAACAGGGTAGTAAAAGTTTAACTGGCTACTATGAGCTGTTACTGTGGCTGAGCTGGTTAAAGCCTTGTTTATACTCGACGCGACCAAAGGTGCATGCAGCAAAAAATAACGTGATTGTAACAGCGCGCGCGCCTCCGCATCCCTTAGACACCACTTACTACACACAATAGGCTTTTTTCTCTGATTTTGGAAACTCGATCGACTTAAAATGCTTCCAAGATCGACGGGTTGGTGATTCCTGTAACTGTTTTACGGTCAATGACAAGAGTAGCCTACTAATCAGCTGTCTCACGAACGTAACCAGCACATTTATCCCCACATAGCAAAGCCATAACACAGCGAGGGTGAAGAATTGAGTTACATGAAACAATCCAACTACATATTTACACCACTGTCAAGGGAAAATTAACTACTCACGGTGTTTATGACTAGCTTCTTCTAGCTTTCTGCGGCTTCTCTTTCAAGGTAGTGACGAAACGTAGCCTAGAAATCTAGACGCACCCTAGCGGCAGCGAAAATTATTTCGCAGCCAGTGTGGTCTAGCAACTCTCCATAGACTTTTGAGCTGGAAAAAACAAAAACTGGTCAGGCCAATCACATCGTGTATAGAGTCCGCGGGCGGGCTTAACACAATGACGGCACAGTTCATGACGTTCCGCGTGATTTCCATAGGTGATTTCCCTGCTACTTGAAAACAATGAAGATGCAGCGGTCTTTCGAATCGGCTTTGGCCGCGACTCTGGAGGACTTGGAGTTAAGAGAACGTCACTTAAGTCATTCTTAAAAAAGGAAGATGTGTTCGGAGTTTTTCCGACCTGATACGGCAAAAGTTTAATATATGAATAAGCTCCGCTGGTGGAAAAACGCATGGGACTCACTCATCCACAACCGTTCGTTGCTCTGGTTGGTTGTAGCGTTATCCTATTGCGTGCAGAGGGATTTTGAAAGGTAACCATTTATCCCGCCCCTCAGATTGAGGCATGTCAATGGAGAGTTCCCAGACCTAACATCTTGATGTAGGTCTGGCATGCCAGGCTAGACGAAACATGCTCTGTTACACTGTTTGTTCGCTGTCGGTTACGGTAGAAACATGACGTATGTCGACCTTCATAGAAGGGGATGCCCGCGCCTATGTAGATATAAATGCCTCATTCTAAGGTAATAAAAACATTACGGTTTATTAAGTAAGTTCTTTATACACCACTGTACACATAGTTATGGATGTCATATTGCATTTCTGTTAATAGATACTCCATTTTTTTTACACATTGCACCTTTAAGCAAAATTTTAAATATTGTTTTCTGAAAAATATAGCAAAATTAAGTGAGTTTATGCTTAAAACAAGAAACATATCTGACAAAAAGGAGTCTTATGTCATTTTGCTTCTCTAGTAAATATATCTTGATTTCAGCATAATTTCAGTTAAGATATTTGTTCTGGAAAACAAGAGACAAATTGTAAGTAAAATTGTATTCCCCATGATATGAGCCTTTTGTGCACTACAGTGCTATTTTAGTATTGACGTTAAATACTGTAAAAAAAAAAAAAAAAAAACATTATTTTTAAATAAAATACTTCAGTTCAGTTGAGTCTTAAACGCACTAAATTCATCCAAAGTTGCAGCAGGCAGATTTTTTTGTCTCAGGTGTCTCTTTTTTAATTGCGGCGCCAACGGCTAACCCATGCCAGTCATTTCGGGTATGTATTTTTCCTTTAAGGAAGAGGTTATATATCCCTCTGGCCAAGGTCTCAAACGATTCGCTGACGTTTATATTCTCCTTTGTAGACACTTCAAGATAAGCCACCATGTTGAGTTTTTTAGCCAGCGCTTCTCCTTCGCTCTTCCTGACCTGTCGTCCCACAGCCAGGTCACACTTATGACCCACAAGCAAGAAGAACATGGGATTTGGTTTCACATAGTCCAGGACTTCCTGATGCCAGCTGCAAACACGATCAAACGTCTTTCGCTGGGAGACGTCAAACATCAGAATGCAGCCCACAGAATTCCTCATGTAAGACTTACAGATGGACCTGCAGCAAAAAACGGTCAAAGTCATGTATGTTGAAGTTGTTTCAGCTGAGCAACTCTTAAAATGTACAGAAAACACTTAGTAGTTGTCACTTGAACTCAATATTTTTCAGGGTGGGTTTATTTTTTTTTATTGTTCAGTTTCCACATCGACACAAACTTTAAAGTCTTCACTACAACAAACTATTGAACATTTTCACAGTTATTTGTAGAAAAAAAAAAGACTATTTTTTTAATGAAACCATTTATTGAAACTTTGCCCATGACACTCGAAAGGAGAAATGCTAAAATGAAGTGTAATATAATGTTTTTTTTTTTTTTGGTGCAAGATAATGTTAAGTGGGATATTTTAGTGATTAATGTTTTGTTATATCGAAGAATTTCTGTTAATGTTGGTTTTAGGATAATTACCATCATGATAACAAGTGGGGCTTGGTTTGACAGCAAGTATATGTTAAAAGCTTAATTTGTTGCACTCATACAGCAAGTGCTATAACATTACAATTTTAACTAATCCAAAAGTTAGCATTTATTGATCTAGCTTGATAAAGCTAGCTAAGTTTATACTAATATAAATTTTCACATTGAAGTTATATGAAAATATGAAGTTAAATGTATGAATTAGTGTACTCAAACATTTTAAGTTAAGAACAAGTAAAATGTATTTCTACTAAAACTGAATTTCTTAACTAAAAAAAATGGCAACTGATTGCCTTACATTTTTTGAGCTTTGCCAACTTATTCGGGTTTACAATGTAGCAAGCGTATAGCGCTGCTGACTTCAGTAACCAGGAGCCTGTCTTATCTTTTTTCAGAGGTTGTTATCTGGGAATACCATACACTGTAAGAAAAAAATGTAAATTTACAGGTAAAAGTCTGTATTTTTTTACAGAATTTTGCCGTTTTGTCATTGTACAGTGAATGCCTGTTATTTTACTGATATTTGCTGTAATTTAAAGGTCCACCATTAAATTTACAGGTAATTGCTTGTATTTTGGTTTTACATCAATTTGACGTTTTTTTAAAGGAAATTGTCTGTATTTTTTACAGGGTTATGTGTAATTTTACATAAAATATTAAGTAATATTTTACAGATTTTTTCTGTGAAATTAGAAAACAAAGAAAAGAAGGTATAACTGCAGAAATCAGCAGTCATTTAACATGTTTTCCTTGAAGACCATTAAGCATGTGGGGGTTGAGTTTTAAGGTTAAATAATTACAAGATTAAAAGACTATAATGATTTGATAGGCTAGTGTTTGTAGCCTACATACATTATAGGCTACTGTAGGCATGCAGGTTTTGTAGGCTAACTGTAGGCAACAATCAATATAGTTTTTTAATCTTGTCTTGCAAATATTTTGATCATCAATTGTATTATTCTCCCCTAACTTAATGTATATTTTGTCTTTTATAATTTTTTTTTTCAAATCTGCATTGCTGCACATGTGTGCTTTGTGTGTGTGACGTATGTGTGTGCGCTCGCGCGCGCGGGATTGCGCAGATTCAAATGTTGCTTAGTCCCTCCCGCCCACAACGGTTAGCTGCCGGTCGTCGTCATCACAGATCTGTCGTCAAGTTTGAATCTCTGTGTCAAGGAGGACAAGCGGGAGATTTGAATTCAGTCTACGCTCGTGAAGTGGATTGTGATCACGGTGGTTCAAAGCTATAATCATATTCGTCGGGAGCAGCGGTGAGCAGGAGCGCTGAACACCTGAGTTATAGTCCGGGTGTCAGTCAGTCCGTTCGGAAATAACGCGCCCTTTTTCAGTGAGTCTGATTCGTCACAGCGGACATCATGCCAACCGATCACCGGCTGAGGTAAGAGTCTCATACTACTACATGTGAATGATATTTTATTTTACATTTGTGTTAAGTTGACAGTTTCCAAGCTAACGTTAGCATTCTTAAATGTTCAGTCATAACTGGGGTCGAGAGCTGGAGGGCAAATCACTGCAGCATGCGTCTTTAAATTTTCCATCTGTTTTTAAGCAAGATCAGTTGAATCCACAGCTCTAAAGACCTAAAACAAGCTTTAGTAGACTTGTTATGCATATCAAAATCTGCCCAATTGTGTATAAAACCTTCGTTATGATAATTTGTCAATCAATCTTAAAAGGCGGGACATTTTGAAACACTGACTGTTTGGAAGCTGAAAACTGTTCTCTTAAAAAACATCCTTGATTTTATTATAGTAAAATTGTACTAACCACGTTTTTTGGAGGATTTATTACAATTTTAATAACCACAGTTTTACTAAGAACAGACCTACCGTGTTTTTTTGTTCGTTTTTTATTTGTAGTTAAACCATGGCTAATTTTCGTAATGGTTAATGTGACTAAATCTATCAAGACCGTGAAGAAATCGAATTCAGTTCTGTACTTGTTGATAAAGATACAGCAAAGACTAGAATATGAATATAGCATGATGAACCCCTAGGTGTAACTGATGCAGCTAAGTTAGGTCACAGTAACATTAAATCATATTCATTTTTACTTTCTATAAATGTAGCTAAAATCACATGGCAGTTCAAAACATTACTGTTAGTCTTTCCTGCTCAGCTTCCAGATCATGGTCAGTTGAGGTTTTGCATTGTCTCAATGGAACATATTCTGACATGTGTAACAGTTAAATGTAACACTGAGTTTTAATTTTTTTTTGTGTGTGATTTCAGGTCATGTGGAAAGCAGATGATCATGGCAAACAAGGTATGGGAATAATTAACTTTAAAAAAATCACAATGACCAAGTCTTCTGATTCCGTATGATTGCACTAAAAGTGTGCACAAGGTTTGGTTTTACTAGAGCTTTACTAGAGGTTTTACTTGTTAGATTCCACCCATTTTTATTTATTTTTCTAACAAGGCTCTGTCATTTAGAAACATGGCTTTTCCTACCACTGCTATCTTAATGACACATATCTCTACCTTTCATTCCAGCCAGATGATCTGACGGTAGCTGCTCGCATCTCAGCCTACCTGATGGAACATTCTTGCTGGATGAATGACCTTCAACTCAACCTTGCCAAGACAGAACTGCTTATGGTTTCAGCCAAACCATACTTGCTGTGTGATTCTGCTGATTTGCCTTATACATCATTACTGGAGCTGCACAACTACTGGTGTAAGCTCTTGTTCTATCCAGACTGGACTATTGTAATGCTCTCTTGGCAGCTCTTCCAGCATCAGTCAAACCTCTGCAACTGATCCAGATGCTGCAGCAAGAGTGGTCTTTAAAGGTAGCCCTATACCTAAACTCACTACTTTAGATCTATGTGTCCTCCAGAAGCTTGTGTTCTGCAAGTGAAAGGCGCCTTGTGGTGCCATCATCACAAAGAGACACAAAATCACTTTCACTGACTTTTACCTGGACTGTTCCCTGCTGGTGGAATGACCTGCCCAGCACATTTTCAAGAAACTGCTAAAGATCCATCTTTTTCGTAAACACTTGACCCAATAATACTAAATCTTTGTTTTAAAAAAAAAAAATCTATGTGTACTGTGCTAGACTAACTGGGACTTGTCACTGCACTTGTTGCTTCTATTGTTATCGTAATTGGTAAGTCGCTTTGGAGAACATGTAATTGTAAACGTAAAAAATATATATATATATATATATTAGAGTAATGAGGTATACAACAATTGCCTTTTAATGTGGATATTTTTACATGTTCTAAATTTATATACTAAGCTTGTATTTCCTATCTATCACTTATCTTGACGTTCAGTGTTTGTTCAATTACTAATACTGTAAATGTGAAAGTATTCTGTACTTATACATTTAGTTAATTTAACATAAATTGACTGTAAACTTGCTATTATTAAGTAGGCTTCTTAATTAGAGATTGGTCAAAATTGTGAAATTGGATCTGAACAAATTAAAACTGTAAATATACAAACATTTGTATTTGAATTGATGTATTTATTGCATTTTATACATAATTTCATTGTTATTTTACACAGAAAAACTATATATTAAAAGAAAAAAACAGTAGATAGACAGGATTATAATAAAATAACTTTATAAAACCCTAAATTTACAGTTTAACCTGAAAGTTAAATGTCTTTTTAATGTAATTTGACATAATTTATCATTTTTTCCACGGTTAAATAAACCATTTATCAACAGTAATATACTGTAATTTAATCAATTTTGACTGTCTTTTTAATGTAATTCTACATAATTTATCCGTTTTTCCACGGTTTCTTAGGCCATTGTCAACAGTAATATACTGTAATTTAATCAATTTTGACTGTCTTTTTAATGTAATTCTACATAATTTATCCGTTTTTCCACGGTTTAATAAGCCATTATCAACGGTAATATACTGTAATTTAATCAATTTTGACTGTAAAGTAAATTCTGTATTTTTACGGTTTTTGCATGTAATTTTGAGAAATGGTTATTTGCTGTAATTTAACGGAAACCGTCTGGAAACTTTGCTGCCAGAGATTTGCCGTTTTTTTACGGGATTTTTTTTTACAGTGTACCGCTAGATGGTGCGATTGACCAATCAGAATCAAGTATTCCACAGAGAGAGCCATGTAATAACTTATAAATAAAATGAATGAATGTAGCATGTATATATATATTTTTTTTTTCTTTTTCTTTTATGTATTTATTTAAGGAAACCCTGAAAGGAAACAAAAGTATTAAACTAATTGTGGCCAATAGAAAATAGAAAAGTTAAGAACTGCATAAAATATATTGACAACATTTAAAACTTGTGTGAAAACTTGCCCAACCGGACATTCATGAGAAATACCTGCCAGATTCATGGTTTTGTAGTGTGTTTTAATTGTGTCTCCCTGTCATGTTCTGTTAATTATTCTTATTAGTTGTCCTTTTTATTTAAGTCCTGAGTTCATTGTTTGGTGTCATCGTTATTTTGGTTGTGTTTGATTCCCATGCTCTCCTGTGTTGGATTTTTGTTTTTTTTTTGAGTAAGAAATGTTTGAGTAGAAATGAATAAGCCTCAGGAAATGCAAAGTCATGCCGGTGCAGTAGAGGGCGCAGCTCAAACAAACCTTTCAAACAAATGAAGGAGAAGAAAGTTCAACACTCTTACTTTAACAATTAACAAAAGAATAAATTCATATTATTCATGTTGAGGAACGCTTAATCGGTTTTTGTGCAAGTGAGATGAGTAAATGCATGCCCACATGTAGTCTAGTACTACAATAGTCATGTTTACACAGCACACACAACGCCTCTGCACTCATGATTTCTCTCAACATGGAGACAGGAGAGCTGTCGGTCAATATATGGCAAAACAAAGTAACTTGCATTACTTTTTTGAAAAAGTAACTCAGATATTTTCTTGTAAATTTAAAAGTAGGCTAATGCATTACTTTACTAGTTACTTGAAAAAGTAATCTGATTACATAATATATAATGTGTCCCCCAACACTTGTCCTGAGTGCACAGTTCACACTTTATTTTCTACTCTACCTTCAGGTTTTGAGTTTACATACACTTTAAACGTATTAAAAAAAGAAAATTGAATTAGTGAGCAGAAATCAACATAGAGTAAGAACAAAAAGCACAGAGTACCATCAGTTTAAACTATTCCTGTATAATATCAGGTGCGTTTAGTTGACAAAAACTCACCTAAATCTTTCCTGGCCCGCAGTGTCCCACAGAAGGAGTTTGACCACAACATCAGGGTCAAAGGTCATGTTATGCACCTTAAAATCAATTCCCAGAGGAGACTGAGAGGATTCATCAAATGTTCCTTCAGTGAAGCGATGCAGAAGAGACGATTTCCCTACAGCCGAGTCTCCAAGAATGACTATCCCAAATCTGAAGTTCCACGGTACTGTTTCTTGCATTGTGAATGCTACGATGACAAGCAGCTCTGTTAGTGTAAGACTAGTGCTAAAACTCAGCTAAAGTCTTTACCATAGGTCGTACCCTCTGGTGACTGAACAAACTGGTTAAAAAGCAGGTTTGCTGTATAATAATATACACACCTATTTCACAACAATAGTGGCCTGTGAAAACGTGGCATTACAAACGGAAATCTCATACTGTTGCACAATAAGATACAGTTTATCAGTGAAAGAATTTGATATGTACATGGCAAAAAAGATTTTCATACTAAACATTTTTAAATCAAGACATCTTTATTTGAGAAGCAAACTGACATGATATTAAGCTGACATATTTTTGCTTTCTGAAAAAAAAAAAATCAAACGGGGTAAGAAAAATAATCTTGTTTCCCCTTTAAATTAAGTTTATTTTTATGACCCCATCGACATTTGTTTTCTTATTTTAAGCATTAACTCACTAAATTTACATTTAAAAAAAATTAAAATCTAAGTTTTCCCCCAAAATCTTAGGAGTATGTCATAATATCACAAATACATGATTAAGATGTTTTTAAAGTCAACTTGAAATCAAAGTTTTTCATGTCGGGTGATAGGCAATAAAAGCACAACATCAGAAACCAGACTGATCTCATGAAATAGCGTATGTATGACACGCCAATTCGTATTTCCATTTTTGGCGTGCTATCAACACGCATAATCGCTTTTCGGCGTGTTTATGATCGCCGTTGGCTTAAAGGATTAGTTTACTTTTTAAAAAACTTTTGCTGATAATTTACTCACCCCCATGTCATCCAAGATGTCCATGTCTTTCTTTCTTCAGTCGAAAAGAAATTAAGGATTTTGATGAAAACATTCCAGGATTTTTCTCCATATAATGGACTTCAATAATGGCCAAAACGGTTCAAGGTCCAAATGACAGTTTCAGTGCAGCTTCAAATGACTTTAAACATACCAGACGATGAATAAGGGTCTTATCTAGCGAAACGATGCGCCATTTCGAAAATAAATAAAACAGTTTAAGTATTATTAGCACAAATGCTCGCCTTGCTCTGTTCTCCTGTTCGAACTCGTTCATCAAAATGAACAAATCTTTTTTCGAGTCATTTCGTTCGTTGATTGAATAAAATGACTCGAAAAAAGATTTGTTCATTTTGATGAACGAGTTCGAACAGGAGATTCAGGAACAAGTAAATGGTTTATTTTTAATGGCGTACCAGATTGCGTCAGAGGATTATATGCAGGGCTTCAACATCAACACCCACCAACTCGCCAAATGCAAGTGGATTTCAGCAGCGGCGTGTAACACAGTCACTACTAGACACTTTGGCGGGTTGAATTTTATATATAATATACACATTTTTCAATTGTAGTCTTTTATAAAAAGCATTTGAAATAAACTAGTGCAATGTAGTGTTGTCAAAAATATTACATACCGATACTGAAATATCTGAAATGCTTCCAATACTCATTTTCCGCAGGATACACAATACCTTCTCGCTCTATCATCTCTCCGACAGCGAGTTGATGAGATGTTTAAGTGAACGTAAACAGTTGAGAAAGAAAACGCATGTGTAACTGTAGAATGGATCTGTGCATCAGATCTTAAAGTGACAGCAGCCTAATATATCTGCTAATACAAGAATAATATTAAAAATATCTATAGTTTTTCCCCATGTTATCAATGTTGAAATTGCAATCAGTGAAAATGCTGAGTGGCTAGTAACTGGAAAACCACAAGCCACAGTGGCTGGTGAGCAGAAAAGTTAATGTCAAGCCCTGATCATATGTTTGTTCGGAGCATTTGACTGCAGATTGTTTTGTAAACGTGTAATGGAGTTTGCAAAGAAACTTTTGTTAAAAGATGAAGAAACCAACTGTATTGGATCTGACCGCTGCTGCGTAAGTAAATGATTTAATAATGCTTTGTCTGTAAATGAAGGTTTTATACAGATAATGTTTTCAAAACACTTAGTAACCTGCAATAGCGAGTGGGCGTTGATACTGTTTCCTATGCAATGCCGTTAGCCAATCATAACAGTGGCTGTTTAATGAAAAGCCTTAAAGTAGCCGTCCCTTTACAGGTCAGAATGAAGGTTGAAAATAAAAACTTTACATAAGTGAACCTCAATTCCATGTCATGACCCCTTTAAGATAGAAAGACAGTCTGTGTGTCCTGCTGTTAGCACAGGGAGAACCGCCGAGAGTTGATGTTCATCTTGGTGACCCCGATGACCTTGAGTGTCGAGGACAGGCCTAATCCAGGAGACATGGGAACGTCACATAAATCTGACATATCGTCTCGATCCTCCAGCTCAAACGTGGCATCGTTCAGCATCTCGCGGTGTTGGCTACACGTCTGCACGATTCTCTGGTTATTAATATCAGTGCGCAGGTGCATTAGCTGACGTGCGAGCTGCTGGTCCTGTAAACGCATCTCTGCCTGCAATAAAATGAATAAAAAAGGTAAACGGTTACTGAAGCTTGAATATACATTAGAGAAACACTGTTAAAACTTTCCCTGGCACTTTAAGTCAAGTCACCTTTATTTATATAGTGCTTTTTACAATACAGATTGTTTCAAAGCAGCTTTACAGAGATAACAGGAACATCATGCAACAAAGTTTGTTTCTGCTGTACAGCAGATCTATATTGATCTTTACAATGTGTTGGTGGCAACAAAAGTCTATAAATCAGTGATTCCCTCACCGAACCGATTAATCGGACTAACAGCAATGGAACTAAAAGTTGTGAAAACAGTAAATCAAAAAGAATGCTTCAGATTTATGGTGTAAGTTAAAAATGTCCTTTGAATTGCTGATTTGGACCTCAAGAAACATTTTTTTTATTGTGCTGCTTAATATTTTTGTACATATAAGGACAGCAAGGACATTACATTGATCAAAAGTGGGAGTAAATGTATTTATAATGTTACATTTTTTTTCTATTTCAAATAAATTCTTTTGAAATTTCTATTTATCAAAGAATGCTGAAAAAAATATATTTTCCACAGCACAACTAGTTTCAACATTGATAATAAGAAATGTTTCTTCAGCAGCAAATCAGCATATTAGAATGATTGATGGATCATGTGACTGAAGACTGGAGTAATGATGCTGAAAATTCAGCTTTGCCATCAAGAATAAATTAATTTTTACAATCAAATAGAAAACAGTTCTGTTGAATTGCAATAATAGTTCATAATACCACTTTTATCAAATTTATGTAACCCTGGTGAGCAGAAGAGACTTCTCAACTTTTGACTGGTGATGTACTGTATATACACAAACCTTTATGTATTTGTTTTATATGTTTATATATTGTTTAATACGTTTTTTCCACCCACAAATACAACAAAGCCGTTTTATTTACCTGTTTATGATTCATTTAAACAGAAACCAAGTTGAAAAACTCACCAGCTCTTTCTTGAGCCACTCCAAGGCTTGGTCTATACTTCCAAATCCCAGTCTGTTCCCCGATGGTCGCCTCTCATGGATCACAGCAGCTTCCAGTGACGGCTTGGCCCGCTGAAGAGGACCTGATGTTCTGTGTTTGCCCGTGTTAGCCGGTGTCTCTGAGACTCTGTGGCTCTGTGCGAGCATCTCCTCCAGCTGAGCTCTCCAGTCCAGGGAAGACGGCTTTCTGGTCTCGAGCTTCAGCTTCTCAGTCAAAGCCTTCAAACTGGAGAGGTGGTCGTCCTGCGCTGCAGCAAGGCATTCTGGGCTTTTTAAGGGCTTATCTGCAGGTGACACTGCCATTGGCTTTAGGGACATTTCCTCTGCACTTGCAGCGAAACTAAAAATCATTCACTGGAAAAGTGGGAAAAGTTGTCAGACCAACATCACTGTTGGAAATTGTTCAAGAGAGGTGACTGGCTCCAGCAATTGTCCCCGATTTAAAGCCAAAATATGCACGGATTTCATGAATGTTTAAAAATGAAAATATCTTTTGTTTCAGAGAACTTTCCTAACACACACTTTATGATTTATTATTAAACACGATATGTTTAAAAAATGGTGTCGATGTTCTTTAGCAGCTTTCTAGAATGTCTCCCAACAAGAATGGCAGATGTTTCACTCCTGAGACTCTTGAAATTATGATCTGAAATATAATAGAAACACAAATTCATCAAACCATGCAAAAAGTGAATACTGAAATCTACTGTATGCTTAAATGTGATAAACGATCTTATAATCTACAAATCGTCTCGTAAAAGAAACATACCTGTGCAGTTCTGTAATGAGGACATTTATCTACAAGTTCACTAACTTGTTTTACTAGTTAGTCTTCTTTCATCATATCTACTTCCTTGTAGCTTTGTTCTTGATTCAACATTGACTTGAGAAATGACGAGCACTAATCCTGGATCAGAGAAAGCAAACAGACACCAAGAAGATGGGTCGATATATCTTAGAAACAAGCAGTAAACAGTGTAAAGTATTTGAGTAAATGTAATCAGTGACGATACTTTAGTATATTTTTGGCTGGTTTGTAGTTTGACTGAGTATCAAGGATATTAACAACCTGTACTCTTAAGTTGACTACATTTTTAAATAAGTCTATGTACTCTTTACTCCAATACATTTCTGAAGATTAAAGCAATTACTGGACACATTTTGCATGGCACTTCACTTCCTGCAGCAGTTTATTTCTGCCACAAAAGAAGTGATATCGCCATCTTCAGGGCATTGAAGGTACTGTATCTTGTGCGTTTTTCACTCAGTCACCCAAACTAGTCAACAAGGCTTAAGTGAACGTGAGTGCATTGAATCACAGGTGTTTCATATATGAGATGAGGACATGACCGCTGACTTTAATTTTACCAAACATTATTTTATTTATTTGTTACACTGAAGAGACCTTTTTAAATTATATTAATGTATTGAGGCCCTTTTTGAGCACTTGACCTTAACTGAGACTTTCTTTGTAGACGTGTAAGGGGCTATTGTGTCGACCTTGATTTATTGCAATTTTGAGGTGTTCTGTTTTATTTTGACTTTAGAAAATAAAAGTGATCGTTTTCCTCACAAATCAACCGCTTCTATTTTTCCACTGGCATGTCTCATAGGTGCTGAGACTAGTGCATCTTTAAACCTACATTCAGTTCAAGCAAAACACTGTTAAAATCAGATCATCTAAGACTTTTACTCAAGTGGTATTGAAAATTGGTGACTTGTAACTTGCAATGGAGTAAATTTCACTGTAAAGTGTCTGTACTTTTACTCAAGAATGGTTTTCTGATGCCTTTACACTTCTGGAAACAAACATGCAATTTGTTCTAGAACAATTCACTATAAAAAAAATTATTTCACCCAATTATTTGTTAATAATTGGGTGAATCATTTGTTCACCCAAAATTTTTAATTCTGTCATCATCACATATCATTAATTTTTTTAACAACTTGAGGGTGAGTAAATGATGACAGAATTTAACATTTTGGGTGTATCTCTATAACTTGAGAAGCAAAATGATATATTAGTCTTGTTTCTGAAATATTATTGTTTTTCCATTGAATAAAGTTTATTTTTCAGATATTTCTTCTTGATTTAAAAATAAACTCGCTTCATTTTGATACTTTTTTTCAGAAAACAAAACTAAATATCTCAAGTCATTTTTCTTCTAAATGTACAGTAACTTGATTTAAGAATTTTTCGATATTTGTATTGGAAAACAAAACAAAAACACTCAATAATTTTTGCCATGTTGGAGAACATTTTACAAGACAACACGGTTCCAGTTTTTCTACTCCAAAATTTCATGTTACTTGTCATTCCTTTGTAATTATTTGTAAAAATGTACTAGTAATTTCTGAGTGAAAATTGTTTTAAAGTAAATCCTACACCCTTTTCATTCAGTGTAAGGGTCATTTTATGATTGGTTCCAAATAATGATCAAATTAAATAAGCATTCTTTTACAATTTTTTGACAAGCAGAACGGTTTGTCCCAGATTTAAGGACTGAAGTTTTAATTATCACATCATAAAAGATCTAATACTTCACATATACTATGTCATATATAAGCAGATTGTTTACATGTGATATCAGTCCCAATCTGCTGGACTCCATATTCCTCTGGTTGAGGTTGAGCAGTGAACTAGGACACACAGCAGCTGATGCTAAACTGGGAACCCCTCGAGTCCCACCGTCTCTGTGCGATTCTAGATCTCCTCCTCAACCGGAGCACGCAGACTTCTCCAAACAAACTCCTAATCTGGCCCTCAAGCTTATATCATATCATATCTAATCATAGCATCACATTGTGTATGTTCTGTCCTGGACCTTTAATAGTGACAGACTTTCCATAAAGCTGTGTGAGTTTATTGAAAACTCACTATATTAGGAATTACTTGATGATTGGAGGACCAACTGGGGGAAAAGTTGGCTAACTAAATATGGGAAATGGAATGGCCACAAAATGTTTCCCGTTGCTCAGAGTTTTTTTCGATTCATAGAAAAGTCACTATTACACTGAGCAACGGGATGCTGTCCATCAAAAAGAAGATTTTTGTTTTGGTGTGAATATAATGAGAACATGCTGAGTATGTGTTGACACTTTTCATGATGCCAAAACCACTCAGATGAGGGAATCTCACGAAAACTGCCAAGAACATGTCTAGTTCACAATTACACATTAAAATATTTTAAAATATTGTAATACATATATTTATACAATAAATAAAGTATTAATTCGGTAACCATTTATTTTACAGTGTCATTGTTACATGTTGCATTTAGTTACTATAGTAATAACTATAAATGATGCATAATTACATAAACCAAAATCCTAACCCTATAGTAAGTACATTTACCTGAATGTATAAATTCACAAGTGTTACCATTAATTATTTTACAGGTAAATCTTAATATTTAAAATATAAAAATAACTTCTTAATAGTAGCCTAATATTTTTTCATTAAAAATACTTCAATCCAGAGTACGACAGTGGCATTATATAAATGGCAAAAATATTTTAAATAATTGTGCTATGTAAATATTATTTATGTTTAGAGATTAACATTTCATTTTAATACTATTTTATTATTTATATAATTTTAATAATAATTAATATTTTTAATTAAAAAAACATACAAATAATACAGTGCATATGACAGTGACAATATGGAAGGCTGTTTCTCTCTCTGTGTCTATATGGCACCTTATGCAAACCAGGTGGGAAGAATAACTAACCTGCACCTGATCTCTATGTGTGTAGTTTAGGAAGAAATCTCATAAAAGATCATTTTAGTTCAAAGAATAGCCTTAATGTATACACAGATCTCTCTAAAAACTTTAACCCATATTAACCCAATATACTTACAGGGTGAAAAGCTCGAATGCAGCCGTGACGACATTTCTACAAATCCAGTAACAGAGAAAATATTGAGGGGAGAAAAAACAAACAAAATAAGACACAATTAGAACTGCGTTTCAATAACAGCGCCCATGAAGACCATCTAGTAATCCCTCGTTATGTTATTATGGAGATATGAGGAACAAAAATGTTTGAATAACAACCTATTACCTTCATCAAACCGCATTTAGTGAGTGAGTCAAACCCCATCTACTGCAAATGAACGCGAACGTGCCGCGTCGCGTGAACGAGGTCTTTCATTGGTCGACTGGGTTCTGATGTAAGATCAGACAGACGCGTCGCGCTTCGCTTATTATAATACGAGCGGTCTGATTGGTCGACGTCGGGATTCCATCGCTTGCAGTGTGAGCGTCGCGTTACAGGAACGTTTTGTGCGTCAAACGCAGGACGTTCATACAGACAAGAAATTAATTTTCCTATGTTTTTGAGTCCTTAAACATAATGTTAACGCAATCACCACTTTAAAGCGGTTCAACGCGTATTTCTGTAAGCGAACGAGGCTTATGTTTTTACAGGACGCGTTTTTTAAAAAGGTCGCAATTGTCAGATTTAGTAACACAAGTTGCCACTAAAGTGCTAGATTTGTTTTGAAAGTCAAATGTTGCTTAGACACAAACTTTTTTTATCTGAGAAAGATTTCAGCTAAAAATATGACAATTTAACTTTTGAAGGAGAAAAATGATTATAAATTGTTCCAATTTAAGACCGTTCTGAAACGGATGCATCATTTTCATATGTAAAAAAAAATCCCTCAAAAAACCGAAGGTGCTGAGAACGAAGATCTGAGCACCTGCAGTGGGACGTCCCTCGCTTTCATTGGCTGATGAATCTGTCAATCATGCAATGACGTCATGCGGGTATTGTGTTTGAGGAAGCGCAAGAAAGAAACTGCATCAAGTCCAGAATATATCTGACTTTATAAAACACCTCGACATCATCGAAAAGTTGAATGTGACTGGAGTTAATATAAGTGCTTTCCAACGTCCCGAGTCGAAAGGTACGTTACTGTTTCGTCCTTTTCGGCTTTTCTGAATTCCTTGATTGCTAAGTTTCGCCAAAAAAACGTAATGTGGCCAAAATCAGTAATATGATCAGCGGTATTCAGTGCTAGACTCAATTTTTCCCTTGTTGTTTGCTCTTTTTATTGGTTATTTTTTACTATTTTCCATCGAAAGGACCGATAGGCGTTATACAGATTTGCATTAGATTATAAATGAGTTTTAATCCTGTATTGATTATTGATCAGCTCCAGTAAGTGTGATCCAGGACTCTGTATATGTTATGCACCTGCTCAACATTAGTATTTATTTTTAGAACCACATTTTGTCCTCTGGCGCTTCCTGTATCACTTCCTTGTTACAACATAAATTACATAAAAGTTAAACACTGAAATTATTTAGAAGTTCTACATACATACTCTCGTGGTTTACATAAGCGCCTACACTTTGACATATTTGCTAATATATTTATCATACATGTAGGCTACATATTGTGGATTTATTCGTATTTTAACGAAATTTTAAAACGTATTTTAACTTCTTTGTATTTGTATTACTGCTGTAGAATGCCTGAGCCTCACAATAAGCATTTCTATTTTCAAACTGTCACTGACATCTGTTTCATGTTACAAATAAACTTGAAACTTGTAAACTTGTTATATATTAATTTATTTTACTTATAATTATAATATGTATAATGTATAATATAATGTACATGTTATTTTTTCTTTTTTAAAGTCCCCCTGTGGTGAAAATCAAGTTTTCAATATTGTTATGTCTATGTGGTGTTTTTAATATGCTTTAAGACAAACCATGTACAAATTCACAAGTCAACACCATTGCTGAGTATTTTCTCCTTAAAACAGCAGTGAACCAAAGACAGTTTCAAAAAGCGCGTGTAGAGTTACATTCAAGCTAGTTTAATGCATGACAAAAAATTGTCAATGGAAAAAAACATTTAAATATGTCATTTTGTTGATCAAATGTGAGTTTTAAGGGATTAAATGATTGACAACAGGGGGACTTATAGTTAAAGTATGGAAAGTGTTATTAACATAACATTTATTAGGTGAAAAATCCACTGAACAACCCAGTATTGACTAACAAGTGTAGTTCCTTGTGTTTAGAGCTGCAAGAAATCTTGATTTCTAATTCTTGAAATATGATTTTTCAATTAAAAGCACTTTTTACAGCTGAAATTGTGAAAAGTGAAATCAACATGTCCAGAAATAAATATTTCAATATAGATTGTGTGATGGTTTGACAACACTAATATTTACTTATAGACTTTTAACACAAGTGTAGGCTATTCAATTAACTTTGTATGTAAAAATAAAATAAAAAAAGAAATGGTTTAATTATGATTATTTAATTAATCGATTAATCTGTTGGTTTCAAAAAAAAAATTGATTAAAAATAAATGAATTAATGCACGTAATTATACCAAAACCTGTCCTTTGTTGTCCTCCAAACAGCGTGCAATTTAAAGGCAACAAATATAGTGAATGTATCAATCTATGCACTATTACTAACCCTAATATGCGTTTGTTTTGTTTTTTAGATTATGTGTAAGTGTTGCATGCACTGTATATGTGCAGTCAGTAAAGTTCAGGATGGGTTGGTAATGGTTTGTAACAGTCACAAGTTTAGCCTAAATAGCATTGTAGACTGCTGAAAAGAGCGTTTGTTGGTAAAAGGGCTTGTGGGTAAAAAATAATGTAATTATGGGACTTAAACAAAAGATAGTCTGTCTGTTATAACTCGCTTTTGTATATTCACAGTGCAGAAAGTGACTTCCACATTCCCTGCCACAGGATGCAGATCAGCGTTTATCTGTGCGCTCTCATCGCCTGTAGTGGATTAACCCTTTCAGCACCAGAGAATGGCAGTGATACGCCGGCGCTCCTCCTGGTGTCTTTTGATGGCTTTCGAGCAGACTATCTAAACAAATACCCATTTCCAAATCTCGAGAAGTTCTTCTCCGATGGTGTCCTTGTACGTGAGTTAACCAATGTGTTCACGACCAAAACCTTTCCCAATCATTACAGTCTCGTCACAGGGCTGTACGCGGAAAGCCATGGGATGCTTGCCAGTATTATGTACGACCCAGTGTCGAAAAAGCATTTCTCTATTCAAAATGACAGTGACCCTTTCTGGTGGGACGAAGCCATTCCCATCTGGGTGTCGGTGGAGGAGAATGGCTACAAGGCAGCATCTGCTATGTGGCCAGGTACAGATGTGAAGATTCATAACCACACATTAACATACAACTTTAAATACAACTCAAAGGTGAGCTTCCAAGCAAGGCTGGGAAACCTCACTCAGTGGATGACGGAGGACAGATCTGTTAAGTTTGCCTCTCTGTACTGGGAAGAACCCGACTGGAGCGGCCACAAGTACGGCCCGGATAACACCAGTGAGATGGCCAAGGCTTTGAAGGAGGTGGATGGTTACATAGGTTTTCTGATGGAGCACCTCAACAAAACGGGATTATGGGGGAAAGTAAATGTTATCATCACTAGCGATCATGGTATGACCCAGTGTTCTCAAAAGCGTCTCATTGAACTGGATAAATGCCTCAGTTCGAGTAGCTATACGGTAGTGGATCTCACTCCTGTGGCTGCCATCATTCCTTTGGAAGGTAAGATTTGTCATTGATACTCCATTTAAATCTTTTTCAATTAAAAAAGTCTGACACAATGACCTGCACTGCCCGGTCAAAAAAATCGGTTTGGATTTTTAATAGGCAAATGCTTCCTAAGAGTCTATGACTGGATCATCATTGCAGTGATTATTATGTTTCTATCACGTTATATGTTTGGCAGCAGTTCTTCTAACGCTGATGAATATAATTGATGGAGTGTGTAGCTTTTCATTTCTTAAACAATCATGTTGGAAGACACATCATTACAGGATGACAATGTCAAGATTTATCAGACTCAAACTGTGAAAGAATGGTTGGGAGGAGCATGAAGAATCATTTTCACACATGAATTAGTGGAAATAATGTTGATGGAAATAAATGTTGTGAAAATTACGTTGTCAAAATAATTCCAGTTCACATGGCTACGTGGAAGCAATAAATAATTCATTTGTTGAGGTCAAACGGCAACAGTGGTTTCACAGATTTGTGTTTTTGAAGTTTGATCAGAGATAACTTTTTTGTTCTTCTTTTTTCATGGTTTGTGTTCTCGAGCCACCAGGCACTGTTGTTGTGCGAATGAGCGGCCGGATCGCATTAAGGGTTTTCTGTTAGAACGGTGTCGTGTTAGCGGCCCCTAAGTTAATAACTAATGATCTTTGAGACGGAAATGAATCAATCAAAACTAACTTTAGCTGGACAATAACTTTATTCTAGAGCTGCTGTAAAGCCAAAACAATCTCTGTTACTTTAATTTCCTATTATCACTGTAAAGCTGCTTTGAAACAATCTGTATTGTTAAAAGCGCTATATAAATGAAGGTGACTTTACTTGATATTTTTCCAGCAGAGTTTTGGTCAAGATCTTGTATTGAGAATGCAAGAGACTCTGTAAAGTCTCCTCCAGCACATCCCAAAAACTTTCAATGAATTTAAAGTCTGGACTCAGAGGTGCAAATTCATGTGTGAAAATGATTCTTCATGCTCCTCACAACCAGTCTTTCACAGTTTAAGCCTGATGAATCTTCGCTTTGTCAGCTACACACTTCGTCAATCTTGACATTGTTATCCTGGAATTTGGCCATGATGTATATTCCTACATAGAGTGTGATGGTTGTTTAAGAAATTAAAAATGACACTCCGTCTACAAAAGTCTACAAAAAACCTTCCTTACTTCCTCTCTTCCTTCTGTATGGAGGTCAATCCGTGTCAAATCTACCAAATTTTGAAAACTTCCCTGGCTCAAATTTTTGACATTGTTAATATTTTCTTTTGAAGAAAGGCAAACATAATTAGTGGTTAAAGTAAAAATACTAAATGTCACGGATGAATATTTACTTTAAAAATTACTTAAAGATACAATATGTAACTTTTTTGGCCACAAGAGGGCGCAGTTTCCAACAATAACAAAGGCGTATGTTTATGAAGCAGTGACGAGCTGAATGATGGGACTTGCTGTCAAGCTGATGGATCTGATAATGTTTATGGATGAGTGAAAACACTCATGTTTTTTAACATTACAGTGGTATAAAGCAGGTTGCGATTGCTAAAGAGACACGCGAGTCCCGCAGATATAAAGGAATAAGGACATTTAATTCTACAGAACTACACGCAAGTGCTGGATTACTCACACAGGTCAGTTTATAAGACGAATTAAACTTGTGACGGAACGCAGCGCTGTTTCACTTGGTCTAACGTTACTGTTACGTTCCCCAAAATGGTAAATCCAGGGGAAAGGGAAGCAACAATAATTTAAAATAACCAGGTCAAAAGAGAACAGGAAATCAGAGTCACGTGCAGTTTAAACGTATATTTATTACCATATGGACAAAGAAAAACCAATAGAAAACCACTCTCTCACAGTGGGACAATAACAAACAAGAAAAAGCAAACAATACACACCAACGAAATAACTAAGAAAAGACAAGAGTTAACATTAACTAAACTACTAAGCAATCCTCACTCCACTGAGGAGGGTAGCACACAAACAAACACCAAACATCGTTCTAGACTCACAACACGATGCAAGATTTGGTTCAACCCACAGGTTGAATAAAGTTGGTCTGCCAATGTGGTCACAATGGGAGGAAGAGACATGAACAGAGCAGAGCATACACTTCACAACAACACTTCCCCCAAACTGTGGGAGAACAGTCTTCTTATCCTCCAGGTACTGAGTGGTAATCAGGCACACCTGGTGCCACTCACACATGCAGCCGAGACATGGAGGGGGAGGGGCCACCACCTAAGAGAGAGAAGAAAGAAACACACCCCAAACAAACACATATGACCCTTAGGGTCGTAACACCCCCTCACTTAAGATCAAAACCATAGGTTTTGTTAACCGCAAATCACCATCATTCTCCATGTTATATAATAATGGTACTAACACAGTTATTTTTAACTATGATCCATCACTTGTGTTCCACTGATAATAATTCAGAACGCCTCTTACCCACGAGAGAGAGCGTCGGCAACCACATTTTCCGACCCCTTCTTATGTTTGATGTTAAGCTGGAATCCCTGGACCATCAGAGCCCAACGCATCAGACGCTGATTGTGATTGTACATCTGATTCAGGAAAACTAGAGGATTGTGATCAGTGTACACAGTCACAGGAGATGGGCTGGAACACACATATACTTCAAAATGTTGTAATGCAAGTAACATGGCCAGCGTCTCCTTCTCAATGGTGGAGTAGTTCAGTTGGTGGCGCTTGAACTTGGTGGAGAAGTATGAAACAGGGTGATGCACACCATTTTCTCCAATCTGTAACAAAACAGCTCCAGCTCCAGCACCACTAGCATCCACCTCTAACTGGAAGGGAAAAGCAAAGTTAGGCGCAGCCAGTACAGGAGCACTGCACAACAGGGACTTAGCAGCGGCAAAGGCATGTTCACATTCAGGTGTCCACACGAATGGTACAGCTGGACTACAGAGCTTAGTAAGAGGAGCCACTACCACTGAGAAATTCTTACAAAAACATCGGTAGTATCCAGTCATGCCTAAGAAACGGCGGAGCTCCCGCCTGGTTGTAGGAATTGGATACGTCAATATTGCAGCCACTTTAGCCTCCACTGGTCTGACCTGCCCCTGTCCTACCTGTTTCCCTAAATAGGTGACAGTAGCCCTAGCAAAATCACATTTAGCTAGGTTAAGGGTCAATGCTGCGTTAGCAAGCCGTTCAAACACGATTTTCAGGCTAGACAAATGACTTTCCCATTCATTTGAATAAACCACTACGTCATCCAAATACACATTACACTGGGGTACATCTCCCAACACTATGTTCATGAGTCGTTGGAATGTGGCTGGGGCATTTCTCATCCCAAAAGCCATCACTGTATATTGAAGAAAGTGATCTGGAGTCACAAATGCTGATATATCAGAAGCTCTAGCAGTCAACGGGACCTGCCAGTATCCTTTAAGAAGATCCAGTTTAGTGATAAAAACAGCAGAACCAATGCTATCTATGCAGTCTTCCATTCGAGGTAATGGAAACGAGTCTGGGACTGTGACTGCATTGACCTTTCTGAAATCTGTACAGAACCGGGGGGTACCATCTGACTTTGGTGTCAGCAAACAGGGTGAACTCCATGAGCTACTGCTAGGTTTTGCTAAACCATTTTCTAGCAGATAAGTAGCCTCCTTCTTCATCAACTCTCTTTTTACAACAGGACACCTGTAAGCATGCTGCTTGATTGGAATAGCAGAGCCAACATCAATATCATGCTGTATCACAGTCGTACGAGATGGTACTTCACTAAAAAGCATGGGAAATAAATTGAACAAGGTAAGTACGTCTCTCCGTTGCGTGTCAGTAAGGTAGGAAAGCTTTTCCTCCACTTCAGCCAAAAACTCTGTATTAGATAGCCTACCACACTGTTTCCCCTCGGATACCGCAATCAACCCATCATCCCCTTCAGCTCCCATGAACACACCATAAACCATGGACGCAGAACTGTTGTCGGGAATAGCCGCTTCCACGCTGCGTTTCTGCTCCCCTTGATCATCCTCCCTGGAATGATAAGCCTTCAACATGTTAATGTGACACAAACGTTTTTTTCTTCTGCGCTCAGGGGTATGGACAACATAATCGGTTTCTGAGACTCTGCCATCTACTACATATGGACCTGAGAAGCGAGCAGAAAGAGAAGAACCAAGCACAGGCAGTAATACCAACACTTTGTCACCAGGCTGAAACTTGCGCTCAACAGCGTTTCTGTCGTACTGCTGTTTCATGCTGACCTGAGAAGAGGAGAGAGCTTCCTTAGCCAAGGAAGTAGCGCGATGCAAACGTTCCCTACACTGTGAAACAAAATCTACCACATTAGACTTAGGGGAGGAGCCAGCCATTAAATGCTCCTTCAGCACTTTCAACGGCCCACGGACATTGTGGCCAAACACAAGCTCAGAAGGACTGAATTTCAGGGATTCTTGTTTGGCATCCCGTATGGCAAACAATACAAATGGCACACCTTCGTCCCAATCTTTCCCTGTGTCATAACAGTACTTTTTTAGCATCGACTTCAGGGTTTGGTGCCAACGCTCTAATGCTCCCTGTGACTCTGGGTGGTAAGCACTTGATACAGAATGTGACACTCCTAAGGACTGCAGGGACTGTTTGAATGCCTTGGACATAAAGTTGGTTCCCTGATCAGTCTGAACAATCTTGGGCAAACCAAATGTAGTAAAGAATTTAGTCAAGGCTTTTGTAATGGTTGGAGCTGTTATTTTCCTCAGAGGGATTGCCTCTGGAAAACGAGTGGACATGCACATAACAGTCAGTAAGAACTGGTTACCAGTCTTTGTTCTTGGCAATGGACCCACACAGTCCACTAAAACATGTTCAAATGGCTCACCAACTGCAGGAATTGGTCGCAGTGGAGCTGGGTGAATAACTTGATTGGGTTTTCCTACTACCTGACATGTACTGCATGTGTTACAGAACCGAGTCACATCAGATTTCATTCCTGGCCAGAAGAAGTGTTTAAGGACACGGTCATAGGTTTTTGTGATGCCTAAATGACCAGACCACAGATGTTCATGAGCTAATCCTAGTACATGCTTTCGCCAACCAACCGGAACTACTATCTGATACACTGTGTTGAAATCTTCACCAGTCTCATCAGTTAATGCACCTGTATGCGAAGACCACTTTCGCATTAATACTCGGTTTTCCACAAGAAAACACTGACTTTTCCTACACTCGCTCGGGTCAGCAACAACTGCTGCAAAGCACTTTGTCAGTGAGGGGTCATTTTCCTGTGCACCAATGAGTCCTTCACGTGTCAGCGGCAGTGGTACTTCAGGAATAGCAACAGTCTCTGGCACTGTTTCACCAACCTCTGTCGACTCTCCCCCCGCAAACATCCTGTCCTCAGAAAAAACAGAAGGAAACATGGAATCAGACAAAGTTACCTCCTGATCTTTTTTCCGAGCTTGAGCTCTTGTCAACACACTGACTGAGCACAGTTCTGAGTGTTTTGAAACCAGCTCATCTGACTCACTCTCAGAAATGGGTACATCCACAACTTCAGGATCAGGGTATACTTTACCTCCTGCAATGTCATTACCCATGATGAAGTGTACTCCCTCCACAGGAAAACATGATCTTACAGCTACAGGGAACCAACCAGAAACAAGCTTAGATTGAACGTGAATACGATGAAGTGGGGCTGGGACATAACTCATACCAATACCTCGAACAACTATACTGACCTCACAGGCTGACTTGGCATCTAAAGGCAAGACGCTAGAAAGGATAAAAGACCGCGAACCACCAGTGTCGCGTAGTATGTTGACCTGCTGCTGATCTTCAACCTGCCCTGTGAGTGATACAGAACCAGGAAGGATGAACGGTTTAAAACATTCATCTGGCTCTTGCAAAGAGGTAGGCTCACTTTCAGAAGTGACAGTTTTTTATTAATCCCACTCCCTTCGGCTGCTTGGTAACTGAACCCTGCTGCTTTTGTTTCATCGTTATACAATCTGCTATGAGGTGACCAGGTTTATGACAGAAAAAACATATTCTATCGGTTTTAGCACTTGAAGTAGAGGTAGTTAAACCAACTCGAGGTACCTGTCTGTCACTAGACTTCTTGCTAGCACTAAGATATGGTGGAGAAACAGAGGAAGAGATCGGTTTACTGAAGACACCCTTATGTGTTAAAGCAAACTCATCAGCTAGCATCGCCGCTTGCTGTAGGGTAGCCACTTTCTGTTCGTTCAAGTAAACAACGATCCTCTCAGACACACAGTTCTTGAACTCTTCCAACAATACCAACTCACGTAAGGACGAAAAGTCTTCAGCTTTGCAAGCCGCACACCAGCGATCAAATAAAGTTAACTTTTCCCTAGCAAAGTCTGCGTATGTCTGGCTAACAGCTTTACTGAGACCCCTGAACCGCTGTCTATACGCTTCAGGCACTAGCTCATAGACCCGCAAAACTGCGCTTTTAATTTTATCAAAGCACAAACTGTCTTCCATTGAAAGTGCAGCACAAGCCTCCTGAGCCTTGCCAGTCAACTTGCACTGAAGCAAAATGGCCCAAACTTCCTTTGGCCAACGAAGAGCTACTGCGATTCGCTCAAACGCGCTAAAGTAACCTTCTACTTCTGATTCTCTAAATGCAGGCACTAGTGCTATGTTTTTACTTACATCAAAAGTAGTGTTGGATGACGACCGAGTCTCAGGGGGAACTGATCTGTGCATGGTGGCATTAGCTTGTAGCTCAAGCTCACGCATCTTGAAAGCCGTTTCCGCCTCCAAGCGTTTCAACTCCAATTCTCTACGCAGCTGGAACTCACGCTCCCGCTCCTCCTTGTCCAACTGTAAACGAGCTAATCGAACTTTTAATCGGGCACCATCTTGTGGCGTGGAAGTGGACTCTACAGAGTGCGGTACAAAACGAGGCAAAGTGAAATGTTGCCGTTCAACCTCATCCTGCTTTACTTTGGGCGTGACAACCTCATCCTCTGACATGTCTGTTACTTCTACCTGGCCATCTGGGGAGGTCTCACCTACAGCCAAGCTAAGAACTCCTCTCTGCACTAACCCACTCACCACGGCATCCTTCAGCTCTCTTTTCACTAGAGTACTACCGACAGGAATACTAAAGTGATTAGCAACAAAATATAAATCAACTTTCCGACACAAGTCAAGCTGATTTAACGTAGGATTCGCTAAAAACTCCTCCCGGTTAAAGACAGCCATACTAGCCACCCACTAGTACTGCTATTAGCCACACTAGCCACTCAGCTAAACCAAATGCAAGCGTAACACACACACACTTACAATACTCACCATCCAGCGCTTTGTGCAACACCACAACTTCCCCAGATCCTGCCTATCAATTCTATACCTAGTCTATCTTCTGGAGCGTGCCGGGCTCGAGGCGACTTTAAAGGCAACAACTTCGGTGGCCGAAACCCCGAAACGCCTACCCCCGCCAGGGAATTAATCCCCACCCAGGATTACTCCGAAAATAAAAAAGGCAAAATAACAAAAGGTGTCCGAAGGAAGAACTGTGACAGTTCAGCTGGGCACCTCTAGTCTAAACTAGAGAAGTTAGTCATGTGTTCACAACCCTGGACAATGACAACCACACAATACAAACTGGCACAAAAAAAACTGATCTCCAGTCTCCTTTAAATCTCGGACGAGCCCCCAAATTGTTACGTTCCCCAAAATGGTAAATCCAGGGGAAAGGGAAGCAACAATAATTTAAAATAACCAGGTCAAAAGAGAACAGGAAATCAGAGTCACGTGCAGTTTAAACGTATATTTATTACCATATGGACAAAGAAAAACCAATAGAAAACCACTCTCTCACAGTGGGACAATAACAAACAAGAAAAAGCAAACAATACACACCAACGAAATAACTAAGAAAAGACAAGAGTTAACATTAACTAAACTACTAAGCAATCCTCACTCCACTGAGGAGGGTAGCACACAAACAAACACCATCGTTCTAGACTCACAACACGATGCAAGATTTGGTTCAACCCACAGGTTGAATAAAGTTGGTCTGCCAATGTGGTCACAATGGGAGGAAGAGACATGAACAGAGCAGAGCATACACTTCACAACAACACTTCCCCCAAACTGTGGGAGAACAGTCTTCTTATCCTCCAGGTACTGAGTGGTAATCAGGCACACCTGGTGCCACTCACACATGCAGCCGAGACATGGAGGGGGAGGGGCCACCACCTAAGAGAGAGAAGAAAGAAACACACCCCAAACAAACACATATGACCCTTAGGGTCGTAACAGTTACACTATCACACTAAACGGCATTTAAAGTGTGTTGAAAGTTATAATGTTATTCTACGTGTTAGTTCGTTTTCAATACGAAACTAGCAACTAGATCAAGATTAGAATAACATACTGACCATACTCTAACATGTCATCATGTTGAGCTAACTTTAACATTGATTTGTTTTATGTACATTTGCTCACCTGTCTAATTAAGCTGTCAAGTCGTGACTCGTGAAGCTCTGTCGAGTCCAAGTTAGTCGTGGACGTGGAGCTCTCGGCATCTCAAAAACGCCACGCTGATATTGATCCTCATTTTAGTTCTCCTTGTTTGTCCCAAAGTCTGCTTGCCATGGTTTATGCTTGAACGAAACAAGAACTTTGTGCCGCTAAACGTCACGCATTACGCAGTTGAGCATGTCTGTCGCCAAGGTTACATCATGGCTATGGAAGTTCGAGCGGAAACCGAGGATAGCGCGGATATTGCGTCATTGACAGGCGACATTTGTTGGCCGGGACCGCCACTTATTTAAAATTGGAATTTCTCTGAAATAAAAAATCTTTGGAGACTTTTGGGATATTGTAAGTACACAATTGCAGGAAATATATCACACTGTGCAAGTGATTTTTGGATATTTTATTACAAAATTATTACATATTGGACCTTTAACAAAAATGGCAGCATCATTATTTTATTTTTACACAGAGATTGGTAGGTCTACTAGTAAAAACTGTTGACTTTAGCTATCCTTTGCATTATATGCCAATGTTGACAATGGCACTTTTTGTATTTTTCCTCTTATTTATGTTATTTATTTACAGATAATTTCATCGTATACAAAAACCTGTCCATTTGTCACAGTAACATGAAGGTGTACCTGAAGGATGATGTTCCTGACAGGCTGCACTAATAAAAACAACGAAAGGATTCAGCCAATCATTTTGGTGGCAGATGAAGGCTGGACGATTGTCAAAAATGGCAAACTCCCACGACGTAAGTGTTCCTTAAGCAGTTAGTAATTTTTAAGGTTACATTTACCTTAAAATCTTATGTTGATTAATAAGTCCATGTTAAAAATATTTACTATTTAATTCCTTAAAAAATAATAAATTAATGGTTTTTGCAAAGGCAAGCATTACTTATTGCATTGTTATTGTGGCAAGTTTGCGTTGACACCCTATTATGCCATTTTAAAGGTTTCTAATTTTGTTTGGGAGCTCTCCTACAATAATTTCCAAGGTCAAAAAACACATATGCATATATGCATATTTTTGCATATTTCATATGCAAAAATACTGGGCGTCACCTCTTTTCTCACAGAGTCTGAAACGGTTCAATCAATGATCCAGTCTCTCTAAACCCCTCCTTCCCGAGAGCCTCCTCTGCTCTGATTGGTCAGACGGCCCAGTCTGTTGTGACTACCGCTTGCCTTACAGCATGTGTCGGAAAAGAAAAACACATTACTGAATTTTGGCTCTTCCTCAGTACTTGTATACACAATGATATGAAAAGTAACAATGCTGTCGGTTTTAACGTATACATTTAAGAGTGAGTCCTCATCCTTTGAAAGTGCATCAGAGTGGATTTGCTTTCGCAGCGCAGAACACAGCGTCTTCTCGACATGTCGACAACACAAAACAAACTCTTCCAGTTTCAGCTACAACTACAGCGTAAGGGTCAAAATAGACATTGTTCACGGGCAGCCGTTGAAGACCATAGGATGGCATTATGCAAATTTGTTACAAACCTATGTAGATTTGAGCAGGAAGCAAGACTGTAATTACTGACGACTCGTTTCAGGCAGTTCACAATCGGTTCTTTCTTTTGAGAGACAATGGCTGTGTTCTTATTCACCCCCTACTCTTACTCACTATTCCCTACATTACTCCACTAATATAGTCCACTTGAAGGAGGGAATGAAAACAAGTGAATGAGTTCGGACACTGAGTGCGCCACTTTTGCATAGTTTGTGCTGTTTAATACTGTAATTGTTTAAAACTTACCAAACTGGCAGCTCCAGTAGTAATGCAAATATATATCCTGAACTCTGTCATGGAAATGAGCATGCTTAAAGGGTTAGTTCACCCCAAAATGAAAATTCTGTCAGTAATTACTCACCCTCATGTTGTTCAAACCCCGTAAGACTTTCGTTCATCTTCAGAACACAAATTAAGATATTATTGATTAAATCTGAGAGCTGGATCACTCCTCCATAGGCTTCTGGGAATGAAACCTGACAGCCCCGAAAAGTCATTAAAGACATCGTTAAAATAGTCCAAGTGACTACAGTGACTCGACCTTAAGTTTATCAAGCGACAAGAATACTTTTTGAGCGCAAAAAAACAACAAAAAAAAAAGATTTTCTTCAAGTATTCATTTCCTTCTTACTGTAATTGCGTAGAGCTTCTGGTTGAACGTCACACGCATCACACTCATGACCAGCGTCGGCCAATAGTGAGCCTACGTGTGACGTATAACACAGAAGCTCTACGCAATTACACTAAGTGAAATCTAAAGGCCAAACAGAGAAGGAAATGAATACTTGAAGAAAATCGTTATTTTTGTTTGTTTTTTGCGCTCAAAAAGTATTCTCGTCGCTTGATAAACTTAAGGTCGAGTCACTGTAGTCACTTGGACTATTTTAACGATTTCTTTAATAACTTTTCGGGGCTGTCAGGTTTCATTCCCTATCATAAGCCTATCGAAGGAGTGATCCAGCTCTCAGATTTAATCAAAAATATCTTAATTTGTGTTCCGAAGATGAACGAAAGTCTTACAGGGGTGGAACAACATGAGGGGGAGTAATTACTGACAGAATTTTCATTTTTGGGTGAACTATCCCTTTAAGTAAACAATTTCATAACCAATTTCAAAGGAATTTTTACCTGAATGATATTACGCTGTATTCGGTTGTTAAGTCTGACGTCACGCGTGACGTTTAGCCTCTTCCGGGCCCAAGCGCTCCGCTCGTCCACTCCAGATCCTAGACTACATAAACCCTTTTTTAAAGGGCTTTTTTCGCTTCAGTGCCAGTGGGTGTTACTAGGGATTAAGGGATAGCACCCACTGGCGCCAAAGTTTCTTCATTCGTTTAAGATTTGTAACTTACCTTATCAACTGCAGCCATTTTCTCTTATCTTTCTCGTCACAGGGAAAGCGGTAGAATGACAGTTGAATGTCACTTGTTTTTTTTAACTCCGATCTATTTAAACAACACGGGAACACGTTAAAACTCGGGCGAAAGCGGTAGGTAGGTAGAGAGGACCCGGCCTTTGGACCCGGAAACAGTATTATCGGAGAGTGGTTACGTCACGACTTAACAACCGGATAGCCACATTGGACCAGCGGTTTGAAAATTGGTTAAGACTTTACAATAAGGTTAATTAGTTAACTACCTTAGCTAAAAAACATCTACATCATTTTTTAATCTTAGTTAATATATGTGCACATTAGTTAATGCACTGTGAACTAACATGAACAAACAATGAACAGCTGTATTGTTATCAACTAACATTAACAAAGATTAATAAATACTGTAAACAAATGTTTTGCGTTGTTAGTTAATGCATTAACTAAGGTTAACTAATTAACCTTATTGTTAAGTGTTACTAGAAATTGGATGGATAGATGATTCATGGAATGTATTCTGTGCGACTGTCACAGTGCATTATGGGTCTTCTCTAGACGTTGAGCGTACATCAGTTGTACAGTTATTATTGCGGTGCATTGTGGGATTGAATGAGTGCACTCGATAATGTCCACTATGGTTTCGGACACCACTACAAATGGCCGTCCTCAAATAGTGCCAGTTTTTAAGAGTAATTCGGATTGTGCACTCTGATCTTTGACACTTTGTAGACCTTTTACATTCACAAACTGCTATATTACACACTAGATAAAAGTTAATATCTGAAAAAGCATAATAGGGGCACTTTAAATGTTTTTCATCTGTTTCTTGTCTTTTGCAGTGGGCGATCATGGCTATGACAATACGCTTCCCAGCATGCACCCCTTCCTGGCCGCCCATGGGCCTGCGTTCCGTAAAGGCTACAAGATGTCGAGCTTTAACAGCGTGGATCTCTACCCGCTCATGTGCCATCTCGTTGGCATCTCTCCAAAGCCCAACAACGGCAGCTTCGCTCACGTGCGCTGTGCGCTAGTCAACGAGCAGTGCGGAGAGCTAGCATTAGCGGTGGGCATCGTCATTGGTGTTTTAATAATCCTGACCACCTTCACCTGCCTATTCAAGCTGATGAAGAACAGAGATGCCTCGTCTTCACGTCCATTCGCCCGCTTGGAGTTAGATGACGACGACGCTGATGATGAACCTTTACTTGAATGAAGTGCTATACGCGTGTTATACACATACAAAATGTTAAAGGAACAGTTCACACACACATGGAAAAAGTCTGACAGGTTTGGGAAAACATGAGGTTGAGTAAATGATGACTGGCTTTTTATTTTCAGCTGAACTGTTCCTTTAAATGCTGAAATGGTGCAGAGATGACAATCATATCGAAACTGTAAGGGTGAAACATAACTCTTGTAGAACCTGTAAAATGCACTGTAGGCACAATAAGAATTAGTCGTCATTAGTGCTAAACAACATGACAAAACATGTCTTCAACATCAGCTGTTGAGCTAGAAATACTTTAGTTTTAAAGTGTTTAGTGCTTCGGTCTTAACCAGGTTATGAGATCTCTGGACAACACCAATATTTACAAAAAAACAAAACTATATTTCACATGTGTTAGATAATTTCCTAATCTAACACACACAAGCATGCTGTCGTCACATTTAACACAGATTTCGGAATGATTCAATTGTGCAACTTCCAATGCTTTTTTGCATTATCTTAATGTTGCTTTATAACTATGCATATTATATGTTACCAGTCAGGTTACTGAGGTACACCATGGTTTATACTCTCGAACTAGGGTGCGTTTCCCAAAAGCATAGTTGCTAACTAAGTTAGCAACTTTGTTGGTTGCAATGCAATTTTCCAATGCCAACCAACTAAGTTGCTAACAGGTTAGCAACTATGCTTTTGGGAAACACACCCCTGGTCTGCACTTCCCAAAATCATCGTAAGCCTACAGCAAGTAGATCATAGGGTGTAGACTTACCATGCTTTTAAGAAACGCATAACATAAGCAATAATAATTATAAACTAGCTATGGTCTGCCTATGTTTTTTTTTTTGTGTGTGTGTGTGTTTAAAGGGATAGTTCACACACAAATGTACTCACCCTCAAGTGGTTCCAAACCTTTATGAGTTTCTTTCTTCTGTTGAACACAAAAAAAGATATTTTGAGGAATGTCGGTGACCAGACGGTTAACGGTAGCCATAATATGAAAACATTTACTATGGAAGTCAATGGAGTCCATCAACTGTCCGGTCACCAACGTTCTTTAAAATATCTTCTTTTATGTTCAACAGAAGAAAGAAACTCATAAAGGTTTGGAACAACGAGTAACAGAATTGTCATTTATGGGTGAACTATCCTTTTAAGGTTTGTTAACAAGATACTGAGGTTACTTGAAAATGCCCGTACTGATATTGCCTGTAGTGAAACTTTATTTATTAAGTCAGGTTACATCTGTTTTCGCATGCCGGGAATACACAACCAGCTCATTTGAATATTTATTTATTTTTTTTATTAGAGGTTGCTTTGTCTTTTTCTCTTTGCATAAGAGACACAACTAGATCTCAGTGTTGTTCTGTCTATAAAAGAGTGATCAATTTTACATTTCTTTATAAATCCCTACTGAGGAATATTTGTGTAGGGTTTAAGAGGGCTTTTTACCTGAAGATCGAATGTTTTCAAGTAGAATAATCTTGTGTTGTTGAATCTTTCTCAGAGATTGTTGCATGTGTAAATGCACTGTAAAGTTAGTTTTGCTTGTTGCACTGTAATCTGTGTGTTCAGATTTGAGGGAAAGGGAATCCGCTGCTGCTTTAAAGATGAAAAATTATTCATGCTTTAAAATGAGTGAGTTTATTTAAGAGATTTTATTTTTTTCATGTTTAATTAGTTGTTCCTTTTTAAATGGCGTTGCTCATTTTAGTGGAAAATAGCAAAAGGCATTGCTTTTTAATTTGTGATTTTTTAATACTGGTGTCTTAAAACAACATCGAGACAAGAGTTTTTCTTTTTGACTTTTTATCCAAGGCTTGTCATTTTATAAAAGTGTTTTGTCTGTACATTTAGCAATGGTCAAAAAATATATGCATCAGTCTTTAGTTTCTGAAAAGGAATGTTACTGAAACAAAGCAAATCAACATTGCTTGTGCTGTATTCGGCTGTCAAATATTTGTGTTCGTATGTTCAGAGCTTTCTGAATCTTTGTGAATCTATGCAAAGCAAGAACTAAATGGACTCTTTTCTCACTCTAAAATGACGACATTTGTCATCAACATCAAATAAAATATCTATTTGAGATATTTAAAGAGTGTTTGTTTTTTTAGTGTGACTCGGGTATAAGCAGTTCTTTGTAGATGTCAAGCAGCCACTAGAGGTCTCACTTCATGTTCTTGTACAACTACAGGTTACTGTACACACTGTATATCAGGACACTATTGTGAAGACAACAGTTGATGTTTCAAGGTTTTTATGTACAGAATTGACTAGAGATTATTACCAATAATTATCAGTAATGCACTATCACCCTATATATAAACACTACTATTCACAACTTTGGGGTCTTTAAAAGTCTTATGCTCATCAAGGCTACATCGATTTTGTGTTAAATGAAAAATACAGTAATATTGTGAAATATCATTACGGTTTAAAAAACTGTTTTTTTTTTCTATTTGAATGTTAAAATATAACTTATTCCTGTAATGCAAAGCTGAAGTTTCATTCTAATATGATGCTCAAGAAACATCTGTTGAAAACAGCATATAGTTGTGGAAACTACAGTATTATTCTTTTTTTTTTTTTTTAGGATTCCTTGATGAATAGAAGAGACATTTATTTGAAATACCAATCTTTTGTAACATTATAAACGTCTTTGCTGTCACTTTTAATCAATTTAATGTATCCAAAACTATTCATTTCTTTAAAAAAAAATTACTGACCCATAATATTGTAATGTGCATACATGTATACACTGCCAGCCCAAAAAAAGTATATGATCGGATCATTACGTTTATATCATGTTATATATTTGGCAACAGTTCTTCTAACCCTAATTGATGGAGTGTGTAGCTTATCATTTCTTAAACAACCATGTTGGAAGACACATCATGGCCATATTACAAGATGACAATGTCAAGATTCATCAGACTCAAACTGTGAAAGAATGGATGTGAGGGAGCATGAAGAATCATTTTCACACATTGTTCCCAAACTTATAACATGATAGAAACATAATAATCACTGCAATGACTATCCAATCATAGACTCTTAAGCATTTAAATCCAAACAGTGACTTATGTAGTCACCCAAACCACTAGTGTATGTAGTGTGTAATAGTGTGTCTTGTTAATATTTTATAATCTGTGTAGTCTAATATGACGTACCACAAATACTTATGTGGTTAGTTGGTGTTGAATACAGAGCAACAGTTTAGTGTGTGACTGTTACTGTACAGTCCTGAGGTCAGTAATCATGTGTAAATGAGTGTTCATGGGGGTTACAGCTCTATATTTAGAGAGAACTTACTGGAATGTTTTACCCATAACCCAGCCACACTGAACACCATCCGTTAACCGCCAGTTGATTATGAGCATTACTGGGCTCTGAGAGATGGTGACTGACCCCTTAAAAATGATTAGGACACTTTTATACCTCAGTTTAAAATGTAAGAATGCCATTGCAGGGTTTGTCACCTAAACACCAGCTGATTCAAAGACACTGCAAAAAGAAAATAGTGTGGAGAAAACATTTTGTATGACTTAAAAGTACTGGGTTTTCCCACAGAATTGGGCTACTTTTCCCAGGGTTTGATTTTTACCCCCATGGGTTTGACATTGCATAAATTATATTTCACTAAAATGCTTGTATTGAAATATTTTATATTCTACCAGTGATAAAACTGTGCTAATGTTAAGTTTTGTAAAGGAGGGCGCTGTTTATGATCACTACTCGGCTATTTAGTGGTTTTCAATGTGCATAACAGTCACTGTAAAATATGTATTTTAGGAATTGGAACAGGGTCATAAAATGCAGAATCCTAAAGCAAATCGGTAACACTTTATTTGAAGGGGTGTGCATAAGACTGACATGACACTGTCATAAACATGACATAACACCTGTCATGAACATGAAGGAGACTTTATGAATGTTTATGACTGTTGTCATTAAGTGTCATTCGGTAAATTATGACACTTTTAATGCAAAGTTGACATTGTTTAAAATGTCTTTGTTATGACAACTTGACATTAACAAAGACAAAAATGTCTTTGTTATGACAACTTGACATTACCCAAGACAAAAATGTCTTGATTATGACAACTTGACATTAACAAAGACAGAAATGTCTTTGTTATGACAACTTGATATTAACCAAGAAATCATAACCTGTCAACCTGCCACAAATATATGTCATAACAGGTCTAATTATCAAACTTCAAGCATTTGCAGTGTAATAACCCTTAATGACATCTTTATAACTAGTACAATGTGTTCCACTTTACTTGAGGACACGTAAAATATTCATGACACAGTTATAATGGTGTCATGACGGCCAAAGTTGTGACAGGTTGACAGGTTATGATTTCTCGGTTAATGTCAAGTTGTCATAACAGAGACATTTCTGTCTTTGTTAATGTCAAGTTGTCATAATCAAGACATTTTTGTCTTGGGTAATGTCAAGTTGTCGTAACAAAGACATTTAAACAATGTCAACTTTGCATTGAAAGTGTCATAATTTACCGAATGACACTTAATGACAACAGTCATAAACATTCATAAAGACTCCTTCATGTTTATGACAGGTGTTATGTCATGTTTATGACAGTGTCATGTCAGTCTTATGCACACCCTTCAAATAAAGTGTTACCAGAAAGGCTTCTTGAGTTTGGGGGAAAAGTGCTTTTTCCCTTTTTTTAACTGTCTCCATGCTCCACAATGCAACAAGGATTGCTAAAGTCAACAGATTTTACCAACAGACCTACCAATCTCTGTGAATCTTTACTCTGTGAATAAAGTAGTGATGCTGCCATCTTTCTAAAGTCATTTTCCTTCAACTGTAATTTGGTTCCAAATCACAAATGAAAATAGGCCTATATTTTGACCGCTCTACACAATAGTTTATTACCAAGTCAATATTCATCCATGGCATTTAATATATTGGCTTTTAATGGCTATTGATATTTGTCTTTCATCAGAAAAAAACTCTGAAATGAAAATAAAGTTTCTGAAATGTGGTTGATTTGACAGAATGACCCTTGAGTCATTCCTAAGCCCTGTTTGGATTTTCACACCAGCGCTTGTGAGAGGTCATTATTTTGTGACTCAGGTTTTTAAAGGAAGGTGTGACATAGGCTATGATTCATTATATTTCTATAAAGCTACAGTGAGTTGGAGACCAGATGATGGTGTAGGTGACACTGAACTCCTCCCTTTTGCTCCTGCGCCGCGTGGAGGCTATTTCCGTCCCTCCTGTGACCGTTGGAGCGTCTCTCACTGACAGGGGCCAAATCAAAACAACGACAGCCCAGCCACCAACCTGTTACAGCGCCGAGACCATCACAACACACTGCTGGACACGTACAAGACTCCTTCCTGAAAGCAAACTCACATCCAAGGAACAGGAGGTTTCATATTCACCATTCTCTGTCAGCCTCTGAATCTGAGTGAGCTTAAGCGATATGACCTCAAATGAGGAGGACAAAGATCCTGATATTGAGCTTTTTGTGAAGGTAAGCATGCAGATAACCTTTAATGAGCTCTTTTACTGTGTTTTGAGCACTTCATCCATAGTCAGATGTCAGGAATCAATGGCAGCGTTACCTTTGAAAACCAGTTGTAAGCAATCTGACAAGTTTCTTGGCAACGGTTGAGGTTAAGATGGGCGTTTGGCCCGGGATAGGACTCAAAAGAGGGCAGGTAACATTTCAAAGCAGAAACTCTGGGCTCTTCTTGAATTATTTCTTTCTTTCTATCAACACCTCATGCTCTAATTCCTCTGAAGGGCTGACGGGAACTTCTGCTGCTAACTGTGGTTTGTTTTGCATTACGTTTTGCAGATGTGGTGACATTTAGAGAACATTTGAAATTGCTGAAAGAGTGAAAAGAATTCAAATGTTGAGAAAGACATTATTAAAAGCTTTTATAAATCAAAGAACCATCATGATCGCATAGGGTCAGATACTGTATTTATTCCATGTGGCGTCTTATTGCATGAGTCAAAGTTATAAATAGAGCTAATAGTGACTGGCATGTGTTTACTGCTTTTTGAGTTGCTGAATATTGTCCTTATTTGTGATGTTTGCCAAGTTGCTTATTTGCTTAGTGAATTAATAGAATTATGTAACTGATCACAAAGATTTAGAAGTGATTTTTTAAACTGAGCCAGTAGGTAACCACCTATAACATTCTTTTAACCACATATAGCAACATGCAAAAAAGCACTTTAAACACCATAGCAACATATATAAATGCCCTGGTAACCGGCATTAACTACTGACACTTTAAAATGTTCATTTTGGGTCATTCAAAGAACTTTTAGTGAACAGTTCCTAAAAGAACCCTGTGTTCTTTAAGTGTAGAGAACATTTTAATAATCTAAAGAACCTATTTCACTATAAAGAACCTTTTGTGTAATGGAAATGTTCTATGGATGTTAAAGGCACTAAAATGCCAATAAAAAAAAAATCATTTTTAAGAGGACAAGGGCCACTCAGAAATCTAATAACTTCTGTTAATATTCATATTTAAGATTAATTATATTTAGTCCTTCCTCTATGATCCTTTATCCCGTGGGAAGGTATACATTTGGGTGGATTGAGTAATGTCAGGTTAAAAAAAACTTCCCAATCACATACAGTACATACATAAATCTCTGTGTGTGAGCATAACCACAGGTGTAACATCAGCAATAAGTTGGATATTCGATCTGAGCCAATCAAGCGTTGAGAGTTTAACTCGGGTGTTTGAAAACTAACCTCTTTGCATTTTATCCTAGCAAGTGATAAACACATTAATTTAGGTGGCTTGGACGCTGTCTAACCAAGTTCTGTTGACAGGTACAGTATGACCCAAAACCCCTTTGCTGTGGGCTAATGGGGCAGGTAATGGAATTTCCATGTATAATTCAGCTCGAGCCCCGATCTGATGTCCGGCTCAGGTTACTGGCCCAGTTTAAGGGCGCTATTGGATAGCTTGATCTTCTAATTCCAGATATGGAAAATTGGCACCGAATCCCATTGGTTCTTTGTATTGTGTACTATTGTTTTGAAGATTACAAATCATGTACTGAATGGTGAATGACTTTCAGGGGTTTAATAATCTCACATTTGCTCTATTATTTAAGGATAAATTGAATTTTACAGTTCAATATATTCTTCCATATTTTTGTGACTTGAAAATATCCACGATTCGCTCCTTTCTTCCTTTTATTTCTGCTACAAGAAACCGGAACCTTCCAAAAATGGCATTCTGCACTTTTCTTAGTGAAGATTCAGTAAAACTTTAAATTACAGCCCGGAAAGTACTGCGTAATTAAAGCGATTTTAAAGCGCATATTTTGTATATAGTATAATTATAGTATACCTATAAAGTACTTGCATGTAAGTATAAGGGAACAATATGTAATAGTTTGGGGAATAAAGGGGTAACAACCAGGAGAATTAAAAAATAATATAAAATATAAGTATTATAGTACTATTCTACTATTATGATACAACAATCTTACATTTGGGAGCAATTTAGCAAGATCATACACTGAGTACCTTTTTGTAATAATGGTGAACCAGTACATACTGTATAGGCTTTTTAAAAAATACAGGGTACATATCTATGCATTTATACACTATTCTTTTTAACAAAAGTGCACTGAAAACTAAAATTATTGCAACTTTTGCTTAGATATTGGGGAAAGATACTCTTGTTTCATGTAGTGGTGCTTGTTCCCCTCTTGTTCCAAGTACAGTACAATAAAAATACATAGGCCCTCTAATATCACGGACTCTGAAACCTTTATTTGACAACTTAATTCAAAACAGATTTACAACACTTCTTTTTCGTTTAAAACTGCTCTTTTTAATAAAAAATTATTTTCAAATGCTTAAGTCTTGACAGAAAGTAGCACGCTTTGTCCCCCCTATTTTCTCTTTCTTGGCTTCGTCCTTTTGTTCCTCTTCTTCTTTTTATTTATTTCCACTGATGAATTTTAATAAATGATGAGTCTTATACTTGAATACAAGTACTTTATAGGTACACTATACCGAAAGTTACACTGTAAGTTGAGTTGTTTGGTCAAACAGCTTCCCCCTCTCTGTCCCTCATGTATACAGTACCAAGATTGGGATTGTTCTAGACAGTTCTAGAAAGTTCTAGAAAGTTCCAGAAAGTTTTAAACAGTTCTAGTATAAGCAGTATAAGCAGTATGGTTGTTCCAATTTTTTATTTGTGGTGACCTTTTTTAAACTTAGGGCCTTTTTCATTATTTTTAAGCAAATGTTAATTGATTTATGATACATTTAAATTGATTTATTAATACATTTATATTTTATTTAAAAAATATTATTAACTTATAACCCTAATATATACATCTAAAAAATTATAAATCATAAATCACTGCAAGAATTTTTTTTTTTTTCAAAAATATATCCTGCCTGCAAAAATACAGGTACAGTACTATTGTACTTTGTTATGTGTCATGATTATTATATTCTTATATCTTACTGAATATGATGTGAATGTATTAACTCTTGTTTATGTTCCTCAGGCTGGCAGTGATGGTGAAAGTATCGGAAACTGTCCTTTCTCTCAAAGGCTTTTTATGATCCTGTGGCTAAAGGGAGTCGTGTTTAACGTCACCACTGTTGATCTGAAAAGGTAATGAAATATCAATTGTTTTTTAAAACAGTTTTTTTTTAGCGCTGGGCAAAAAATTATTTCAATTAAAATGTGGTCAATTCGATATCTATCCTAAATAGATACTTTTTTCCGTATTTCCGGGGTTCCGAAAACCAGTCAGTATCTGGTGCGACCACCATTTGCCTCACGCAGTGCAACACATCTCTTTCCCATAGAGTTGATCAGGTTGTTGATTGTGGCCTGTGGATTGTTGGTCCACTCCTCTTCAATGGCTGTGCGAAGTTGCTGGATATTGGTTGCTGAAGTTGCTGAGGCCCATCGTCTAATTGAGAATTCCAGAAGTACGAGCCACTAATTGATTCTTAAAGTCGAGACTGGGATGTGCAGTCCGCTGATTAAGGAGTTCAATCAGTCCGAGAATCCAAAAGGAACAACTGGGAAAATGACAGAGACACAAAAGAGAAAGCTCAATGAGAAAAAAAGAAACTCATGAGCAGGATATGGTGAGCTGATTGTAGAGCGGGATCAGCTGAGAATGGCCGCCACATGCATGAAGAAAACAAAAACAAAAAGTAGTGCCAGAGAAAAGGGACTGATCAAACCCGAGTCCTGGAAGTTCCCATCTCCTAGGGACGCCACCAGGCACACCTCTGGTCAGAGGAGAATGATGGTGATAAAATTCTGTGATGAGTGAGCGGTCCAGAATGTCTCGAGCTGGGACTCAACATCTCTCTTTCGGGCCGTATTCCACCCAATCCACTAGATACTGGAAGCCCCGTCCACAGCATCTGGTATCGAGAATCTGCTTGACAGTGAAAAAACATTGTCTTTACACAAGAAACATGAAAGACAGGGTGGACACTATGGTGAGGGTGGGGCATCTGAAGCCACACTGTCACCAGACTCATGACCTTAAAGATGGGGTATGGCCCAATGAACCTGGGTGGCAGCTTAAGTGCTTGGTGGAAAGCCACACTTTCTGCCCACCGATATACCTGAGTGCTACAGTTTCGGCAGCTCTTTTAGTAGAACCTTGGACTGGACCAACACCTCCCTGGTCCTCCTCCTGGTATGACACAATGCTGGATAAATGCCTGGACCATGGGGACAGCAGCCTCTGCACCCTGGGAAGGAAACAGAGGAAGTTGATAACTGAGACAACACATGAATGGGGGAAACCCAGTAGAGGACACCGCAAGGAGTTATGGGCATACTCAGCCCAAGTAAACTGCTGACTCCAGGTAGAGGGGTTTTGGGTGGCCTGACAGTGGAGCATCTGCTTGAGATCCTGGTTTGCACGTTTGGTCTAGCCGTTCGTCAGTGGATGGAACCCAGAGGACAGACTGGCGGAGGCACCCAGCTGCTGACAGAAGTCCCTCTAAAAATGGGGCACGAACTGGGCCCCCTGTCAGACACCACATTCTCTGGAAGGCAGTGAATCCGGAAGATGTGGTCAGCAACCACCCGGGCTGTCTCCCTAGACGAGGGGAGTTTGGGAAAGGGAATGAAGTGGACCATTGTGGAAAAGCGATCAACCACGGTAAGGATCATAGTATTGCTGCTGGATGGATGGAGACTGGTAACAAAATCCAGGGCAATATGTGACCGGGGCGGGAAGGAATGGGAAGGTTCCAGCAGACCAACGGTAGGTTGATGGGAAGACTTGTTTTGAGCACAAACTTTGACAGATGGCTATCACCTCCTCACCACACTGTGGCACGTTAGTTTGGAGTAGTGACCCCACTGCAAGACGGCAGTGCGGACCATCTCGGGCCGAAAATCAAAAATAGACAAGCCGGACACGCGCCTTGACTGCGGCTAGGGCTCGCCTGACCCGGCCCTCGACACCCCAGGCGACGGCCCCCACCACTCGCCTTGAAGGCAGAATAATATCAGGAAGAGCCACATCATCAGCAGTGTTGCCATAATTGGGCTACTTTTAAGTTAAGTAGCTGACTAAAAAGATTTCCGCAGGTTGATTTACGTCCCTGTAAGTACGATTTCGGATCCCTCCAGCCAGTGAAACCACTCCTCCAAAACCTGATGCACCACCAGCAGCTCTCTGTTGCCGATGACATAATGGTGTTCTGTGGGAGAGCAACGTGTGAATAATAAGCTTATTATAATGAGGGGATTTTTGAGAAAGAACTGCTCTGACACCCACCTCTGATGTGTCCACCTCCACCACGGGCAGCCTACTGGAAATAATTGAAGCGCTTTACGAGAGCCAGGCACTGGCAAGTCAGAGACAGCTCTTACTGTTGCAGGGTCCAATCCCCTCCACTGAGATGATGGACCCCAAGTACAGAACCAACTGAGCATTAAAGGTACACTTCTCAACCTTCACAAACAACTGGTTCTCTAACAGATGCTGTAGCACTCGCCTGACACGAGTGCTTGAAAGACCAATTATTAGAACCAAATATTCAAAGTAGGGGTACTAAAAATGTTTTCTACTTGTCCCCCTTCCTCATCCAAAACAAGATGCAGAGCATTGTGTAAGTTTAATTTCGTGAAGAACCTTGCGCCCTGCAGTACCATGAAGGCTGTAGACATAACAGACGGGGGGTACCTGTTCTTAATGCCCGTTCAGGAGCAGACAAGAAAAGGTGTCCACAAGGAGGAGAGGTGCCGGGAAGGAGGTAAATAGCACAGTCATATGGCCAATGAGGAGGAAGAGAGGCAGCTCAAGACCCACTGAAGACCGCTCCACAGAGCAGAGATCCATCTGACATGCTCAATACAATCTTTATCAATTAAGCTAAAATAGCTAGTGTCGAACTCAGGGCCAGGCTAAACCCAATAGAAGAGAGAATAGATCACAGGCCATGCAATAGTCGAAAACCAGATAATCTATCTGTAAAGTGTCTGGTCCAAGGGGAAAGCAAGGAGGAGAATCAGGCAGGCTTCCTCACTCCACAGATTTAATATGTCTTATACCTTCCTTTCTGCTTTTTCTTTCCTTCCTTCCATCTCTGACTTTAATTTCCTAACTACACACTGTCACGAAGTGTGTATGCAGAGGAAGACGAGAAGTTGAATTTCCAATCACAATAAACTTTACTTATAATAATAAACTCTCAGGGTACAAACAGGCAGAAGCTACACACACTGGTTATAACAAATCGTAACATAGAAGAGAACCGACAAAGACAGACTGAGCACAAGCAAACTACATACAAGCACAAATCAAACATAACAAGGTAAAGAGAGGTGACACGGATGAAGATAACGATGAACAGGCTGATAAGTGAGGGAGTGAGTTCAGGTGTGAAGACAAGGAGGATTCTAGGTAGTGTAGTGAAGACTAAGACAGACTGGTGCAGACGAAGACTGTGACATAACTCCCCCCTCCCGTTAGGCGTGACCTCACGCCTTGGAGGGTGGGCGCCCTGAAGGCTGAACCAGGCCTGGCCTAACAGGAGCGGGAAGCCTCCAGGGCGGAGCAGGACACCCAGGCGGCCAGGACGGAGCAGACCCCTCGGGCGGCCGGGGCGGTGAAGACCCCTGTTCTGTTCTGGGATAGGCTCTGGGACAGTCTCTGTCTGGGCAGACGGGGCGAGAACAGTCACTGGCTGGGCAGACGGGACGTGAAGCGGTGAAGGCTCTGGGCTGGACGGCGCCAGCGGTGAAGGCACTGGGCTGGACGGGACCAGCGGTGAAGAAGTCTCTGGGCTGGACGGGACCAGCGGTGAAGAAGTCTCTGGGCTGGACGGGACCAGCGGTGAAGAAGTCTCTGGGCTAGACGGGACCAGCGGGGAAGAAGTCTCTGGGCTGGACGGGACCAGCGGTGAAGAAGTCTCTATGGGCTGGCCGAGACCACCGGTGAGGGCTCTGGCTGGACGATCCCGGCTGGGCGGGCTTCTTGGCAGTTTGTGCGGCCTTTATTGGTGGATCTGCCTGGCTGGACACCAGCCCTTGATGTCCATAGACAGACCTGATGGCAGGCTCGTCACTGATCTCCGTGAGCGGCGAATCGGCCACGCCCACAGTGAAGGCGGACCCGTGCAACAACAGCATATGATCAAGGAACTGAGCAAACGAACCTGGTGTAGTAGCCGAAGGTGTCTGGTAAAGAGGAACTCATTTTTCATTCCTTTTCATTCCTTGTTAACCGTAGCAAAAATCAAAAACAGAAACTTTTACAATAATATTTGATTACATTTAGTGAGCAACGTTATAAGTTAGAAATGAACATCTTGTCAAAGGGTTTTCTGTTTCACCTTGGCCACACCCAAAAGTGTCATATTATATCAACCAAAACTAGTTCTTATTAGAATTTAGTTCTTTTAGATAATTTTATTTGCTTGTTTTATCTTATTTTAAATCGTTATAAGTCATCTTGAGGCCCCCTTGGAAGTTTGTTGAGGCACCCTTGTGGGCCCTGGGCGAGAACCTTTGATTTACATGTTTGTCACACCAAAGTATTGTGTTTTAATGAGAAATGCATTAACATTGTGAAGAAAACTGTTTTTTTTAATTGGTCTGCAGAAATGACATTTTCTTCTACATTGTGTAATGATCAAAATCAGAAAAATCTAAAGTTTTTCATTATTCTTCAGAGAAACCAGCTGATCTTCATAATCTCGCTCCTGGAACTCCCCCGCCATTCCTTACCTTCAATGGAGAGGTGCGAACAGACATCAACAAAATCGAGGAATACTTGGAAGAGATGCTAGCACCTCCCAAGTAGGTTGACAGGATGCTGATAGATGGATTGATTGTTTATGCAATGTGAACAGCGTTGTTTTTTTTCTTTCTCTTCCAAAGGTATCCAAAACTGGTTGCAAAGAACAAGGAGTCAAATACAGCAGGAAATGACATCTTTGCAAAGTTTTCAGCCTACATCAAGAACACAAAGCCAGAAGCCAACGCAAGTGAGTTTAACGTCTGCTCTGTAACTTATTAGACAGGTTGAAGGAATATCTACAGCTCTTTATGCATGCTCTGCTGTCAAAGGAAAAATATGGAGCCACATGTTATCCAAAGCTCATTCACATTTCTCTAGGCCTTTACAGGGATTGTCTTGACTTAAAGTCACTATATTTCTTCAGATAAAAAACATTCAGCTCAAGCACATATCAAACTTCTGGCTGTGTAGGTCTGGAGAAGGCGCTACTTAAAGCTCTGAAGAAACTGGACAACTTCCTTAACTCCCCTCTCCCGGATGAGATTGATGCCGATGGTACGGGGAGAAGTTCTCCAAGCGAAAGTACTTGGACGGCAATGAATTAACGCTCTCAGACTGCAACCTCCTCCCTAAACTGCACGTAGTGAAGGTGACGTACCGCTGGGAGATCTGGTGTAATTGATCATTTAGTGCGAGATAAAATACTGGTGATTCCTGAAACGCTCTAGGAGTGCCTTTTTATTGAGCTATTAATCCTATTTTTTTTCAAAGTTAAAAGTCTTTTGAACATTCCTACCATTATTGCCAGGAATAAAAAATACAATGGGGCAAGTTGTCACGCGTCGTATACTGTATGGGTAAGTTGTCACAATGGGATCCTGTTCATTTATTAACACTGATTTGAAAAGAATACCTTTTCTGAAATATGAAATACTGGTCATCTTCCACACTGTATTTTTTACTTGTTTTTCAATAAAATATCTTAAATCAATTAATATTCTTAAATCAAGATAGAAGTAAAATAAAGTTGTGTTTTCTATCTGCCAATGAAGTACGACAAATTAAAACAATTTTAATTTTCTGACCCCACTGACAGACATTGTTTTCTTGTTTTAAGCATAGTCACTTCATTTTCATACTTTCTCAGAAAATAAGACTTAATATCTTAAGTAAATGTATCTTGATTTAAGAATGTTTAGATATTTGTATTGTAAAACAAGCCAAAAGTACTGAGTAGACATTTTTTATTAATATATTTTTTCCAGTGCACATCATATCTACATATAAAATTATATTTAATGGATAAATTAAAACAATTCATGAAGCAAAGCAACAAGCAAAAAAATACAGCAATTGATGATTTCCATAAAATTACAACATATAACTTAAACACATGTGACAACTTGCCCAAATAAAATAATTTTAGGATGATTTTTTTGGAATATAAACTAGCAGTGTCAGTTGATTGGTTTCATCATTATTTTTCTTCCCACATTCATGCAGGTGGTTTCTAAGAAATTCCGTAACTTTGAGATTCCATCAGAGTTGAGTGGATTTTGGAGGTACCTGCAGAACGCCTATGCACGTGATGAATTCACCAACACCTGTGCGGCAGACAGAGAGATTGAACTGGCCTATCAGGACGTGGCCAAGCGGCCGGGAAAATGAACTAAGCAATGACTCTAATAATCATATGCAGAACTGGTGAAAGAGAAAATGATTTTCCTTCAGCAGTTCTTGAGCAGAATTTGCCATATTGGCTCAGTCCTGTGATATTCTAAACTGTTACTTGTCCTCGTCATGCTTGTGAGTACTTCCAATGCTATCTCACGGCAAATTCGTACGAATGAGGTCGTATGAATATTTTACGAATTTGCCACCTCATAATAATACGTAAAAAATTGCCATGAGATTGGGTTGGTACTTCCATTACTATTGCCATTATGTCTACTGACTGTAAGTGACATAAACTGCTCTATTAGTGTCGCTATCTATGGCGGTCTAGAAAATACACTGTGCCACTGTTTCTACAACTTTTCAGGGTTTGATGGTGAATCTACTCATTTAAAGTCAAATTCTTGCTGTGAAGCCCTTTGCGTTTTCGTGTTGCATAAATTATTTTTGTTAGCTTTTGAAACAGTAGCCTGATATAAATTTGTGCTTTATCTGAGAGTAGCCTACTATGTAACCTTAGTATTTATTATCAAGTCAAGTCAAGTCACCTTTATTTATATAGTGCTTTTTACAATACAGATTGCTTAAAAGCTGCATATTATGGTTAATGTTTGTACATTTCTGAAGGAGAAAAAAAAGTGAACATGAAAGAATTAAATTTCTTTAGAATTGGCTTGAAAACAATTATATTAAGGCACACAGATCCACCTAGTGGTGAAATGAATAAAACTGAGCTATTTAAATTGGCCTGATTCTGCAGATACTACTACAGATACTACTACAGATATTGCTCGGCCAAAAAAAAGACGCTGTTTGGTTTTAAATAGGCAAATGCTTCATTATACAGTTATTGTTATGTTTCTAACATGTTATATGTTTGGCAACAGTTCTTCTAAACCTAATTGATGGAGTAGCTTTTCATTTCTCAACCAACCATGTTGGAAGACACATCATGGCCATATTCCAGGAGGACAATGTCAAGATTCAGCAGACTCAAACTGTGAAAGAATGGTTGTAAGGGAGCATGAAGAATCATTTTCACACATGAATTTGCACCTCTGAGTCTAGACTATAAATTTTCATTGAAAGTCTTTGGGATGTGCTGGAAGAGACTTTACAGAGTACTGGACTCTTGTATTCAATACAAGATTTAGACCAAAAAAAAAAAAAGAAATCATGCGCACTTCATGATGGAAACATCACAACATCTATTTCCATCAACATTATTTTCACCAATTCATGTGTGAAAATGATTCTTCATGCTCCACCCAACCATTCTTTAACAGTTTGAGTCTGATGAATCTTGACATTTTCATCCTGGAATTCCTACATGGTTGTTAAAGAAATGAAAAGCAACAAACTCCATCAAATTGGGTTAGAAGAACTGCTGCCAAACATATAATATGATAGAAACATAATAGTCACTGCAATAATTATCCAATCATATATTCTTAAGCATTTGCCTATTTAAAGCTTTTTTTTTCCTTTTCTCCAGGTAGTGCACAGACACTGACACAAAATGACATAATATTTAAGATGAATCTGTTTCAATTATCAAGTTAAAGTCATCACACAAAATAGGCACATGTTTAGGTCTCTGGTATCTCTAGCCCTGCCTGGAATTTTCAAATATTTGAACTCATGGTCTGTTATAAGAAATATATTTTTATAAAGCTTGTGATGCCTCCTTTGTTTGGTCACACACGTGTTATACTGCAAGATGAATATTTCAATGTGAAAAAAGTCAAGACATTTGACTTGTCCCTTTGACTTGGAATTCAAATAAGAAAATAGCTTCTATTTTCAATACAAAAATGTGTATCATGTGATCTGTAAAGTTAACCGAACTCGTCCTTGTAGCTGCGGAACTGCTTTTCTAGTCGGATATTCGCGTTAAAAGGTGAACTAAGTAACTTTTTTTACCTTAACCGAACAGCTTTGGAGTACTTGAAATGTTTATATTACTGATTTCGTGTTGAATGGTGGTTGTCTCGCCCCCCCCCCCCCCCTGTTGGCTGTGAGCGGAAAAAACGTACTCGGTTACTAACGTAACCTCGGTTCTCTCTAGAGAGGGAACGAGTACTGCGTAATATCTTACGCTACGGGGAAAACTCTTTTCCTCGAGATATTGAAGCCAAAAATTATCCTTAATTTTTAAAAATGCAAAACGCTTTGCAGCAGCAAGCAGACAAGGGCGAGACAGCTCGCGCGCCCATTGGCTGCCTTGCTGGAAAAGCTGCAGCCTATCGAGTTTGGCACTGCGTGACGTAATGACGAATGGGGACGCTTCGCGCCCATTTCGTCATGTCCCGCCAGTAGAGGCGTGGTCTCGCCCTATAAATACCCCCTCGATAGCTGTATTTCCTCTGATTTTTCAACGCCGAAGCGAACCAGAGCGTATTCCAAGCACGGCAAGATACGCAGTACTCGTTCCCTCTCTAGAGAGAACCGAGGTTACGTTAGTAACCGAGTACGTTCTCTTACGAGAGTATCTCTCGTACTGCGTAATATCTTACGCTATGGGGAACACCATGCAACACGCCGTGCGGACAGGGATCCAACACCAGAGTCCCGGGGCCAAGCCGGAGCCAATAGAAACACCGTCTTAAGGGACAGGTGCTTCATGTCCGACAGCTGGATCGGCTCAAACGGGGCGCCTTTCATGGCCTCCAAGACCGTGAAAAGGTCCCAAGCCGGGACTGAAGGGGGCCTGGGAGGGTTTAACCTCCGAGCTCCTCGTAGGAAACGCACGACTAAGTTCGTTTTTCCCCAGTGACTGGCCAGACACCGGTTTAGCAAACGTTGCTATGGCCGCCACATAAACTTTGAGCGTGGATGGGGTCCTACCCTTATCCATCAGCTCTTGAAGGAAGGCAAGCACTTCCGTAACCCCGCAGTCCACAGGTGAAAAGCCACGGGCTCGACACCAAGTAGAGAACACCGACCATTTCGAGGCATAGAGCCGTCTGGTAGACGGAGCTCTAGCCTGCGCGATCGTGTTTAGCACTCCTTCCGGGAGGCTAGCGGGTACCCGTTGATGGCCCATGCGTGCAGGGACCACAGATCCGGGCGAGGATGCCAAATCGAGCCCTCCGCCTGAGAGAGGAGATCTTTCCTCAATGGTACAGGCCACGGGGCAGTGCTGGCCAGCCGCATCAGGACCGGAAACCAAGCCTGGTTCGTCCAGAGCGGAGCTACAAGCAGCACTGGGCATCCATTTTCCCTGATCCGCTCCAACACCTGAGGCAGGAGCGAGACGGGGGGAAAAGCATACAGGGGACCGCTGGGCCAAGCATGGGCCAGCGCGTCCCTGCTTTTCGAGAAGAATACTGGGCAGTGAGCGTTCTCGCGGGACGCGAACAGGTCCACCTGCGCTCTGCCAAACGTTTCCCACAGCAGCTGGACCGTCTGCGGATGCAGCGACCATTCTCCTGTCGGGACGTTGTCTCTGGACAGCTTGTCTGGACCCGCATTCAGGTGCCCAGGCACGTGCGCCGCTTTCAGAGAAAGGAGGTTGCGCTGGGCCCAGACCAAGAGGGGTTCCGTCAGCCTGCAAAGGCTTCTGGACCCGACGCCGCCCTGGCGATTTATGTACGCCACCACTGACGTGTTGTCCGACCGGACCAAGACGTGGTGGCCTTTTATCAGGGGACGGAAGCGCCGTAGCGCTTTGTCGACTGCTATCATTTCCAAGCAGTTTATGTGAAGGAGCTTCTCCCGCTCTGACCATAGGCCAGCCAGCGGTCTGCCCTCGAGCAGTGCTCCCCACCCCGTGGTGGAGGCGTCCGTAGACACCACTTTCACCCTTGAGGCGGTCCCCAGACTCACACCAGACTGATACCAGCTGGTTACTTTCCAGGGTTCCAGAGCCGAAACGCACCATTGGTCGACCCTGAGGCGACACCGGCCCGTGGTCCATGCCCGGGGCGGGACCCGTGCTTTCAGCCACCTCTGCAGTGGGCGCATGCGAAGCAGGCCCAGCTGGAGTACAGAGGATGCTGAGGCCATCAGGCCCAGCATTTTCTGAACCCGTCTGAGCGGGACTATAGAGCCGTGGCGGAAGGATTCCGCGACGCGCTGAATACTTAGTACGCGCTCCGGTGACAGGCGTGCCGTCATGGATAGCGAGTCTAACACTGTTCCCAGGAAAGAAATTCTCTGGCTGGGACACAGCGAGCTCTTTTCCCAGTTGACTGTCAGGCCCAGTTTCTCGAGGTGCTCGAGCAGTGTGGCCCTGTGTTCTATGAGCTCTGACCGTGATCGAGCTAGAATCAGCCAATCGTCCAAGTAGTTCATAACTCGCATGCCCTGAAGTCTCAGGGGTGCGAGAGCCGCGTCCATGCACTTCGTAAATGTACGGGGTGCCAAGGACAGGCCGAACGGCAGGACTGTGTATTGATATGCCTGGCCCTCGAACGCGAATCTCAAGAATCGCCTGTGATGGGACGCTATTTGTATTTGGAAATAGGCGTCTTTCAGATCTATTGACATAAACCAGTCCCCTTGGCGCACTTGCGCGAGGATTCCCCTGGTCGTAAGCATCCTGAACTGGCGCTTCACAAGCGCTTTGTTCAGCTGTCTCAGATCTAGAATGGGTCTGAAGCCCCCATCTTTTTTCGGTACCAGAAAATATCTGCTGTATAAGCCCCCTTCGCTCTGAGCCTGAGAAAGGGGCTCTATGGCCCCCTTCCTCAGCAGTTTCGGGCGAACCGGCGAGCTTTGGCGGGCTGGAGAAGGCTCGGGAGCGCGCTGGGCGCGACGCTTCTTGCGGCGCGGCACAGAAGGCTGGGACGCGGGCTCAGAGAACGACGCCAGGCGAGTCCTCAGAGTCACCATGGGCAGAAGTTCGCAGTGCGGGCATCCACCATCCGCGAGCGCGATAGCCGCGTGCTCATGACCCAGGCAGGACACACAGATGACGTGACGGTCCTCATCACTGAGTTGGGAGCGGCACGAGCCACAGAAAGGCATCTTTAAAAAGACGCAGCTCTTTTAGAACAGAGAAATGGGTGTTGCGTCACGTAAGCAAACACACACACACTTAGCAGAGTAAAAGGATATAGTACGCCGGAAAGCGCAGGAGGTACGGCGGTTGAAGGCGGCTGGGCCAGCGACTTCAGAAGATGGCACGTCCCGCTGATAAGGCTACAAGTCAACGGCGCGGCTTCTCACTCTGGATCCAGCGATGCGTGAGCTTCGCGTGAAGAGTAGAAAAATCAGAGGAAATACAGCTATCGAGGGGGTATTTATAGGGCGAGACCACGCCTCTACTGGCGGGACATGACGAAATGGGCGCGAAGCGTCCCCATTCGTCATTACGTCACGCAGTGCCTCACTCGATAGGCTGCAGCTTTTCCAGCAAGGCAGCCAATGGTCGCGCGAGCTGTCTCGCCCTTGTCTGCTTGCTGCTGCAAAGCGTTTTGCATTTTTAAAAATTAAGGATAATTTTTGGCTTCAATATCTCGAGGAAAAGAGTTTTCCCCGTAGCGTAAGATATTACGCAGTACGAGAGATACTCTCGTAAGAGAACGCACTTGCAACTTTGAGCCGGCGGCCCGCCGGCCGCAGCATCAGGAACTGTCGCGTGATATCAAGTCTCGCGATGTAACGAATTGCTTTACGGCAAGAAAGATCTGCTAAAATGAGCATCAAACAGAAACATGTGGTGTTCGAGGCGCACATACAATACAGACTGCCGACAGTTCAACAGGGCGCGCGCAGCTCTTAAAGGGGCCACACCTTATTTCCACTCGTTACAGCTTTCATCCTACTGAACAAATACCGGTGTACAGGGGGAGGGGATCAGGCCGTGAGTGCAGAGACATCTCTGCGTGCGTGATATTTACGACAGTACAAGTATCTCACAGCAACTCTAGGGGTCACTGTTTGACAAAAACATAAATCCTGCATGCTGCTTTAATGAAGCTCCTGTCTTTGTATCCTCCCCCGTTTTGTGAGACAGTTAACGCGTTTATCGACTTGGCGTGGTCATGAGTCATGACAGGAAATACAGCTCAGTAAATCATATTACACGTGCATTTTTAATTGTTGTGTAGCTCTACGTTCAAAACTATTTTTGTGCTTTGTGTATTGCCCCATAGACTTTCATTGTAAGAAAACGCAATTTTATTTTTTTCTGAGTTAGTCACCATTTATCTTCAATGGCATGGATATGTTACATGTTCTGTAGAGTTTATTTTGTTTTGAGCCAGCCTAAACCCTGTTGTTCTGTCAAGATGACTGTCTTGATGTTTTGTGTTTTGGCCACTTGTCAGGCTGGGCGATCATATAACTAGCTAAACCAGCCGAACACCAGCCTTGCTAGGTTAAAAGTAAACCACATTAAAACATGTTAAGTTGATTTAAGGTTTTTGTTGTTGCTGTTGGTTTTTTCCCCAGCAGGATATTTAATTAATATTCATTTACACACCTTACCTTGAATAACTCTGCAGTTGGTAACATATTCATATGGCATAAATAACTTGGCGTAGTTACAACCGAACATCTGCTGAGTTCCAACAACTGGATACAATATGAGACGGTTAAGATAATATTGAATGAAAACCAAATGGTCACCCTCTATCAAACTGTCAAATATGTGTGAAAAAAGCTGTCGTTCCATCTGATTTCCAGCATGTCTGTATGTCAGGTTTAGCTGGCAGCCGTATAATATTGCTTCAGTATTAAACAAGCATTGGAGATCAGATTGGAACACATGCCGAAACAGGAGAGGTTTTCCTCTAGTAGCTCAGGGCCGCTCGGCCTCATGGGTTTTAATTACCCTACGTCCATGTTGAGAAAGCCCTTTCACCATCTTCGAGCTGTCCAACACATTTCTTTCACTGAAAATTTAAACCATCTGCATTTATGTCTGCAGTCTTTATTTGGTCAGTAGGGCAAAAGACCCGTCAAACATGCGCTCTGCTCCTTCCTTGATTGCTTCATTAAATTTCGCGCCTATCTGGATGAAATGTCCTGCAGTCATGATGAAGCATCCCAAGCATCAATGAACCAAACACTCAATCATCTGTCTTCAGATGGAAATCCTTCTCCAACACACTTTTATTTCCCCAAAAACAGTATTATCTGTGTGGAAAACAATATATGTGTCAAAATCTGTGGTTTTCCAAATTTATTTTTCAATTTTCTGAATGGCCGTTTACAATAGACTTGCATTGGCTTATTTTTAATTAGTCACTTCATTCAACTTGACTGATGAGATTGCATTCAATCGGGTAGCCTTCACGGCAGTATATACATGTGTATATATATAGCCAGAAAAAAATATTTTACCTTGATGATGCTCATGCCACTCCAAATTACAATTAATGTTGGAGTTTTGCAGTTTCTCCATCCAAATATCTCATGATTCTTATTCAAATATCTCATGAATATCTTCATGATTGCTTTTCCATGTGTAGATTGAGGTTTCCAAACTTCTGCATGTTAAAACGACAGTATTTTTTTTTTAATGGGCAAAATATAAAGGGGTCATGAATTGAGAAATCTAATCTTCCATTGATCTTTTGACATTGTCATTGTACTCTAAAAAATATCCTGTACGTTTCAGAACTCAAGAATTCCTTGTTAGTCAAAAAACACCTATTATTGAAACCAATCTGCCCAAATGCGCAAATTTTGGATTGTGTCAAATTGTGATGTAATAGTGTGACAAAAGACAGCCTCTGCAGAAGAAAATCTATGCCTATCTACATCGTCTCTTTAGCCCCACCCACCTATTTGTGCATGTCATGAAGTAGTCAATACGAGAGACGAGACAGGATTTTCAACAACAAGACCATAGAGATGCCTCTGAGGATTACAAGACGTTTTGAAGTGCCAAGTTGTGGAAAAACACAGTCTTTGCATTGCCTTACTTGTGATCCTAACATTAAGAAAGCTTGGAACTTTATTTTTTAACGCAGTTCCAGATCACGTCAGTTAGACACAGTTTGTTTGTTCGCTTCATTTGACTGCAGATTCATTTTTAAACAAGTCACCATTTGGCCCAGGCTTTTTAGGGTGTGTTCACACTTGGCATGTTTGGTTTGATTACAGTTTTTTACAGTCGCTAGGACACATTTCTCAATACTTAGGTCACTTTTTCAAAACTCTTCACACAGTGAGCACAACAGAAGTATATGTGGGCTAAACTGTGGATCATTTATCATTGCTTTGGCACAACATGCATTCAATGACTACATCTTTCAAATTACATTAATTCTTTTCTCACTTCGACACAACAACCGCCAAAACTCTGTGTACCTACAGGCCAATTTGCACATGCTTACACACTGTTTTCAAAACTGTTAAACTTAAGTTCAAAACAATAACATAATACAAAACTGAATAAGACAGCATTTTTGCCACATTTCTACAGTAATATTGTAATGAAATATATTTAGAATCTAAAAATTAAATGGTATAAAAACAATTGACACAACCACAGCTGATACCTATTGTATCTGTATCGGTGGATGGTGTGTATACAAATTGTTATACTTTACCAAAAACATAAAATATAATAACTGCATGATGTCTGATTCATTCTAGTAACATATATTGCAGTGAATTCTAAACAGTAGAGAGGTAGAAGAAAGAAAGCATTTACATCTATTTTTTTTGTTCAGTGGGTGGGTTGTGGGGAAAGGGAGAAAATGTAAAAACAAGGAACATTGTTAACTTTTTCTGTATATGATACATCATTCTGTTCTTCCTTTAAAAAAAAAGAATAATAAAAAAAAAAAAAAAAAAAAAAGAAAGAAAGCATTTACATAGGAAAACATTGTATAAAGTTTCCTGTTGTTAGTGTTTTTTATGGTATTGTTTTGTGGGTGATACAGTGTGTTTGTTAGCTGACAACCTGTGCTAGTGTTATGGAAGAATGTGTTGATTTGAGATATGTATGAAGTGATTTGGTAGTTTTAGTGCATTTTGGATGTGAAATGAACTGCTGTGCCGAGCTGAAAGTTGGTTAGGAGAACTGTGTGAAGAGTTTTGAAAAAGTGACTTAAGTATTGAAAAATGGGTCCTAGCGACTGTAAAAAACTGTAAAACGTACTCTGGGGCGATTGCTCTATTAGTGCGGTTCATTTGAATAAGTGTGAACGCTGCCACCAAACCCTGATATAAGCCACCAAATAAGCGGGCAGAGACAAAATTGGGTCTCACTCCACTTTACCAACGAATTCTGGTGCGGTTCGAATGAAAAATGAACGCAACATGGACCGATGACATGTATACTGTACGAACCAAAAACGGGACATAAAAAGGACATAATGCTCAAGCATAGCTATTTTTTCTTGTAATAGTAACATGTCCGTCCAGATGTGGACTGGATCTGGGCCGACACTATGTTGCTGTCTGGGATCAGAACCGCGTCTCCTCACAGCAGATCTTCGTTTGTGTGTGTGACGGAGGGATTCCTGCCGCTGTTTTGACTCCTTTACACATTTTAAAACCTCATCACGAGTTCTTAGCTCCATCATATGTAGGCTACGTACATACAACGAATGCATTTAGCACAGCATTGTTTTGAATGTTCGTAAGTTCCGCCACGAAATATACGTAATAAAAGCAATCAGGTTGTGAACATATACCCATGCCTTTAGGTACGGTGTTAAAATGCGCTAATTTCCTGACCAAGTGAACCGAACTACAAGTGTAATCGCACCCTTAGAGAGAGTGAAAATAAAAGATGATGCAGAGCCGACTATATTAGATCCAACAGTTATGTTTCGACACAAGTGTTAGTAACAATGTGTCACTATTGCTTTGTTTGTTACAGATCGTTTGATATGTATTGAGTATTTATACTGTTGCTCCCCATCCTAGTTGTGATCATTGTGATTTGCTGTTTTTTGTTTTGTTTCTGCATTAATGTGGTTAAAGCACTGGATTTATCAGATACGGATGAAAGCACATAGGAAATGCTGCTTTTCATATTGTTTCTATCTAAGCCTTTCTCTGTTATCCTGAATAAAAGCTTCAGTGAGCAGCATCTTCTGTTTTTTCATGAGTAAGACATTACAACATGTTTAATTTCATTTAAAACACAACACTGCAATTGACAATGTATACTTTTTTGACTTTATCGAAAAGGATGAACGATGAATAAGAACGACAGTGAGTGCGACAAACGATGGTACATTCATTCATAATTCCTTTTACACAAAACACTGTAAGGTATCATGTCAACTATAACTGTGGTAATTCCAAGTACTACTCAAAAACAATATGTGGTATGTAACAAGATATTTGTTCAAAACAATTCTACACGTGTAATGGCTGGGAAGATGAAAATTATTTTAAAATGCAACTTACCCAATCATAGGAGTGGTCAACTTTAGTTACTTCCAAGTCTTGAGTGCAACATGTCTATCAAAACAGAGTGTTTTAAAGAGAGGGTCAACAACAGGATAGAAAATAGCCTATTACTTCTAAATTAGAATGTTTTTTTTTTATATAAAAATCCTGATAACATTATAAGTGGACCTCAGAAAGCATTATAAAAATGCAGTTTATGACCCCTTTAAAAATAAGTGAGTTTATCATAAATCAATCTTCCAATCTTCTTGGGAAACTGCATACTTCATTCAGTTGTGAGTGTGTGTCATACCCATAAATAAAGGAATAAAGATCAGGTAATACTATATTCTGTGGAAGGTGTCGTACTGTAGCTCAAAACTACAACAAATTAACCTTAAAGGGTTAGTTCACCCAAAAATGAAAATGAAGTCATTAATTACTCACCCCCATGTTGTACCAACCCAGTAAGACCTTCGTTCATCTTCCGAACACAAATGAAGATATTTTTGATTAACCCTTGTATGGTGTTCGGGTCTGTAGGACCCGTTTTCATTTTTTATCAAAAGAAAAATTATACAATTAATAATTTTTTCAAAATCAGACTCATTGGCCTAGGCTCGTTTTCTGTGAAGAACATATATCCGAACACATTTTCAATGACCACACACTGTACACCCACCCTACACATTTATATTACACACAGGATGTTCGGGTCCACTGGACCCGGGGCTAATAAAAGTGTGGAAATTTTAGGTCCTGTTACTCCGTCCTCCTCTTGTCAGGGCTTGCTGTTAGTGTGTGTGTGTGTGTGTGTGTGTGTGTGTGTGTATGTGTGTTCTTGTATATGGTTTCTGAGGACACAAATGTGTATAATGACATGGGTATTACAACAGAAACATGGTTTATGAGGACATCTGAGTCATCATAAACCAAACGGCTTAAAAAACATACTAAATGGTGTTTTTTGAAATTCAAAAAGAGCCAAAAGTTTTCTGTGATTAGTAGGTTTAGGGGTAGGGTTAGTGTAGGGGGATAGATTATACAGTTTGTACATTTGTAAAACCATTACACCTATGGAGAGTCCCCATAAACCACATATCCAAGTGTGTGTGTGTGTGTGTGTGTGTGTGTGTGTGTGTGTGTGTGTGTGTGTGTGTGTGTGTGTGTGTGTGTGTGTGTGTGTGTGTGTGTGTATGTGTGTGTGTGTAGTGTAGTGTAGTGTAGTGTAGTGTAGTGTAGTGTAGTGTAGTGTAGTGTATTGCGTGTGTGAGTGAGTGTGTGCGTGCATGCATGTGAGAGATTGTGTGTAAGTGTGAGAGAGTGTGAGTGCAAAAGTGAGTTTTGTTTCTACCCCTGCCGTTCCCGCAGAAGTTTGCAATTCATAAATGTGATCTAACAAAGGTAAAGGGAAAATATTAACCATATATGCTGTTTAGATTGCTTGTAATTGGGATGAAGTAAACATCTGTTGAGTATTTTAACATAAATTGTTTGATTATGTTGAATTAAAAACCCAAAAATGCAGCGGGTCCACCAGACCCACGAACACTGGCTGAATAACAAAAATATGAACACCACACAAGGGTTAAATCTGAGAGCTGGTTCGCTGCTACATAGGCTCCCTCAGCAATTGAAACTTGACGGCCCAGAAAGTCATTGAAGAAAATGTTTAAGTATTCCATGTGCCTACAGTGGCTCCACTATAAGTTTATCAAGCGACGAGAATACTTTTTGTGCGGGAAAAAAAAACACAAATAACGACTTTATTCGACTGACGTTCTTCTTCTACTACACAGCGCGCGTCTTACAAGCAGAGGAAGACATGCGCTGTACATGGTAGTAGAAGAAGAAAGTCAGTTCTCGCGCATGCGTCCTGGAAATCTCTTGAACTCTCGTCTCAGGCCCACATGGAAGCAATGGAATAGTTGAATAAAGTCGTTATTTTTGTTTTGTTTTTCCGCACAAAAAGTATTCTCGTCGCTTGATAAACTTATAGTGGAGCCACTGTAGGCACATGGAATACTTAAACATTTTCTTCAATGACTTTCTGGGCCGTCAAGTTTCAATTGCTGAGGGAGCCTATGTAGCAGCGAACCAGCTCTCAGATTTAATCAAAAATATCTTCATTTGTGTTCCGAAGATGAACGAAGGTCTTATGGGGTTGGTACAGCATGGGGGTGAGTAATTAATGACTTAATTTTCATTTTTGGGTGAACTAACCCTTTAAGCCAAAACGAGTTTGCCGAGCTGTAACACTTCACACCATTTTAGAGGGGGTGGTGATTATGATTTCACTTTTTTTACTTTAGTTAGTGTGTAATGTTGCTGTTTGGCCATAAACAACATCTGCAAAGTTACAACGCTCAAAGTTCAAAGCAAGGGAGATATTTTCTTTTGCAGAAATTGCTTTTTGAGGACAACAAACCCTGACCCAAACTAACAGTGAGCTTCTTCACGGGTTAGTGACATCACTAACCATAACATTTACATATACCCTGGCCCGGGAACGCGATTTATAGATTATCATGACAGAATATGCTAATCAATGACTAGAAGATATTAAACTAGAAGATTATGACTAGAAGATACTAGAAGAAGTTAACTCCACATCAGCTACATATACATTCATCATCTAACCATTTAGAAATGTCCTGTTGCATTCTACATGTTGTCACTTCTTCTTGAGTCACTCCATCTTTGCCCGACTCCGGTTTCACAAACGAGCTTTTGAAGCTCCGCCCTCATTTCGAGCAGCAGCTCATTTGCATTTAAAGGGACAGACTCAAAAACGTTTTCCTTCAAACATGCTATAAAATATATGTGGGGTATTTTGAGCTAAAACTTCGCATACACACTCTAGGAACATCAGAAACTTATTTTACATTTTGTGTAAAGGGCAGAATAGGATCCCTTTATCTTATCTGATATTAATAGCAATAGGGAGAGTAAAGTTTAAATGTGTGGCCTGAATAAAGTGTGCATTTAAATTTGGCTGAGTTGCTTCTTGTTTTGCATTTCATCTCAAATGCCTTTACACTTGGTCCAGCCAATTGTCTGACATGTTAAATGCTTCAAGTGCATTCTTAAATACATAGAGAATTTTGGGTGGGCTCTTTTACCTCGGACTAGTAAGCAACCACCTAGCAACCGCACAGCAACGTGCTGACAACCACTCAGAACACCTCTGCAACCACTTTCTGAAGTCCTGGCAGATGCTCTAGCATCACATAGGTAAGTTTATCCCTCACATGTTCTTCAGGAAATATAGAAAATCAAAATTTTAAAACAATTTTACAGTGTTTACAATATTTCTTTGACAGAAACTCAAGTAACTGTGTTTGGTTGGAAGAAAGCAAGAATGATACCATTACAGTACTGGAAGAATCACATTATATATTCTAAAACCGGCAATTACGTGTGAGAAAATGAGTCTTTTCCTGAATGCTTCTACCTTTCTTGAAGGGTGTCAAAGCAGCGGTAGACGCCGACCTCATTACTCACTTCCCACCTGATTTAACTTACACTGAAGTGGCAATTGCATTTTCATAGCTCAAAACCAAAAGGTAATCTAAAGCAGAGCCCACTCCATGGACACTGCCAACACGCCACGCAAGAGGCATGCGATTCCTCCACAACTCGGCTTGGATCGCCAACATCAGAGGATTTCAGGGCAGTAAAGTCAAGGCGACCTGTAGTTCACTCAGGCCGTTTTATCAAAACAAGCGTTTGCTCGAGTCTTATAATTATAGGTTAACGCACAGAGTTGGATTCAAGCATCGCTGCGCAGAAATATCCTTTGAGATCTTGTTGGATTTGTGACTGTGAATCGGTCTTGCATCAGTGACATCGCCTGGGCTCTAAATGATACCAAATGTTGAAGTTTGCCCCTATTTCAAACAGAAGGGTAATTGTGGGTATGCATCAGTCAGATCTTGATTTAGACTTCAGTGCTGTCTGTCTGCACCTCATGAAGAGATCCAAGAGGTTTCACATTTATGGTGGAAAATTAAAAAGTCTGCATGCTGAGAGTGTATGAAATGCTGTTTGGTATTGTTTGCTTTGGTAGAAATATGTTTTTTGTCCATTGCCAACTTGCCTTTGGGATTTGGGGATGTGAAATCGCTGCGTACCCACTCTTCTGTCTACTCTAAGTTTCCATCTCGCTTTATATACAGTATATACTGTACGTTCTGCTTTCATGTGTTCCCCATCTGTCCATCTCAGTGTTTAGATCTGCATCCCAATATCATTTATTTTGTCAGGGGAAAGCTTGAAAGGCATGGTTTACCCCAAAATTAAAATTCTGTCAACATTGACTTAGTCTAATGTTGAGCCAAACTTGTATGACTTTCTGATTTCTACATAGGAATGCAAAAGGAGATATTTTATTTTGCGAAATGTTCAAGCCTCTGTTTTCTCTATCAGTTAACTAACACTAAAATCATATAAAAAGAAATAAAATAAAATATATATTTAAAAAATGAATAAAATGTGTAAAAAAATTACTTAAACTAACGGTAACACTTTACAATAAGGTTTCATTTGTCAACATTAGTTGATGTATTAACTACACGAACTAACAATGAGCAGTTGTTACAGTATTTGTTAATGTAAGTTAATAAAAATACAGCTGTTCATTGTTTGTTCATGTTAGTTCACAGTGCATTAACTAATGTTAACAAATACAACCTTTGATTTTAATAACGCATTAGTAAATGTTGAAATTAATATTAAATTATATTAAATTAAAGTGTAAATTGCAGGTTAATTTTTTTACGAGATAATGCAATGTGCTTAAAGATAAGAACCGCCTACCATTGTTTTGTACGTTTTTTATACCAAAATGCTGAATATAATATGAAAATTTGGTACTTTTTACAGTGGTTTTTAGCACTCCCGCTCTCTTCCGCTAAGCTGGGCGTGACGTCATATCAGGGACTCCAAGCGGCAAAGCGTCTAACGGCAAGCTTTCTTTTTAGATTCAGCAGCAGTGATAAATGAAATAACTCAATTGTAGACATACTCGTGTGTGCTGGCTTCATGAGGACCGTGATCCTGCCTGAAATGAGATTAATGCCGCGTTCCAGGCAACCTGTAACCAGTGTTTTTCCAACCTTAGTTATACCCGTGAAAGTGCACTGGAACAGCAGTCAAACCCGTGACTTCCCACCCATGAATTCGTACTAGATCGATGCACTCCCAGTTACGAGTTGAAAAAACACGGGTTACAGGTTGCCTGGAACGCGGCATAAGCTATTCGCAAAACAAACGGGCATGCGTCATAACTCATAACCATAGACTGTAAAAAAAAAATACCAGGATGCTGCGTGAGGCACGTCAGATTTGCCGGTCGCGGGTCGAGCTGCCAAACTCCAAAACGCGTTCACCTCACGGCAGCACACCTCCACTGCCGATTCCATTGGGTGGCATAGCCCACACAAACACCTGTCTCTGTTTCTTTCTGACAATGAGCATCGCGAATTAGTAGCGTTTTAGCACAGGCAAATTCGCGTTCTGTCAGCAGATGCCAGCAAAAGCGCCATTGTGTCTGTGCATCTCTACAGCTCTGATTAGGACTAACGTTACTAACACCATGTAAGTAAATAATGTCTTCAGTCGTTGTCCCTCCTTGCTATTCTACATGACGGCAAGATTTTGAAAAGACTTTGGCTTGTTCCCTAATGTTATCCGGGTTAGCTCCAGGCTAACCTAGGCTAGCTCTAGCTACTCGCCAGGACACCTGACCAACCCTCCACTCATTTTCCACACACCAAGCATTAATCACTCTTTGAGGGCCATGATTTCTGGCAATTTCCTCCCCTCTCTCACGCCTGACTAGTTAAAAAATATAAGGCTGTGGTCCATCAAAGATTTGATGGTTTTCCACCTCCCCGTTCTCCATAGATAAGCCACAAACAGTGGTAATCTAGCAGGCTGCGACTCCCTGGTATGACGTCATCACAGTTACTGTAGAAAACAGGCTACCTTTGAAAAAACCCCAATAAATGTTATTTTAACGCATTTTAAGACAGAAATGTTTAAATATATTCATATTGAGCACTTTATTTACACATTAATTGATTGTGGTGTTTAACCTGCAATTTACACTTTAATATTAACTAAGATTAATGAAGTATTGTTCATTCTTAGTTCATGTTAACTACACTGTAAAAAAAAAAGTTGGATTAACTTAAAAAAGTAAGTTACCTGGTTGCCTTAAAATTTTGAGTTAATTGAAAATAAAACTTTGAGTTAATACAACAAAGGAGATTAGTTTAATAAATAGAAACTCAAAATATTATGTTATCTGAACTACATTAATTATCTAAGTTGATTTGACAAAATATAAAAAGTTGTGATAAATCATGAAAATAATTTTTTACAGTGAAAGGTAATTAACTAATGTTAATAATGAACCTTATTGTAAAGTGTTACCAAACTAACTAAAATTAAAATGAATTCAAAATATTAATAAAAAATATGAAACAACGGCACACAAAAAAACACAAGCATATTAAACGAGACAAAAAGCTCAATAACAATAGTTTATACAATTTGTGTGCTATATTTCTAGTCATTGCTTAAGAAATGGACTGAATTATAAGTAGGTACATTTCCAGGAGACTTAAAATAAAACACAAATATACTTTTATGGTGCTTTTTATGTCCTTTCTGATGTAAATCCAAAACATTCCATCAAAATGCTTGTGATATCATCTTAAAACCTCGATCTACATCATCTTTTTCAGTCAATGTAAACATCTCTCAGTAAGTGACTGTATCTGTGAAGAGTGTGATGACCCTTCTGTGGTCTCGATCTGAGCCGTCCTGCTCTGAGCGCAGGCATCCAGCTGCATGCTGGGAAGATTGAGAGGGTGAGAGTGATGAGGGGGAACAGTGTCACTCACACACGTGTGTTTGTTTAGGGTTTGCACTCTGCAGCTTCCAGCCAAGGTGTCAGAATGAGCCTCACTTCTGTTTCACACGTCCTTTTTCTGAAACTAGAGTCCGTGTCAAGCAGGGCTCGAGAACAATGATGAAAGTGTTCATGCAGGTTCTTACGTTTCGTGTTGTCATGACATCAAACTTTAGTCAATACCAGTAAAATATCATTATTCCAACTAACCACGATAATGACCAATGTTTTTTTTTTAAATATTTATATATAATGTGACAAAGTAAATCATACTTGCTACGGATGCACGATATATATCGGTCACCAGATCGGTATCGGCCTACATATGATTCTTTTTAATGTTATCGCTATCGTTATAAAAAAATGATATATTAAAGCCAATCAAATTTTTCCTTCAGCTGAGACACTTCAGATGTGCACTTTTCGCCATGATGATTTTAAATAGCTTGAAATATGATTGAAAATCACTTCAAAAAGGTAAATACAGTTCAGTGCAACATGCAGCGCAAGTCTGTCATACATAAAATTATAATGAGGACATTATAATTGTGTTTGGGTTATGGCTTTTAATGGTGAGACTTGTTTTTGTAATCAGGCTCTCAAAAATTATATAAATATTTATTTATCGGCTTTCAAATATAAAGAATTATCGGTTATGGGTATAGGCCAAAATTTTCATATCAGTGCATCCCTAATATTTGCGTTGAATTTGTTATGATTAAATGGATGTGTTGCTCAATTTCATGTTTGAAATTAAGAGGGACGTGCAAAACATGCACATTAGTTGTGAAATTGATTCTATATTTAATTATAATGTACACTTTATATGATATTTTTTCCTAAACCCATTGGTTTATGAAGCAACGGGTTAGGACAAAACTATCATATAAAGTGTGCATTATAATTGCTTTGTTTCTGACTTGAGATAAATAATCCCCCCATATTGGCTGTTTTGGCTGTCCATTGGCTGCTTCACATCTCAACACAACACAATCTATAAACTTCATCAGAAGTTAACTTCATTCTCCAGATGACTGATTTAGAAACCAGAGACTGTGATTAGAGACATCCATAACCAGACACAGATTAAGATTTATGCTTGCGCATCAGAAAATTGCTCCTTCATGGTTTCTGAGGGCTTGTGTCCACCGCCTCTGACTCATAGCAGTATTTATGGAGACTGAATGACTGAGCTTTGGCTCCTTGCTCTTATATCTCCTCCATCCATCCTTGCCTCTCCTTAGCTAAAGGGAATCCCAAGTTTACCATGACGTACGGTTTCCATCAAAACACTATACCTGGTGGCCACCACGAACACCCTTGCAACTTTTTGTATTTATCCTTTTTCATGCTTACTACTGTTGTGTGCATGCAAGTTTTAGTGAAGTATTTTATTTAAGGAGCTCATAATTGTGATGCTGCAACTCTTTTGATTTTTCTGTTGTGTTTTTGTTGCATTCCCACTGTTATCTGGAAACATGTTTTTAACAGGATGTTGGAAGGAATATTACCCACAGGAGGGCAGTGTTTCTTAAAATTTGCCCATGGCTCGGCAGTTGGCACAGACATGACCTTAAAAGAGGACTGGGAATGAGGTGATGCTGCATTTAAGGTCTTACATTCAGTTTCACACACACAACACACACACACACACACACACACACACACACACACACACACAACACCACACACACACACACACACACACAACACACACACACGTGTGTGTGTGTGGTTTGGTATATGACTTAACTGTGACTGAATGTATTTATTTCCCCTTTAATTAATTTAATTTAGGTTAGGGTTATGCTTAACTGTTTGTTTTACAGCATTTATTGATCATGAACAAAGACGCTGATCCAGGAGCACAACCTTGGCAACTTCACAGTCACATATTGTTTTAGCAAAGAACAGGATGAATCATGATCTTACAGGTGTGATCAGCTCTAGATAACATCTCTATACATCAGTTCCACCCTCCTCTTATAAAGTGTCTCGTTGACTGGAGGTGTTTAAAGATTGCGTGTTCCCGTGAGCTTCACACTTCATTTGTACGGAAACCTCCAAGCGGCAGCAAATACTTCACGAGCGCTGGCAGCATAAATCATCAGGCCCGACAAGCCAGTCTGCAACCTTCAGACAGCCATGGGACACTAAGGGTCTCTATTTTCAGATGTCCCGCAGCTTTCACCTTGTTAAAGGCGTCGGGGCATTGTCCTTGGCACACCTCCAGCTAAACCGGGACAGCACTATGCAGATTTGATTGCTTGTGAAGTGATTTGGAGCAACCAGGGGCTTAACTGTATGAGAAATGAGTGACCCTTACAACACGCTGTGAAACCAGAAGCCTCCTAGTTCATGCAGAGAGGACTATAGGAAATGATGCGTAAATCAGTGTTCCTCAAAGAAAGACTTCTGTTCAGTTCTTGCATTGAAAAAAAAAAAAAGTTCAATAAACTTAATTCAATTAAATTGATGAAAATGTTTACCTAATGAAATTATGGATTTTTTTTTTACTCTCTGGTGCTCTTCTGGTTGGTCAAAAAGGACGTTTTTTTTTCCAATGAAATTAATGTAGGCTTATGCAACAATATGTTGTGTTTTTAGGAGATTTTATGGTACTAAATTATATTTACGCTGTATTTAAAATCCATTTATTCACGTTTTGAGCATATACCTGAAAATTTAATTTCCAACTTAAACTGTCGTAAATCTTGAATGCTTAAGTGTGATCTCTTTTCAAACACTTGTCAGTTATTGCTAAAGTAAAAAAAAGTTTTTACCTTTTAAAAGTGAAAAAAGTTACAGAATTTGACGTTTATTGTTATGAAAATTTTGTTATGAAATGTATATTTTCAAAAACATGTTTTACTCCAAAACTGTGAGAAAATCTAAACAAGATGTGATGAGCTTACAGTAAGATTGGGTTTTGCAACAGTACCAAAAGTTTCCACTAATTCGTCTCCCATTCATTTCCAATATTTTACCTGTTCGAATCATGATTTGTGTTCACATATAAAGTGCCAAAACCTTTACCAAGTTTCGTACCATTTCGTAGTTTTTACTCTTGTCTTAAAAAGTCCACAGATGATTCCTTATTCTTAGATCTTCTCAGTGTTTGACTTTTGCACCATCCCAACTTATTTATTTGAACTCAAAACCATCAGGCAACATGCCAACCCACAAACGAAAACAGAATCAGAGAACTTTTATCAATTAGCCTCGATAAAGATGACAGAATATTGAGTACAATGTTCATTTTCAAAAGGAAACACACGTGTTTTGTCTTAAAACAATGTAATAGTGTCGAGCCCGCTCTAAGTAGCGCTAAATAAGCCCATTGAGTCGTTTCCTGGCTGAGGGGATCCAAACCAAACATTGATCCAAGCTGAACTCATGGATGTTTGCGTTCATTGATAGGGCCGTTTAAAGACCCTCAGTGCAGGTTTAGACAAACAGTTGGCACCGTGTTTGAACAGCTCACAGCATTAACCCATCTGTTTCATCTGACACATTAACGTGCATTAATCATCACATGCTGTATAATAGAGCATTTGTCTGTCTTGAGAGTCTATGGTGGAAATTTAGAATAGGTTAGAAAAAGTGACAGGAAATCATATAAAATCTCATGGAGATTTGGAACTACATATTCTGGCAAGATATGCAGAGATAAGGCCCGTTCAATAAACTTGCTATGCTCTTCAAGTTAAAGTGCCATTGCACAATGCACCAGGGACGAAAACCCTCTCGTGGATTATCTCAGATTTTCATCAGAGCTGTTGAGAAAGCCCTATTTGTTTTCAGCGTGTACGGCGGGGAAGTGTAACGTAAAATGCAGACCAGCTATATATTTCATTCTTTATAAAGATGAAGTGCAAACTCATAGAACCCAGACAACCACAGTACAACCTTAGTCCTTTTTAGTGTCAGTGTCAGTTCAGTTAACTTATTAAGACTATATTTAAAAATAATTCTTCTTATATATTTGTATGTACAGTATTCAATTCAGCTATTAAAATTTCAGTTAAATTTTGTTTGGTTCAATGTAGTTAAGTTCAACAAAACTGTTGGCAAATGTCATTTCTTACTGAAGCAGATGTTCCATTATGTTTACAGGTTCAGTCAGTTAAAGGATAATTCCAGTATTTAGCACTTTGAGTCTATTTTCTAGTTTGTTTTGGATGAACTAGAGTGGTGGACACAGAAATGTTGACAATGGGTCCTGTCTCGACTTTTTGACTCTGTCTCTGAGCCTCTGAGCGCTTCAGAGTGGCTGTCTATGGGCATGCACAAACATGTCCTTAAAACAACCCTTAACGTCAGTTTTCAAAACTGTGCAACTCACCGAGTGGTTAGTGGTGTTCGTTGATGTTCCAAAACAAGTAGCGTAGCACAACACAGTTTCTGTCGTGTTTTATTTGCCATTTTGTAAAATCGCATTGATGTCTGTTGGAGGACTCATTGCTCGCTGATATTACTGCGCTACCGGAGTGTGCTAAACGCTTCAGACTCTAATATCGAGCGGAAGTTTATACGCGGCTGTGAGGTATCTGAAACAATTGTTCCACTATAGTAAATAACACGGATTGAAATCATAAATTGCGCCGATATATTTGTTTTTAATCATCATTGAACACCATAACCACTCGGTGAGCGGTCAGAGGCGATTCTAAAATAGTCAAAAAGTCGAGACAGGACCCATCGTCAAACTTTCTGTGTCCACCACTCTAGTTCATCCAAAACAAAAAAGAAAATAGACTCAAAGTGCTAAATACCGGAATTATCCTTTAAGCTATAAGTTCAAGTTTGTTCAGCTCGATTAAATTCACTTCAACACAGTTCAGTTAGGGTGTGTTCATAATTGTAGATCGGTTTGCATGGTTCTTTGTTCCTGGTTCACTTAGCGTTCACACTGACTTAACATCGAACCTAAAGGCACAGGGATGTTCACAACTTGATTGGTCGGCTTTTATGACATATATTTTGTGACAGTACTTCCAATCTTCCAAAACAATGCTGTGTGCATTGCTAAATGTACCAAACGGTGATGGGCAACATCGCAATATGGCGAGACAAAACTGAATGCTCGAGCATTCTGTCCTTTTTAGGGTCACATCTTGTGACATCCCGTCCAGTTTTTGGTCCGTGTTGTGTTCATATTTTATACGAACTGCACCAGAGAGCTTGTTTGGTACGCATGTATCATTCCTATTTTGCACCCGCGCAAAGCGGGCTTTTCCCTTCACAGACGCACGTCGGTAAACTAGGAAATTAACTTGCGCTCCCTGGGCGGGTCGGCGCAAAAAGGAGGCGTGTTTCGGCGCAAACATTCCCTAGTGCTATTTTGCAGTTCCAGAAAACAATTCCGCCTGACCAGAAAAAACCTGATCTAAAGTCAGTGGCGCGTGGCGCGCTATTTTAAGCGCGCATGCTTGGCCATAATGTAGCGGGTGCACAACGCGCATACACTTTGATTCTCTCATCAACACAGATGCAGCAGTTTTTATTTTTGCAAATCATACATTATAACAAGGAAAAATATTAACATGTAAAGGAAATCATTGTGGTTTCCATGAAGATGTAAAAAAATTTAGGCCTAAACCTAGCTTACACATTTACCCAAATGTTTCAGGCTAATTGTAGTAATGACGGATCAGACCTGTTTGCCCAATAGTGGCAAGACACATATGTATATAAGGACATCTGACAAATTAGTTTGTCCATCAAGAACCAGGGAAAAAAGCTGTCTCCTCGGCTGTGAACCGCTCCTGGCGCGCTCCTGGTAAATCCGCCATAATAATAGCAATCCGCCATGCAACATGCGCACCCGCTCTTAAAGGGTATGTTGGATGACGCTCTGATTGGTTTATTTCACGTTGCGCCCAAACCACACCTATGAATAATGAAGACCAACCCCTTTTAAACTTGCGTCGGGCGCAAGAGTCATTTATCCCGCCGGTAAAATAGCAACAGTGCCCAAGACCCGCCCACAAAGTTAATTGCGCTTGATACTTGCGTTCCAGATCGTTAAAATAGGGCCCAGAGAGTAAACGGTTATACGCATTTGGCGTGCTGTCCGGGGCTTCGAGCTCAGAAATTGGGCCCGAACCCAGAGTACTCCCCCCTATCTCTGGTTAGGAAGATAATCAGGCAAGGAGATGGGGTGGTGGAGGGATGCTGAAAACTGTCGAGGAATATGGGTGTTTTCGACTGCGTATATTTATGGGCTTTACTCATAGTGATTGAGTGGACCTGTTGACCTGAATGACTTGATTGTTTGATCATTCGAACGTGTTTCTCCAGAACCTTGTTAATAAAACATGTTTTGGATGTTCAGTAAGTTCTGTCTGGCAATACGTCATAAAAGCTGACCAATCAGGTTGTGAATACATTCCTAGGTTCGATATTTTTTGGTTCGGAGATAAAAATGCCAATCTGAACGCTAATCGGACCAGGACTAAATGTTGTTGTTTTTTGGTCCAGATCAAACAAACCAGGCGAACATGTGAACAAAACCATTTAAATGAACCGCACTAACAGAGCAATCGTTTAAATCGAACAAATGCCAAGTGTGAACACAACACACAATTCAGTAAAGTTCAATTCATTTTAGTAAATTGAAGCCTACATGTAATTTATTTCCTGTTCATTAAGTTTTAGTTCGTTCATTTTAACTCAGCTTTTCAAATAAATTCTGTTCGGTTAAGCAAGGTTCAGTTCAGTTCATGTTTATTTCCCTTAGATTTAATTCAGCTTAGTTCTATTTATTCAATTATTCAGTTGTATTTAGTTCAGAGATAACAGAGTACGTCCTGATTGTAACAATAAAACATGCATTTTCTATGAAGCTGCTTTGAAACAATGTATAGACCCTTTTCACACTTCAAATGGTCCACTGTGAAAAGCATTAGAAATAAACTTGAATTGAATTCAGCTTAATTCAGTTCGTTTAAGGTAGTCATTTCTCACTGAAGCAGATGTTCCATTTTTTGGTTTGGTTAAGATCATTTCAGTTGACCTCAGCTAAGTTTAGTTCCCTTAAAGTTAATTAAAATATTCAGTTCAGTTCAATATGGTTGGGTTGAGTTGAGTTCAGTTTAATTTAATTTAGTTCCATGAAACTGCTGGCTGCTGAACAGCATTTTTAAATGTAACAGATTGTGAACATGTTTTAGTGACTCAGATACAGACGTTTAATGAAGTATTTCCTTGATGATTAGCTTTCGTTGGTTGAGGGTTTTTTCCATTTCAGCCACATAATACAGAAACTGTCAAACCAGCAGTGCCTCGGGTTGTTTTTTTACTTTAGCGCAGTGAAAGAAGTTTTTCTTGCTCCCCTTGGTGCTCCTAACACAAGTTCAGGTTTTCTAGGAAGCACCTGCTCTCATGTGTTTTCAATAAAGTCAATCATGATGGCAAGACTTTTTATTATTTAAAAGGGGTGGAAAGTAAATGTACATATAACTTTTATGCACTTGTATAATATTTGACTTTTTCATGCATAATGTCTCTAGGATAGGACACATTGATCTATTCCTTCAAACTTAAATAAAGTTAAAACTGCACATTTGTGTTTATCAAACTCTTATGTTTCTGATTAATAAAATTTAAAAGAAGGAAATCGAAAAGTTATAACAAAAAGCCATTTTTATTCTCGAAGACAAATGATACAATCATCAGAAACGCTCAAAAATCTCACAATATTTTACTGGATTGTTTGTCCCATACAAACAGGTTAAAGTTTCACAAACAGAACTGTTGAAACTGAAACATCTGTACAGTATTTGCAAGGAAATTGTTTACAAACAAAGCATTGTGATGAATCAAAATAATGCATATTTCAATATCACTGTGTTTCCAGGGTCCAGAAACGAAAATAACAAAGCGCGAAATATGTTGCAGAAGCATTTGGTTTTCTTCATATTTAAAATTGACCTTGCGTACTGGCAATATAAATGAAATTTGCAAATAGATATTCCATAGGAGAATCCCAAAACTTTCTGAATGTCTGTGGAAAAAGACAAAACGTCTGTAAATGAAATCTCAATGCTTCTTGTAATATATAGAACAGATATAAATAGTCTTATGGAAGAAATCTCAGCTACTTGACCCAGAAGTTGTAAGACTCTTGCAAGGGTATACATAAAAAAAAGGGTGAATGAAAAAACATAGTAAAACGTCCAAAAGCAAATCAATATTTTGGCCCTGTGACATGTTTGATTAAGACAGACCAATGTTGTTCTTGTGTTATCAGGCATGTTGAAGCAATTAATTCATAAAAAGTTAACAGTGCAGAGGTTCTTTACATTAGCAGTTCCCTGCTTGCAGTTTTTGTAAACATTCTGTAAACATAAACGCTCTCCTAACAACCAGAAGACACCATGGTAAAGAAAAGGCAAACTCAAATAGTGGGGCAGTCAAGGACAGCATAAGTGAACTCAAAGAAATGGGGTTTAATACTGTACAGAACAAATAGCCGGGGTAACAAACACATACAGGGTTGTTTTGAGCTCAGATTGGTTGTTTCTACAAATATGCATATTGATATTTATTCAAAAGTATTTTGAAGTTAACATTGTACTGGATTTATTTGACGGTAATTTATTGAATTTATTGTGTCGGTTAGTCTGGGAAGGACATTTCCTTAATTGTCATAATGTCATAATGCAAAAAAGGCCTTGTTTTCTTCATGCAAAATATAACTTCTCGAGTAAAATATGACCCAGACATTTATCGGTGTTCTTAATATCTGGCATTTAGGCTTCATTTGTTTTACATCCCTTTAAAAGAAGTGCTTTGTTCTACACAAAAATAGAAATAAAAAAGACAAGTGACATTATTTTCATAGGGCGCTGCCAGCAGCCTGTTATCTTACACTTTATCAAGTGCCACTTGTTGTTGAATCCAGATACATAAACATTAATCATGAAATATGCCAACTACAAAGTGTAAAGAAAAATCACATCATTACAAATATAATCGTTTCAAAATTGGTATGTGTTCTCGTCAGTGATCATTTTATCCCATCTCGTTTTGGTTTGTTGACCAATAAATAAATTCTAGAAATTGAGATGATAAGCTTTTCCAGGTAAATTATTACATTTGATTGTCTGTTCAGTTTGCTTCTTAAATCTTAAATTTGCCAGTACTTCTATCAGAGATTTCCTTGTTTTCGTGTGTTGTCTAAAATGCCAGTGATATTCAAATATTTTGATTGTATTGTACCTCATGAACATTTGCACACAGCTTCAGACATTTCAGAGTTTGGTTGTACAGTTTGCATAGTGTTTAACCAACCTACAAAGTGCAGTGAACCATCCAGTTATAGAAGAGAAGGCTGATTATTGCATTGTTTATGATTTCATATCTGCACAAGGGACTGAAACTGATCGTTTTGCATGCGTGAGATTTTATCATGCCTGTATCTGAAGATGCAGAGATTTAGGCCACTGCTGCAAGAGTTTGGTCGTTCTTGTAGTCACCAAAAACATTAAATAAAAAATTCCATCTAAAATAAATTAACTTGCTAAACATTGGATACCAAAATAAAACAAGTGGAGAGTGCAGGACGTCACCTCTCGTAACATATCTTTGTACATTTCTTGATTGTTTTTGTTATAGATGTTACTCAGATTTACTCAGTCTAGAACATTTCTGGATGTCTTAATGCTTGCTACTTCATGTTATTAATATAAAAACATTTCAGACTGAGATATTATTCTGAGAAAAATAATCTTACAATGAGATATCTTTCCTTCATTGCTTGCGTACCATTGGATTTTCTTTTTGGTTGCTTTACAATAATAACAATAATAATAACAAAACATTTAAATTACAAAACGAGTAAATATTTCATTAAGTTATTAATAGATGTCCCAAAAATAATATTCAAACATCTTCAATTTTGTCCCTCTAAACACATTGCATAATTTAAAGTTTATATGGCTTATATTGCTTCTCAATCAGTACCGTTTAGTACCATTTCATACATAAATTAAAATAATCAGAGGGAATTTCAATAAGCTGACTTCTAACACGCATAAATAAAAAAGTTGCTTTCAGTGTTAAGAAATGCTAAATTAGACCGAGTTAGTATAAAATATTCGGAGCCAAAAATATGTATGCATCCCAATTGCAATGAAAGTTTACTCTAGGACAGGCAAAGGGATAGTTCATCCAAAAATTAAGTTCTGGCAACATTTACTCTTAAATATTGGTCTGTTCTTTACACAAAGCTACTGAATGCCTTCAGAATAATTAGAATATATAGCGCAAAATCTGCCAGTTTTTTGGTGTTGAAGCACCATGATCAGCTGTCAAGCTTCAAAAACCACATTAAATAGGATTTTAGAGCTTTTTTTGGACCTTTATGCTTTCATTGTGTTTAAATGTGCAGCATTAACATTGCGCTAAACATCTGATTTTGTGTTCGTCAAAAGAAAGAATGTCAACTTTCTTAAATCAAGATACATTTACTTGAGAAGCAAAATGACATAATATAGTCTTATTTATCTGAAAAATTCCTACAATTAAGTGACTTTATCCTTAATTAACTGACCCTATACCTATATATTTTTCTTACCCTATAACTCACTTAATTTGGATAATTTTTTAAGGAAAAAAGACTTTATACCTCAAGTAATTTTGCTTCTCAAGTAAATGTATCTTTATTTAAAGAGTTACTTCAACCAAAAATGAAAATTTACTCACCCTCATGTCGTTCCAAACCCGCAAGACTTTCGTTCAAAAAGCTCAAACGTGCTGCGTAACACGAGAATGAACCTCATTGGTTCTTGCAGAAGCTCAAATGTGATGCGTAACACGAGAATGAACCTCATTGGTTCTTGCAGAAGCTCAAATGTGATGCGTAACACGAGAATGAACCTCATTGGTTCTTACAGAAGCTTAAACGTGATGCGTAACACGAGAATGAACCTCATTGGTTCTTGCAGAAGCTCAAATGTGATGCGTAACACGAGAATGAACCTCATTGGTTCTTACAGAAGCTTAAACGTGATGCGTAACACGAGAATGAACCTCATTGGTTCTTGCAGAAGCTTAAACGTGATGCGTAACACGAGAATGAACCTCATTGGTTCTTACAGAAGCTTAAACGTGATGCGTAACACGAGAATGAACCTCATTGGTTCTTGCAGAAGCTTAAACGTGATGCGTAACACGAGAATGAACCTCATTGGTTCTTACAGAAGCTTAAACGTGATGCGTAACACCAGAATGAACTGTTGTGTGAGTTCAGTTGATGAATGTGGATTAGTTTAACGATCTCTTTATTAAATCTTTGAATCGACAAAGTTGCGTAAATAACACGAAGGGACAGGAATCTCTCAAATTTCATCAAAAAACTCATGAGGGTGAGTGATTAATGACAGCATTTTACATTTTGGGTGAACCATCTCTTTAAGAACTTTGTATTATCTAAAGTTGTACAAAAAAATCCTTTTAAAACGATATGAGGCAGTACATTTTTAATTTTTTGAGTGAACTATTTCTTTAAATTCAGTGACCGGCGTTTGTTACATCACCGATATAGCCGATGTGGAATGTCAGATGAATCAGACTAATGCCATAAATCGTCATCTGTATCAGAAAATCAAAACAACATCAGTGTAGTCATAAAATACACTGCAACCATTCAACAATGAGTACCAACGAGTTTGTGCTTCAAATCCAAGCATGCCTAAATGCAACTATCTCTCGCACTCTGTCTTTAAGGCTAACAGTGCTGCGTTGAGGTCTCTATTGGACCCTATTGAGCCTATTGGGACGGTTCAACCAGGCCGACTCAATAGGGTCGCCAGACGGACTCGTCCATCCTGCCGCTGGAGTTGAGCACGGTGGGCGAGCTGCTGTGACTGCCGTCTGCCTCGCCCCCGTCCGCCTGGTTGGGCAGGTTTGGGTTGATGAGGGAGCTGCCGGTGGACGCGCTAGTGCAAGGCGGAAGCATCCTGGAAGGGGACCGGTCTCCCCCCGGCACCATGGAGAACTGGTACGACCCGGACGAGGCGCCGTAGTAGAGATAGGGCGTGCTGCTGGTCTGGAAGGGCCCGCTCTGGTTCTGGGTGGAGCCGGGGTACGGGGGAGGCAGGTAGGTGTGGTAGTGGGTGTTGGTGGAGATGCCCAGGGACATGCCGGAGGTGACCGGAGTGGGGGTGTACGTGAACGTCGTGGGATAGTGCATTCTGGGACTGGGGAAACGGCTTTCTGTGAGCGTGGACAGGCCGGGAAACTGACGTTCAAACTGCCGAGGGTCAGCCGAGAACGGACTGAGATCCGACGTACCTGGTGGATAGAAAAGAACAGTTTTTCAGTGATTTTTAATTCGGAAATAGTGTTCTGTCAGTGGGGTCCAAAAATCTGGGAGCACTAGGAAAATGCTATTATTGTAATTATTATACTTTTTTCAATACAGTTTCCATTATATTCATTGTAGTGTGCATTTTAACTTAATTTTACATACAACTTAAAGGAGTAGTTTTGCTGATAATTTACTCACCCCCATGTCATCCAAGATGTCCATGTCTTTCTGTCTTCAGTTGAAAAGAAATTAAGGTTTTTGATGAAAACATTCCAGGATTTTCTCCATATAATGGACTTCATTGGGACCCAAACGGTTCAAGGTCCAAATGACAGTTTCAGTGCAGCTTCAAAGGGCTTTAAACGATATCAGACGATGAATAAGGGTCTTATCTAGCGAAACCATCGCTCATTTAAAAAATAAATAACAAAGTTTAAGTTTTTTAAGCACAAATGCTCGCCTTGCTCTGTTCTGTGATGAGCGTTCGTGACTGTCCTGTTCGAACTCGTTCATCAAAATTAACAAATCTTTTTTCGAGTCATGACTCGAAGGGTCCTAGATAAGACCCTTATTCATCGTCTGGAGTCGTTTAAAGCCATTTGAAGCTGCACTGAAACTGTCATTTGGACCTTGAACCGTTTGGCTCCCAATGAAGTCCATTATATGGAGAAAATCCTGGAATGTTTTCATCAAAAACCTTAATTTCTTTTCGACTGAAGAAAGAAAGACGTGGACATCTTGGATGACATGGGGGTGAGTAAATTATCAGCAAAGGTTTTTTTAAAAATGAACTACTCCTTTAAGTTATGTACCAGATACAGTTAAACCAAAATGTATTCAGACAGCTTCAACATTTTTCACATTATCACAGTTTATTCGCTATAGTTTAGAAAATGGTAATAAAATATGACAAAATCTTGATATTTCACTGGTTTTGGCCATTCTTCTGTTAGACTTGACTTGACAAATGAACTGTGTTGAATATCTGTCAGCTGTAAAATTTAAGTACACAATTAGAGAATACCAATTTAGGTCAACCAATTACCAAGCAAAGCTTAATTTTCTTCAGTCTGTGCTGTAAAACGGTCGCGTTAGCAATTAAAGAAAAAAAAAATACTTGAGCAAAACATGGTCAGGTCAAAGTGTCTGAATAATTTTTGGTCCCAAATTTTGATAAATTGTACTGGTAGTCCACTGTATGAAGAATTTTTGGGTGTAATATGTCACAGTTGACTTTATTTTGCTATCCTCACTTACATATGTCCTGCACCCACTAGTAAAAAAAATATCTGGTGTCTGAATAATTTTTGGTTTGACTGTAAATGCTCTGATTATAAAAGTAAATAAAACAATCTAAAACACTGCTATGGGTAACTAACTCTCAGCTATTATAGTGTAAATTCATTAGCTCACCTTTGACATCCTATGTTACGTATTCGTTTTTGTATCCTGATTACAAAACAAATGATATAATTTTATATTTATAGATTTGTAAAGATATAGCCCCTTTAAAAAGCATCAAAATAGCTATCTTCTGTTTGTTAGTAGTTTGTATAAGACTATTTTGACTGTAACCACTTTGAAACTCAGGATTAAAGCTACTCATAATTTAAATAGCTTCACCCACACCAATTTAGACTGAAATGAATAAAAGGACATTGTTAAAACAGACAGAAGAGGGCGCTGTCAAACTTAATTCACACAACTCAAAGTACCTAGCCTAACACAAAACTCCCCTTTATAAACTGGATTTTTCTTTGCTTCAAAATGATGAAACAGTCAATATTTAAAGAAGTAATAATGAAGAGGCTTTCCCAAACAATTTGAAAACAACCAGATTCAGTGTTTGAGACATGCTAAGGTATGAAAGTGTCATATCTTTGTAAAATAAGTCTTCTCGGTGCAAGAAAAAAGTACACACAGTAAACTGTATTAAAATACGGGAGTGAATCCCCTAAATTATTGTTCCATGTGTGTACGGACCACGACTCCATCCTGAAATTGCAATTGACAAAAGCCAAGCAAATCCTCCAAGGTTAGCAAACAAAACGGAACTGTCCCCAGACAAACCACGTTTTTATTTTCTCCATTCTGTCACCAATGGAGTTGTGGATCCTTGCCACTGTCACCTCTGTTCTTGTTCAGTTGTGGACCTTTAATACTCAACAATATTATTCAACTTTTTTTAATGGATGTCAATGGAAGAGAGGCTTCACTATCTATGCTGAATGAACTACTTTTGTGGGAAAACAGATTATAATTTAATGAATCGACAACCTAATGGCTAATGTTTGCCATTGAGCATTAGTTTTAGATTGATCCATTGATAGAGCTTACATTGAAATATTTTTTTTTTATAAAAGAAGTCAAGGACAATTTTTGCCTCAGGTAGGACAGCTCTTCTCATTAATTTCTATGGTATCAGCAAACAGTGATTGCCTGTTGTGCAATTCTGAAAGAAACTCACTGACACCAGGCTGTAATGTGATTGGTTATCAAGGCACACATGATCCAAGTTAGACATTACACTTTCGACACTCGTATCTCCTGATAATAAGTAAAAATTACAGAAACCAGAGTCAAAATGTTCTGCGATTTTAACCCCTCTTCCACAGAGGCGTTGTGTTTTGTTTATGTTAAAGTAGGATACAGTAAAATAAAGTCGCAAAATTTTGGTCGTTTTCAATATAAATCATTTGGATTTATCTCAGTTTGGCTTGTTCTTGTTCGCTGTTTTTCAAGGCTCATACCTCTTTTTTTAGGAAAAAACATATTGACCAGCAGACCAACAGAACTGACCAGCAGAAGAAATTGGCTCATCTTGTTTGTCAGGCTTTCAGCAAAACATAAACATGAATTAAATGTTTAGTTGCGAGCTGAATTACACAATGCTTGGGTTGATTCAAGGTCAAGATGAAGACTAATGCTGCAAAAATGTCACCGGGCCATAAAATATCAATATGCAAACTAACTGTCAACCGGTGCTGACACGCTTCTGGAAGGCTTTGAGTTTCACTGTCGGCTGTTTGTTTCTTCACTGAAGGTTGTCCAGGGGTTTGTATGTGAATGTGTCGTGTGCGCTCACATGCACAAACACACGCATCCTTGCATTTATATGAATATCAAAGAGAAATGTCGGAATAAACTGGGAGCGCACATGGAATCGCTTAGAGGAAAAAACAGTTTCCACAGGATGCATAATGAGCAGTCTCAGATGTGGTGGCATGTCTGCGATTAGCCGAAGAGAAGGGCCGATCTTCTCTCTTAGAACCACAAGATGTTTTTAAATTATAAACCACTAATGGGCTGTGACTCCCCGAACCCCAGGAGAGAGAATCCCAGAGGAACATCTTATCATCTCCTCATCTCCACATCTGTCTATTTCTGCACTGTGTATTCATCATGATCTGCTTTTCAAATGGAGCCGCCTGCTAAATTAAAGGGTATAAATAAACAATCCTAAACTCCTCTCCTCTCCTCTCCTCTTTTCTTTTCTTTTCTTTCCACTCCATTTCCCCTTTCCTTTCCGTTCTTTTCCTTTCCTCTCCTTTCCCATTTCAACTTCCCCTTTTCTTAGAATTTTAGAGAACAGAATTTCTTTCTGTTTCTCCTTGTCTTTCCCGTTATTTCCCCTTTCCCATTTCCACTCCATTTCCCCTTTCCTTTCCTTTCCTTTCCTTTCCTTTCCTTTCCTTTCCTTTCCTTTCCTTTCCTTTCCTTTCCTTTCCTTTCCTTTCCTTTCCTTTCCTTTCCTTTCCCTTTCCCATTTCAACTTCCCCTTTTCTTAGCTTTCTATTTTCCATTTCTTTTCCCATTTCCCCTTTCCTTTACAAATTAAAATATTTTCCCTTTTTCTTTTCTTTATTTCAAACAAACCAAGATATTTTCCTTTCATTTTTCTCTACCAAAATAATTTTCTTTCCGTTTCTCCCTGTCTTTCCTGTTATTTCCCCTTTCCCATTTCCCCTTTTCATTCCCCTTTCCATTTCTAATTTTCTTTCCGTCAAACCCTCTCTTATCTAATCTCATCTCATCTCTCCTCTCAGCGTGTTGCTGAGGTAAAGCACTCCTTAATGCCGATAAATCCAGCGGTGTGTTTTGTGTCAGAGGATGTGCTGGATTAGGAGCGGTCGCATGACGTTCGCGAGCGCCTTTATGAGTGACAGCTCGGCAAACTTTATAGAACATGTGTGGCCAATTATGAGCAGATTGCCTCTTCACGTTATCAACTCTTGACATTTCAAACCAAACAAAAAAGACACTTCAGGCAGACAGTGCAGAAGAGAGGAGACCCTAGTCACTTTTCCAAAACAATGACAGAAATTCACATATACAACCTTCAATCACCATTAAAGTCCCTCTTTGCTGCAGACATTCACGAGAATGAACCCATTATGCTATCAGCTCTTGCCAGACCCTTTTTGGCTAAACTCAATACAACATCAATCACTTTGTATTACAGGGATGGTGTGGTCTAGTGAAGCTCAAGGCTGGTAACCAAGAGGACCATGTGGGTTCAAACTGTGAACTATCACCAGTGTGGCCTATATGACCTCAGGTTGCTTCAGGGCTACTTTGAGAAGATACATTAAAGGATAATTCTGGTATTCAGCACTTTGAGTCTATTTTCTAGTTTGTTTTGGATAAACTACTGTGGTGGACAAAGAAATTTTGACGATGAATCCTGTCTCGACTTTTTGACTCTTTTAGAATCGCCTCTGACCGCTTCAGAGTGGCTGTCTATGAGCATGCACAAACATGTGCTTAAAACAACCCTTAACGTTCGTTTTCAAAACTGTGCAACTCACCGAGTGGTTAGTGGTGTTCGTTGATGATTAAAAACATATATCGGCACAATGTATGATTTGTTATTTGCTATAGTGGAACTATTTTTTCAGATACCTCACAACCGCGTATTACTTCCGCTCGATACAAAATGCCAAATAAAACACGACAGAAACTGTATTTCGCTACGCTACTTGTTTTGGAACATCAACGAACACCACTAACCACTCGGTGAGTTGCACAGTTTTGAAAACGAAGGTTAAGAGTTGTTTTAAGGACAAGTTTGTGCATGCCCATAGACAGCCACTCTGAAGCGGTCAGAGGCGATTCTAAAAGAGTCAAAAAGTCGAGACAGGACCCATTGTCAACCACTCTAGTTCATCCAAAACAAACTAGAAAATAGACTCAAAGTGCTAAATACCGGGATTATCCTTTAAGTCGTTCACACAGAATGCATTTTTTCCATTCCAATACGCTACTTTTCCATTGTTTTTCTATGTAAATACGCGCTAGTTGTGTATAACCATTGCGCTCGAGTCTTGTGTCTTTAGCAGCGTCTCGCACAAAACGCGGAGCTCAAGTTCAAATCTGGGGCTGGTGGCAAAAACTACAGACTAGTCTTAAAAGTTAGTCATTAAGTTAGATCCTAACTTAAGTTACATAAAAGGCAGATTGTTCTTATTTGAATGGGAAAAGTAAAACTGATTACCTGGTAAGTAACTGCTAGTTGGCCAAACTAGTTCTTAAGACACAGTCTTAACATAGTGGCTAAGTTTATGCAACTGGCCCCAGTTTTAAGAAACCTGTCTCGAGACCTTGCGTTTTCCCCATTCCACAGCGTTTTTCGAAGCAAAAGCACGTTCTGTGTGAACGAGCCCTACGAAGCAACTAACAAAAACGTATTATTTTGTACGTTTTTGTAAATGTACACTACTGTTCAAAAATGTACGTCAATAATCATTTTTTTTTTAAGAAATTACTTATTTTATTTAGCAAGGATGCATTAAATTGATCAAACGTGACAATGAAGACATTTATAATGTCATAAAAGATTTCCATTTTAAATAAATGCTGTTCTTTTGAACTTTTTATCCATCAAAGATTCCTGAAAAAAAGTATCGGCTTCCACAAAAATATTAAACTGTTCTCAACATAATATTAATAATAATCAGAAATGTTTTGCATTTTAGAATGATTTCTGAAGGATCGTGTGACACTAAAGACTGGAGTAATGATGCTGAAAATTCAGCTTTGCATCACAGGAATATTTTTTTTTAAAATATATTCGAATAGAAAACAGATATTTTGAAATTTTATTGATATTTTTGATTCAATAAATTCAACCTTGGTGAGCATTAGAGACATCTTTCTAAATCATGGTATATATTTTTTAAAGGGTAATCATTCGGTACCATGATAGAAGACAAAGAATACCACAACATGGTTATTTTTTTTAAATACCTTGGATTACCATTTAAATACCATGATTTAGAGTCGTGCATGTTTTGCAGACGTGCACCTTAAAGTACATGATAATTAGATCGTTTGGCAGATGCTTTCATCCAAAGCCACTTTCTTTTTAAATCAAGGTATATATTTGATCCGCATATGCATTCTGTGTCATTGCATATTTCAAAGTACTGTAATTTTAAATCACCCTCCTTAAACATACTTTCACAACCGGGGACAATCAAAGTTCTTTACGGTCCTCCAGTGTCCCGTGATCGCAATCTGATAATTCATCTCTTTCTGTGTAATATTATTCATGCCTTCATCTGCGTCCTTATCAGTCACCAGTTCTCTCTGGCTGAAAGCTGTAACACGAGCCCACGATAGAGAAGAATAGCCCCGCAGAGCAGCTGCAGAGGGTGCGATGCGTCCCGGACGTGTCTTCTCCGAGCTGAGCCATTCAGCGGCGCTCAGGGGAAGAATAGGGGGCGTTAGGACCAAGAGGTGCGTGTGTCTCTTTGAGGAAAGAACAAAGGCTGACATCTCCAAGATGAAAGCCGGGTGAAATCTAAACTAATCAAACCCAACGACGCAGCTGGCCGGGGTTCAAAAAGCAGCCACACCAAGAAGTCATTTAAACTTTCACATTCGCTTCAGGCTCAAAGAAATCAGTTAGGGTGGGGAGCCAAAAAAAAAAGAGTTCAAAAACCAACCTGGCGGAGAGTCAAACAGGTGTATTAAAGACATCGTCCACGCTGTGTGTTTGTTTCAAAATGAACCCCTAAAGGCTGGGTGGACCACGATCTGGTGCCTATTTCATCAATAAAGGCACAGTCACTGCAAACTCTTCCAAAGGTTTGGCATCAAGAGCGTTTGTGTGGCTGACGAGAAATATTTTCCCCATCTAAAACTGTTATGAGCTCATATGTATTGAAATGCAATTTTAAAACAATGAAATGCAATTTTTTGTCTTTCCTAGATCATTTTAACCCTCTGGTGCTCTTCGAGTGGCGGTTATTTTTATTTCAATGAAAGGAATTGACTATATTTTAGTTTGATGATCTTAAAAAATGGTCGTGATTTTAACGGTAAAAGAGCGTTTAAAAATTGTTAATTGGTTAACAGAAAGTTTGCTTACTATATACGGTAAATAACTGTGATAGATCTAACGGTAAGCTACATTTAATGTAATTTTACTGTAAAATACCGTTAAATTTACAGTTTTTGAAAGTGAAAAAGAACAACTCATTGTATAATTTACAGTGAAAAAACGTAAATTGACATTCCCACAATTCCCTGCGTGACACTTCACATTTGATGTATTTTTGTTTAAATAACTATGTTTCTTCTTAGTTGTCTTAGTTATTTTCTAATCAGTTATGTACATTAGGGTTTTATGTTACATTTAATGTTGTTAAATTAATGTTTAATGCATTTTAAAATTTCATGTGTGTTACCATGATGGTGTTTAGTGTTTGTGCGAATGAAACTGTGCAGCTTCTATATATAAGTTTTAACTTTCTTGTGGAAGAGCTGTTTGTGATGAGTTTTGATTAATCATGTGACTCTCATCACTGCTGTGATGATTGACAGTTGTCAGTGTATTACAATGGTGCAAAGCAGAAATTAATAAATACATAAATAGGTTGGTAAATTAACATTATATCAGATAATGAAATACGGTTTATTACTGTAAATTTTAAGTTTAAGTAAAACCAATAAAGTCTGGACCATATTTTTGGAACTTGTAAAGTTCTGGCAACCACAGCTGCCGGTATTTTACCGTAAAAATGGCATTTTATTTTTTACAGTGTAATATTTAGTATTTTTGGGGGATTTTATGGTACTACATTATATTTACGCAGAAGTTATAATCCATAGACCTGAAATTAAATTTCCAACTTAAACTGTTGTAAATCTTGAATGTTTTAAAGCACAGACTTAAGTTTGATCTCTTTTTAAAAACAGCACTTATTGCCAAGTCAAAGCCATGAATCTAAACAAGTTGTGTTCCAAATTTGAGCTTGATATAAAAAAATTGAGCTTTCAGTAAGATTTTGTTTGGCCGCAGTACCAAAAGATTTCACTAGAACAAATTTGTCATTTCTGACCTCGAGGAGCACAAGTGTGATTTTTTTTTTTCAGGACCATTTAACCATTTCGAATCATGTCGATGATTTTTTTTTTTGTGTGTTCACATAGAAAGTGCAAACACATTTACCATGTTTCGTACCATTCTGATGAAGTAAAAAAAAAAAAAAAAAACATAACATTTTTAAGTCAAAAATGACTGAAGAGGACCATAATTTCACTGCTGGATCTTTTACAGTGATCTAGCGAGGACAAGTTTTAGAACTTATGACATTCACTTTCCCTGCATTCATATAAATTTGAACCTAAAATCCCAAAGTCCATGGACACATTATGCACTACACGCTAACCTTTTGATTTCCATGAGTCAGAAACTCTTGTTCCTTTTAAAGGCATTTCAAAAGGGAGTTGAGTTCAAAGACTCCATTGGAGAGGATGGGGGTTAGAGGAGATATTCTTTCAAATGCTCTCTATTTTTAAAGGTGCAATTGCTTGGAAGACATTTGCCCACAGGCGACGTAACAAACGCTTACAAAGCAGAAAGTTACCGCTGGAAAAATGCTTTGATTTGACTTCAGTGGAGAAAGAAGCGAATGAGTGTTTGGACAAATGTTCACGGCTAACACGATCAGCTGAGAAAGTAAATACAGACACATTGAGATACTCTATTTCCCACATTTCTCAAATGAGAGGTTGGCTGAGAAAGCGATAAGGCCCTCAGGAGAATTTTATTTCTCTGAGGGTGCTCTTTAATAGCTCAGTTATGATTCATGTAGCGTCAACAAGTGAAACTTCATTTCACTTCACTTCTTCTGAAATATGACGTTTTTCTGTGTGAAACAGGATATTCAATGCTAAAAAGGTAGGGTGGGGCTTGTTTTTTATCTTATCTGATAATTTCTAGCTGATTGGGTAATAAAAATTAGTGTATATAACATTGATGTTCGCAGGTACAGGCTGAAAAACTACATTTTGACTTCAAATATCAATTTGGACTCAAATGTCTGTCATACAATACCTTTACAAGGAACAAAAACAGACACTATTGTAAAACCCTAAGAGTATAAAGAGGGCTATAAAGTATGGAAGCCTGTTCCCGCCACAGAATAAAACATTTTAAAAGATAAGTGCGACTTTTTATCTCACAATTGTGAGATATGAAGTCAGAATTGCATGATATAAAGTCGCAATTGCGTGATATAAAGTCAGATTTTTGACATATAAACATAAACTCGCAATTCTGACTTTATGACACGCAATTTTGAGTTTATATCATGCAATTCTGACTTCATATCTCCCAATTGAGTGTTATAAAGTCAGAATTGTGAGATATAAACATACAATTCTGAGAAAAAAATTCAGAATTGCGAGTTTATTTCTTGCAATTGCGAGTTTATATCTCACAATTCTGATTTTATAACACGCAATTGCGACTTTATCAAACAGCTCAGATTATTTGATCTTGTTGAGAAATGCTTGAGTTTATAGCTGACTTTGACAGTCTTTGGCATCTATGCACAGTTTAAAACATTGTTGAGATCTGTTCTGAAATTCAGGTGGAAACTTAAGCAGAAGTCTCCATTTGTTCTGCTATTAATCTCGCTGCCGTCTAAAAGAAGTAGTTGAGATAATGAAGGTCTTATTAGTGATTTATGTGTGTGTACCTGAGAGGCGTCTTGGCACGTCGCTGATGGTGGGCAGGCCCGTGGCGCGGGTGGAGGACAGCGGGGTGGTGGAGTGGATGGAGGGAGATGTCATTTGGCTCAGGTAAGGAGTGTACGGCTGCTCGTAGGACCAGGGCGGAGAGGATTGTGCCTGCCGCGGATCTGTGAAGACGACACCAGTCAGAGACAATGCCACGATCTGCATTCAATAGCATCAAATATGCTTTTTTTGTGTGAGTGTGATTTATATGGCTGTCGACTTAACCAGGATAATTCCGTATTTAGCACTTTGAGTCTATTTTCTAATTGGTTTTGGATGAACTAGAGTGGTGGACACAGAAATTTTGACGATGAATCCTGTCTCGACTTTTTGACTCGTTTAGAATCGCCTCTGACCGCTTCAGAGTGGCTGTCTATGAGCATGCACAAACATGTCCTTAAAACAACCCTTAACCTTTGTTTTCAAAACTGTGCAACTCACCGAGTGGTTATGGTGTTCAATGATGATTAAAAACAAATATATCGGCGCAATGTATGATTTCAATCCGTGTTATTTGCTATAGTGGAACAATTTTTTCAGATACCTCACAACCGCGTATAAACTTCCGCTCGATATTTGAGTCTGAAGCGTTAGCACACTCCGGTAGCGCAGTAATATCAACGAGCAATGAGTCCTCCAACAGACATCAATGCGATTTTACAAAATGCCCAATAAAACACGACAGAAACTGGATTTTTACCACTAACCACTCGGTGAGTTGCACAGTTTTGAAAACGAACGTTAAGGGTTGTTTTAAGGACATGTTTGTGCATGCCCATAGACAGCCACTCTGAAGCTCTCAGAGGCGATTCTAAAATAGTCAAAAAGTCAAGACCGGACCATTGTCAACATTTCTGTCTCTAGTTCATCCAAAACAAACTAGAAAATAGACTCAAAATGTTAAATACCGGAATTATCCTTTAACCGTTCATTTAATTAATTAGCTGTGGGGAAAAATAACATTAAAATTATGCATTTAACGCACTCAGGACCAACGAAATTCATTCAGACAGTGGATTGGTGACAAACATGAAATAGGCCAACAACTCATGCCCCTGCATATTTATATCATGATATAGTTAAGCAATATCACACAAGTAACAAGCGTGTGATATTTTTTTGTCCCGAATAGCACAGTTTATATGTCATATTGATGTTTATACAACAGTTCAATAAATAAGAAGTTAGTATTGTGTCATATTTTAGAGACAATATTGTTGCATATTTTTGCCAATGAAAATATTACCTATAAAGCCAGAGCAGAACTTTTGTGAGTCTCCGAGCAACACACAACAGTGCTTCCTTTCTGAATGAATCCGCCGCGGTTTGAGCGAATCAATCGGGTGAACCAATGATTCAATGGCCCATTCATAAAGAGAGCCATTGAGGTGTTTCTCAAACGGAAGGCTGCATCTCGGCTGCCACTCATCAGTTTGAAGGATCCTTGGAAGGCAGCCTTCGTTTCGGGTCCATCATTCGGCTCATTTTGAAGGATGCATCGGATGTATCCTTCACGGCCTTAAATCACCACAATTCTTTACATATTCCAATTCACGAAAATAAACTGACGGAAAACGAGTCGGTACTGAGCTTGTCTAGAGTTTATGATGAAATGTAAGACAAAATAATGTTTTCGGACATGAAAGCATAGATGTTATCTTTTGTTTTGCTATAAATTAATCGCTAACACTAAACTGAGAATAATGTAAGCCACTGGGAGAGACAGACAGCTGTCATTCACTGTATTGCATTAATAAAAAGCAAGTGAATAAAGATTTGTAATACAAAGTATTTTTTCGTAATTTCGTATTTTTCTTATTAAATAGAGAATATAGAATTTTTTATATAGTAATATAATAATGATGGCATATGCATCATTCAAAACAATTGAAATAACAGAAATATTATTTACATTATAATGTAATTTTACTGCATATTTTTAATGACTTTAATGTTTTATATATAATTTAATTTACATATAATTAATACATTTCTTATATTTTGGGGTAACTAGGACATGTTTTTGAGGTTGTCCTTCTTTATGAGCAACATTTAATAAGACTCATTGTGCACACAAAGTGGGTGACCTTTTTGTTTTTATAACAATATGAAGACCAATCTGACTAGTATAAAAGGCCATGGTATGTAAATAGCTTAATCACATTCAGAGCCAAGAACGGTTTCCTGTTTGCTTTCTACAGTATTCTAGTAAACACAGCGTCTGCTCCGACAGGAGTGGGACTGGAGACCATCCAAGAGAATGGCAAACATTATGCAAACTCTAAAGCTGAGCGCATATGTGAAATAAAAAAAAAAATACCCCAAGCTCCAATATGCCAAAAGTGAAGCAGAAACTAATGAAAATATTTGGACAAATGTAATGGAATTAAAGCAATAGATCACCCAAAAATTTAAATCTGTCATTATTTACTCACTCTAATGTCGTTCCAAACCCGTAAGCTGTTATTTTTTCCGTGGAACAAAAAAAAAGAGAGGAATCTTCATTAATCTTCTCCAGAACCTGTTGTGTGTGATTTGACTCGCTATACAACGGAGGGGAAGATTTAAATTTGAGTCTGTTCCTCAATTAAAACTGTCAAATGAATTCTGAAGCCTTGAAATAGGTTGTAAATATCATGCTGCTTTGTTGTTGTCTGGCCAAGAGATTCATAAAGATTCTTCAAAACATCTTTTGTGTTTCATGGAAGAAAGAAACTCTGGTTTTGGGATGACATGAGGGTGAGTAAATAATGACTTTTCATTTCTGGGTGTACTATCCCTTTAAGGTGATGTAAGCAACCAATCCCAAACAAAGATAATGCCTCGTTCCAGTAAAAGTAGACAAAAGGATCTGAGACTGTCAGACCTGGCACGTCCATCAGTATCTCCTGTTTAAATCTGATTCACTCTGAAAACCACTGGATGACATTTCTATTTCTTGCATCATTGTAGCTTCTCACCCACTCTCTTTTATCTCTGCAGGCTTATTTTGGGCAAATGCCTTGAATAAACCTACCTGTTCTCCAAAGACAGATGTTTGTACAGTACACAAAGCAAGCGACTCGCCATTAAAGCTCACGCCAGAGGAAGGCCGGCGGCCAGACAGACTAAAATATCTGCGTTAAAGGGAAAGGAAAATGCCTGGGCCGGTTTACCTGAGATCTGAGTTTGCCCCTGTGGATTGAAGGAGTTCGGCGTGGCGTTGAGAGACGGCCGGGGACTCTGGGTTTGCACGGCAACTCTCATGGTGGTCTGGCGTAAACGCTCTAACTCGCTCAGGCGCTCGGAGAACAGCGGCGGTTTTGGGGGGTCTTCCATTTTCTGTCTGTGTCCTACCGAACAATATCAGACAGAGATTGCAGTTAAAACACCTACTGCTCGATTCTGACCAAAGGGATGTTTTGCCCAAGAATGAAAAGTCTATCATCATTTACACACCCTTGTGTCGTTCCAAACCTGTATGTTTATCTTCTTTTTTTTTTTTCAAGAAACTCAAAAAGAGATGTTATGCAAAATGTTCACGCTGCTCTTTACTATACAGTGAAAGTGAATGGGGCTTGTGGGGAAAGTGATGTAGCATTAAAAAAAGCACTGTAAAAGTACTGTAAAACTAGTCCATGCTCCATATTTCTAGTCTTTTTGAAGTGATATGAACGTTTTCTGTGACGGTCAAATATATACTCAAATAAAAACTTACATTTTGGACACAAATCTGTCGTATGGCTTCAGAACACTTGCAGTTAAGTATTTTTATGGTTTCTTTTGTTCATTGTATGGAAATGAGCAAGTTTGTAGATTCCCCAAAATATCCTACAGTGACGTTAGAATGAATAAATTATGACAGAACTATTGTTTTGGAGCAAATTTCACTTTTAAGGGGATAGTTCATCAAATTATGAATATTCTGTCATCATTTACTTGCCCATGTTGTTGCAAACCTATGTTTTTTTCTTTCTTTATACAATGAAAGTGAATAGAGATACTGGTGTCACAAAAACACTGTAAAAAGTTCATGCTCTATATTTCTGAAGTCTTCTGAAGTCATACAATAGTTTTTTGTGACGAACAGATGCAAATGAACCAGTGAGATTTCAGAGCTCAAATAAGAACAAACAATTGGATACATCTATTGTATTATTGAGTAGTTTTATGGTAGTTTTATAATGTCTGATCACTGTTTACTTTCATTCTGAAGTAAAGTTTAAAGATTCTCCAAAATGTCTTAGAATGGCATTAGGATGAATAAATGTTATATTATTATGCTTATGTTATATTAAGTCTTTGAAAAGATGCAAATGAGCCATTGAGATTTCAGAAGTCAAATAACAGCTTACATTTCGAACATAAACCAATCGTTTGGCTTCATATGTGAAGTATGGACTATTTCTGTGGTACTTTTATTATTTTTGTACACTGTCTACATTCATTGTCTGAAAAAGATCAGTTTGTAGATTACCCAAAATGTTTTAAAATGACAAAGAGAATAAATGATGACAGAACTGTCATTTTTTGGTGAACTACACTCTTAAAGGGACAGTTCATCTAATAATGAACATTCAGTCATCATCTACACAACCTCAAAAATTCATTACACATCAATATTTACTCTTCTGCCTTTTGATGTGTAAGTGAGATCTGAGATCTCAAGATTAAAATTACTGTTCCTCTGTTCCTACCAAAAAGTTATTGTATGACATCAGAAGACATTAAATAAAGCACACAGGTTGACTAAAATACATTATAAATATCATGGTACATCCATAGAAAGATATGTTTAAAACGACATGAGGGTGAGTAAATGTTTCACATTTTGTTAACTGTCCCTTTAACGGACAACCAACAATTAAACTTCATTATTTACCAACAACACAGCAAAAGAAATGTGCAGATCAGTGTGTGGGTCAGATGCATCAGCGATCTCTGCATCTCTAATCACAGACATCTCAGTTTTCACAATAGCGACCAGCAAACAAAAGCAGGGGAAGTAAATCGACTTTCTACCTGCCCGTTCATGTTGTTGTTTTACACCGTGGCATCCATCCAAAAGAATTCACAGTCAAATTACACAACTGCTTTATTTCCCTATTATACCTATCATGCTTAAAAGTATGTCTGTGAGTCACGACAAAAGAATGACCCGCCAATGTTTATTCATTCATTTCCCATAAAAGAGGACAGACTCAATCCTCTATCCTGCAATAAAGAGTACGAGTCACGCCATGCCCCCCCGTCCACCCCCTTCCCGGCTCGGACCGATCACACATGAACCACCCTTTCCAGTCCGTACCGAGCTCAACATCTCTACTCATTTCATTGGAACCACACTGTTGTGTCAAAACCTGAGATGAATATGTGTTAAAGAGGGACTTTGTGAGTTTTTTTTTTCCGTGCTTGTCTGTCTAGGCCTGGTTGGTTGCCCTGCATAGCTTGTAAAGTAAATATCGCACAGAAGAAAAGAGCAACTCCTGCAAAAGCTTGGCCGCTCTCCAGTTGGTTCGAGACAGAGCTACCTCCAATCTCGCAAAACCTGATTGTGCTCTGGAGTTCAGTTGAGCAAACACAGCTCCTCATTCACAGGCCAATGTTAGCTGCACACAAGAGCACTTTGCGTCGGGAGCGTGAGTAATTCCCTCAAAGTATTCCCTCTCACTACCTATAAAAGAAACAATCAATAAAAGGGAACCGTTTTCATTTAGTTTAAGGGGCCTACATGAATCTGGCCTCTGTGTGTGTGTGCATGAAGGTGAACCGCTCGCACATTATTTATGTTATTATGAGTGACCAAATCTGCCAATATTTTCCCCAAATTTAAATTTACGAGAGATATGAAGGCGCAGTTTCACAGACAATGCTTATGGTGCTTTTCCACTGCATAGTACGTCTCGGTACGGCTCACCTTAATAGTACCACCTCGGTTGAGGTACCGATAGTAAAATGTGACAAGTAAACACTGCAGATCAGGTCAGAGAGAATCGTCACTACCAGCGTCATTGGATTTGCGACACGAGACACCAAACCCGAACAAACTTTTTCGTCTTGAATTTTTTGTTTCAATGGCAACACTATCAATGCCGAAATAAATCAGCAGTAGTCAGGTGGTACAGCTAGATTTCTTTAAGTTGTTCATCGTTATTGTAATGTTATGTGCTTTGAGACATGAGGCAATTCTTTAAATTCAAATTGCGAAGGCTTTCGTGATGCTTTGCAGACCCTGCTGTGTGAGTTCATGTGTTTTGAAGGTGGCGTGGCTTTGGAGACGCTCTGGGAGGGTGGGATCACATGCTTTCAAAAGCTAGCTTGCTATTGCTAGCCTCTCCGAAATTGCCTACCCCACCTTTTAGTAGCTTTTATAAATTGGCTTTTGGTAGTTTTAAAAAATTGGCTTTTGGCCATTGGCTTTTGGCTTGCTTAGTTGGGGACATTTCATTTTGAATTTAACAATGTAATTTTCCTGTTATCTCTGTAAAGCTGCTTTGAAACAATTTGTATTGTAAAATGCGCTATATAAATAAAGGTGACTTGACTAAATGTGCCTTAAAAAAACATTACTGGTGTGCATCTTGAGACAAAACAATGGCAGTGACATACTTTAAGATATAAGCTTTGAGTTAAGACAGAGTCTGGGACTTTTGTCTGTGAAACTGGGAAAAAGTCATGTTGTTGTGGCTGTAAAATTCAGCAAGGGCTACATACTGCAAACTGCTGATGTAAATACATCAATACATAATGTAAAGGTATTTGTGAGTCTTCAAACTCAAGTCAAGTCAAATTTTTCTATAGCGCTTTATACAGCACAGCAGTGGTACTCAACTCTGGTCCTTTACTGCCCCTCCAACACTGTACATTTTGGGTATCTCCTTTGTCTGACAGACCCATCTCAGGTCTTGGATTGTCTACTCATGAGCTGATGACCTGAGTCATGTGTGTGTGTGATTATTTGGGGGCAGGACCAGGGTTGAGAACCACTGCAATACTGTTTGGCTGCATTCAAACTGGCATTCTCTTGAGTAGGTAAGTAATTACTTCACGACCGACCACTAATAAAAAGTATGTTCTATTACTACATCTGCCCTGTTGCCCTTATCATGTGACCTACCAGCGTCAGATACGTCATTTCACTGTCATTCATAAATCCTCTCCCATGGCCTCATGGGATAGTAAAGTGTCTATCGTATGCACACTTCAGAATCTCACAGGAAGAAGTTGGTCATCCATGTACTTTTTGCCTACTCTTTTATGAGTACCGTGAATTCAGACATACATATCTTTTGTCACTGTTTTTCGGCTGCTATTTAGTAGGGAAGAATGCGTTTAGATGCAGCCATTGTTTCAAAGCAGTTTGGCGGTAATAAGCAGGAAGATAACAGAATCAGTGATGCCATCTTCATCAAATATGATATTCTGTAAAAGCCTTAAAAAGACAATATTGTCATTATTCAGCTCAAGTCAGTTCAGTTCAGAGTGTATTGCTCTTTAATAGGCTAACGGAGACACTGAAGATGATTTACTGGGAAAAGCAGACTCTGTCATCCAGTAAGAGAATGGAATTTTTAAAGAAAGATCTTTTTATGATTTTCATGAGAAATGTTCATCAGGAGATTTCGGTAACACTTTACAATAATGCCTCATTTGTTAACATTATGAACTAACAATGAACAATGCATTTGTTACTGTATTTTATTAATCTTTGTTCACATTAGTTAATAAAAATACAGTTGTTCATTGTTTGTTCATGTCATTTCCAAGTGCATTAACTAATGTTAACAAATACAACATTTGATTTTAATAATGTATTAGTAAATGTTGAAATTAACATTAAACAAGATTAATAAATGCTGTAGAAGTATCGTTCATTCTTAGTTCATGTTAACTAATGAAACCATATTGTAAAGTGTTACCGAGATTTCTGACTTTTGATTACGGACTTTGGTTATTCTGAAACTTTGCAGGGGACACATATAGAAATGTTTGATAACCCAAATATTTACATTTATGGCATTTAGCAGACGTTTTTATCCCACAGCTTACACAAATGGAAATCACAAAAAGTGATTCTTATGAACATGTTCTGTGCACCGTTGAAGAGGACAGAAGCTAAAGACTTTAGGATTTAAAGGTCAATGCTACATTTCCAGGATGAAAAAAGAATGACTCAGCTTGAGCAAGAGGAAAATCCCTAATGCTCATATCCTATGAGACATGCAGAATCCCCTTATGTTTACATCAGTGCTAAAAACATCTCTCAACGGTAGAGCTCAAATATTCAAATAAACACGTCTTCAATAAAGTAAAAGAATCCTGTTATGGCAAAAAATTTTAATATTTAATTTAAGGCTGAGAAACAAAACTGCTTCGGCAGGGGGAAAAAAATAGTCTTATTTCTTTGTTTTCATGCAAAAACGCCTTGATAAATAATACGGGTGTATAAACACCGTGTGCCAGCATTCCTATGTTAAATTGCCATATGATAGTGGCGTGACCCACAATAACACCCTGTGCTCATTAAACACCAGCACGCTTTCACATCAAATATCCGTCAGAGAGCATCAATCACGCCTCGGCGACACAGGGAATAAAACGCATGGAAGAAGAAAGGGAAACATACATCCGTCTAGATTTCATTTCTTTAATTGCTGTGCCGAGGAGGGCCGACTCCTCTGAAGAGTGAAACAATGGATTATTTCACATGGCAGATCTCGCGAAATTAGCAAAGGGGGGAAAAAGGATTTTTAAGGACAGGACGGGGCCGAACGCCCGCTCCGTCGAAGGATCAGAAGTAGACGGAGAGGGGGAGAGAAATGGAGAAAGCTGACGGCAGCCAAGCAGAGCTGGAGTTTTGCCAGTCGCCTGTGTGGTCCGTGTGTTTCGAGCTCCAGGAAGTGAACTACGCCAAGAAGGGGCACACATGCTACTAGAGCTTTAGAAATCGATGGGCCGACTGCAACAATCAGACACCGTGCAACCGTACTACTACCAAACAACCAAACTTTTATTTCAGGGCCAACACCTATTTGTTTGAGGGGTGATCCGGGGCCAGAACGGCTCGGTGCCGTAATGTAATGGATGCAAACTAACAAAAAAATCCTCTGTTTGCCTCATGTGTATTATTAATACAACATGCGCATTAGGGCCAGAATCCTGGCGTGGCTTTTCTACTGAAGATGATCTATGCATTTATCTAGTCAGATTAGTTGCTATGGTCCCTAAAAATATTGTAGTGGAGGTCAGAGTGCTTCTGTTTTGATTGTGATGACACAACTGGAGTTATGCACAAGGGTGTGTGTGTGTGTGTGTGTGGGGGGGGGGCACTGTTGAAAAGTTAGTACGTGAAAGGGTCATTATGGTTTTTGTTAAAGCAATTAACTCTTTTATTCAGCGAGGATGCATTAAATTGACTAAATTCACCAAAAAAATCCTGATTTTGTTTTTATCATGGTTTCTACAAAAATATAAAGTGTTCTCAACACTGATCAAAATATAATGTTTATTGAGTAGAAAATCTGCTTATTTCAATGATTTCTGAAGGATCATGTGACACTATAGTCTGGAAATTCAGCTTTCATCAGAATAAATTACATTTTAAAGTATTCAAATAGAAAACATTTTTCTGAAATTGTAATTATATTTCACAATTTTACTATTTTTGTCTGGAGGGGATATTTGTTTTCAGTGACTACAAGTTCAATTAAACCATCAAAATATTGATAACACTTTATTTTAAGGTTACACGTTACTACATGAAGGCTACTTACTATAGTAATAACAGTAAATTATGTATAATTACAAGTAACTAACCCTAAACCAAACCCTAACCCATAACTCTATAGTAATAGTTATTATTATTACTCAGTACTTTTTTGAGTAAGTACAGTCGCTACGTCACCTTAAATTAAAGTGTAAAAGTCTACATTTTTTATATATATTTTTTAAATACAAGAGAAGAACAATTTATATTTTATTTTTATTTAAATTTTTACATATTTTATTTTACTATGCAGAAAAAAATACAAATGGAAAAAGCACATGACTACAACATAATCAGTTATTAATATTTTGTTGGTTCTCTCATGTTTTTGCATCTGTTCATAATTTCTTTGTATGACAGCCTGGCCAAAAATGAAGTTAGCACAAATTGGCATGTTTCATCGCTTAATCACAAATAAAACAGTTGACTACAAGTACAACTATGAAATATGCATACAAAATCTAGAACAACACAAAGGTGAGTAAATGATTGACATCATCACATCACATCATTTTCATTCTTGGACGAACTGTTCCTTTTAAAGGTTCAGGTAATTTCGGAGAGGCTACCAATAGCAAGCTAGCTTTGAAAGCATGAGATCCCACCCTCCCTTCAGAGCGTCTCCTTCAAAACACATGAACGCGTACAGCCAAAGCAAACAAAAACGTCACGAGAGACGGCGTTAAACTATCTCATGTCTCAAAGCACATAACATTACAATAATATTGAACTTAAAGACTTTTAGTTGTACCACCTGACTGCTGCAGATTCATTTCGGCGTTGATAGAAACATAGACATAGAAAAGCATATATCCGAGTCTAAGGGCCGTGAACAGCTTTGGGCAGAACGTCACGGGTTGTAATCTTATAATTACGGTTATGACACGGCGTGAAACGCAGCATAAGTTTGTTGTTTTGGTTCAGGAGGAACTGTAAAAGGCGACTGCTGTTTGTTTGTCTGCCGTTTTTGTTCGGAACCAATAAAACGATTGGACGATACATTTTTTGGTCTTGAGACTTCAAGAGAAGATACATGTGCATATTTTAATATTTAGATGACAAAAAGTGTTTATAAAAAATTGCCTACCCTACCTTTAATGCTTGCTTAGAGACATATTTTTAGGCTCTTTCCCTAAACATTTTGATATTCATCATCTAGTGATAATTGCAGTATATAAATAAGGTTATTGCTGTTGGTAGAAACACTTTATGGCTTCTAACAAAAACACCGGCCTATACAGAAGTTAATTTTCACTTAAAAGGCTAGTAGGCAGTAGACAGCAGTTCTGGAACAGAGCAAAAACGGTGGTAATTATATTAGTTTGATATTAGCACAACATTCCTTAAAAAATATCTGAGCATGCCTAATCCTAACACAGCCAAATATATTGCAAGTCATGTATAACCATCTATTGCTGATAGAAAACATCAAGTTTCTGTGCCACAGTAACAGTCACATACTCGTCTTATATCACTTCATTTGAAAGTGTTCTTGAGGAAAGTACAAGCAGATCTTTCTTGTGCAAGCCATCCTTATATAGGTTTATTTTCAATGGCCTGTGTTGGCTTTTGTCTGAGAGGCCTACCGTATGTGTTTTGTGTGCGTTTACCTGTCTGGACTCGCAGAGCGACGTTCAAAGAGAGAGAAACATCACAGGTTCACGGCTAATGCTCATTTCAGCATTGAGCAATTAGAGCGGCTCCGCGCAAACCGCAACGTAAACAATCTGGCTCAATGGAAGATTTTATGTGCAACATATTGATTGTCAGAATCTGTTATGCAAACAATACACTGAAACATGTGGCGGCACAACACTGAGGCTGCAAAAGAAAGATCATTGGCCTGTGGAAGCATTTAAGCATTTCTTACAGTGTAGGCTACAAACTTCCATAAGGGAAATGTAACTTATTTATAAAAACGAGTATTATATTCAAGCGGAAAATGTATTTATTTGTATTACAGAAAATGTTATTTAGATTTGCATATATATATATATATATATATATATATATAAACATTTTCTGGTGGAAAATATATATTTAGTTGTTATATCAATATATTTAGTTCTGATTTAACCTCAAAATAGCACAAGCAGGTAATTATGATATTATTACAGTATGTATTATTTGTGATATTAATGTGTTGTTTTTGGTTGTTATGTTAGTAAAAGTGCAATCAAAAGTGTCTTTTACCACAGGATCCTTTAGCCTCGGACGGTGTACCACAAACTGAATAAGTAAAAAAAGTGAGATAAAATGAAAAAGAAGTGTGGAAATTAGACCGACTCCATCTGAAGAACATTTACACCGTTTACCGTCCTGCTCTATGAAACGTGTTTGGCTGAGTTCTGCATGAGACAATAGCTCTTTTCCAGCCGTCTTCATGGCAGTCAAAACACAGCGTCACGGATCATCTTGGCAAATACCTTTTTAAAAACAAGCCATGTTTTCCATCTCCCCAATGCGAGGTGGCATTAATTAAACAGAGCCAACACAGGCAAAGCAGGGAACGTTAGTGTGCACTTTTCACATGCACTAAATTGCATGGATTTACCTTTATAAATACAGTCTAGATTGTGCGACTTAAAATGCTTTCTTATTTTTCAGTGACGTTCCAGTGACACCACATCACAGCACTGGACCAAAAGATCTTCAATACAGTCTAGTAAAGAATGAATCTATATTTTTCAAGAAAATTATTTTATAATTGACAACATATAAGTGGCTGTGTGTTGTTATGCTGTTCTGAACATTTCTAGGTGGTTGCTTAATGTTTACACATTGGGACATTGGGACATTTGACTGCACATCACTATTCTCTGATATTATTGGTTCTGCTTGCAATCGTAATGCAAAGGATCGGTCTAAAGGGCATTAATTAAGCCTTTAAATAAAAGGGTTATTGAGCTATTTACACTGTAATATACACTAAAAAAGCCTGCACAGCGACAGGAAATAAAAATTGGGCACAAAAAAACCTGCCTACCTTACACCAATGGTGCATGGACTTGCGCGCTCAGGAGTACTATGCGCATATGTTTTTAAAAAACATAATTTAACATATAAATAAAAACATTTAATAGCCCACTTAAAGTGTTTATTACAAACAAATTACTAGATGTAATAATTACTCAACTAAAAATTAATATACTGTATGTCAATGAACAAAAATGCTGCAGCACCCCTGATAAAGACTGTAGAAAGAGAGATGGCTGAGAGACATTACAAAAGAGAAAAAGTCAGAGGAATATCACTGGAAAAAGAAGGGTTATGATCAGGCAACAGCTTTAGGACCCAATAATAATATTAAAAAATATAAAATATTAGTGTTGTTGGATTTGCTATGTTTCACATAACCCAGATAAGCTGTTGTTGTAATGTTAGTAGTAACAGGACAGTTTTGAGTGTCATTGTTTGTTTGGAGCTGCTGTGCTGCTGGCGACTAACAAACAACTCTTGCTTTTATATACTCTTGTGTAGGCTACTGTGTTCCTTTTTTGATCTTCCTTTTTCGCAAAGCTTTGTTTTGCTTCGCTTCTGCTATGATAAAGAGACATTTACTCTTGCATTGTGAGTTTGTGCATTTTGGAGGCGGGCGGGCTTAACACAATGACGGCACAGTTCATGACGTTCCGCGTGATTTCCATAGGTGATTTCCCTGCTACTTGAAAACAATGAAGATGCAGCGGTCTTTCGAATCGGCTTTGGCCGCGACTCTGGAGGACTTGGAGTTAAGAGAACGTCACTTAAGTCATTCTTAAAAATGTAAGATGTGTTCGGAGTTTTGACGACCGGATACGGCAAAAGTTTAATATATCAACTAGCTCCGCTAGTGGGGGAACGCACGGGACTTACTCAGCCACAACCGTTCGTTGCTCAGGTTGGTTGTAGCGCTATCCTATTGCGTGCCGAGGGATTTTGAAAGACAACCGTTTATACCGCCCCTCGGATTGAGGTATGTCAATGGAGAGTTCCCAGACCTAACATCTTGATGTAGGTCTGGCATGCCAGGCTAGCTTACTGCACCTTTAACATAAAATAACAACAACAACAAAAAAAAAAAACTAAACTTGACTTTTTTTAAAATATAAAAACTAAAAACTAATTCAAAGTATTAGTATCACATTATAAAAACTATATTAGTATCACATTGATACTACAATAACACTTCATAGCACAAACTGTGCAAGATAAGTTACACTATTTTTTTACATTTAGGCTTTAGTGCTTGTTTAAATGATAAAATGATTTAAATGGTATATGCCATAGTAAAAGAAAAGGTTTATAAACCAACCGAGCGAAGCCAACATTCCATAACTAGTTTAAAGTTGAAGTCCATATGTCTCCCGTGTGCTACTGTTCTTAGTTGCATCTATCTGCTTTTTTAAAATGCAAACTTTTGTAATAACTTATTTTGTATTCTATGACATAACAAGAATCAATTGACATGAATGTATATTGATTTTGCACTTTCCCCTCTCACAGGCTCATAGAGACTGTCTTTCACGTGTCAAGCCCACCAACAAACCAGCACTAAAGGATCAGATATCGGCGTAAGAATGCTGCTATTATGATGGTGTGCGAGGAACACTGGCAGTCATGGTGGTAAAAGTAACACAGGGCCCTCTCTGAACGGTCTGAGCCGCCCCTCCCAGTCTATTAGTCCAAATTGCTCTTAATAACCACAGTTACACGAGACCCGCCAAATGATTACAGCAGCGTGCGGTTCACACTCACGGCCCTGTGCGACCGGACCAGTCAAGAGCTGCTGTGTAGAGTAGAATCGACATAAAACAAAAGCCATACATCTGATCATTTCATAAAGCAACAGCAAGCACAACATGATTTGACGCAGTATTCGCTTGAGTTACGCACTTATTTGGAGCAACAATATTGATGCTTGTCTTCTTGTGTGTCTTGGCTCCCATTGGCTAAAGACCATTGGATCCGTCTCCGTGTTGAATCTCGCAAGGAATATTTTCTTTACAAATGAGCACATGTTTCTGGGGAACTTCGTGCTAGACAAAATATATCTGCACTTTCTCAATGGCTTAAACGGTTAGGGAAAGGTGTAGACCACCTTAGTAATAATGAAAACAGACAGTGAGCCAGATGTACTAAACAGAGCAAATTAGCGCCGATGGGAGTGGAAAGTTCTGCACGTGATCTACTAATTAAAAATAAATCTACAAATCAAAGTGCACAGCCGGATAATTTCCATTATGACCAACGCAACCTACCAAGACTAGTGCAAATTAGCATCTGGTTTAAGACGAGCTTTTTTGGGGTTGGTAAATAAAGGTGCAAATAACAGTAAATTGACTAGCGCAAACCTTAGTAAATCTCCTTGCGTTATTCATTTAAATACTCTCCTCCCATAAATTTTGCGTCTGAAAGGGAAACTCTGTTTAAATAACCCTGTCCAAGCCTTTTCAGCGTTAATTTTTCACTGCGTGTCTTTTGGAAATCCTGACAGTAATTTTTTAACACCAAAAGAGGTTTTGCGCTGGCACAAGCTAGTAAAACATCAGTTTTTTTGGGTAACGCGAGTTACGTAATTAGATTACTTTTTTCAAGTAATGAGTAATGTAACACATTACTTTACAATTTACAACAAAGTATTACTTTGTTTTCTTTGACTATTGACTTTATTGTATTCCCATGTAGTGACATGTATAGTTTTCCCATGTATTTTAAGAGAAACCATGTGTAAATGCAGAGGCATTGTGTGCACTGTGTAAACATGATTATTGTAGTTCTAGACTAAGGACACTATCTTGCAGCTTTATTGACTGTACACCGACGCATCATTGTATTTTGCACCCGACGCGCAGCGGACATTTTTGCAAACCATACATAATTACAAGAAAAAATATTACCACACAAGGGAAATCATTGTGGTGTCCACATAAATCTAGCTTACAAATTTACCCAAATTATTATACGCTTGTTTAACTGAAGCTAATTTGGGTTTCTCCCATCCCCATACAACATCACTTCTCAGTCTTTTACGGCCCTGACGAGAACGTCGGTCTCCTCGGCTGTGAACTGCTCCTGGTGTGCGTCTAGCAAATCCGCCCTTTATACTAGTAATCCGCCATTGAAAAAGCATGCCTGCTTTTAAAGGGAATGTGAGATGACACTCTGATTGGTTTACTGCACGTTACACCCAAACCACACCTATGAGTAATGTAGCTACTTCAGACCAACCCATTTTAGATTAGAGTCATTTATCCCGTCGGTATAATAGCAACAACTTAGCGTTTCACGTTTGATACTTGCGTTTCAGATAGTTAAAATAGCTCTAAAAAAATGCTGGGTTGTTTTAATCAATTTTGGGTCAAATATGGACAAACCCTAGCCTGACTGGTCCGTGTACGTTGCGTTCATTCGTTTTTCGATTTAATATTGAAAATAGAAAAATGAGAAAACGGCTCATTTATTCATTTTTCGTTTTCCCAAAAAATAAAAAAAAATGAGAATTCGGCTCGATTTTCATATTTTTATGTTCAGGGATAGAAAATTGAAAAATGGCTTGAATATTCGATTTCCACGTGTGGGCGTGCATGAAACGCCCCTTTCCGCTGATTGGTCAATCAAAGATCAACGCTTTCGGTTCTTCCACAGTCCTCCGCTGCTGGACGGATTCTTAAAGTGTTTATTACAAATAAACTCTCTCTCTCATCCAACAACTGGACTAATGCTTGACACAAATCGCGCTGGGCAGGGCCTAGAAAGGGTTTTCTTCTCGATAGGCATGGATTCGACAATCTACACTAGAGAAATATTAGCTGATTATTTCAGAAATATTATGTAGATTATCTCGCATCTGCACCCACATCATGACCCATCATTAGCCTACTTGGTGACCCACTGACAGCGCGCAGACCAGTATCCATTTAAGTGTAAACATGCAGGAGTCATAACTATTATTTTAGACTGCACATTGAGTTTTGGACAAGGGATGAAGCTGAAATATGATAGATATGAAAAGATATAAATTGCATTATTTAGTGTCCATGTCACAGCACATCTATTTTGGTTGTTATTCTATTCGTTTTGTTGTTGTTTGTTTGTTTGTTTTTCATAGCTTACAGCTTTCATAGCTTATAATCATGTTTACCTATATTCTAATCTTTTTTAAATATAGGCTATTTGTCATCTTTTATAAAAAAAATATATGGAAATTTAATCGACTAAATTCAATTCGAATAATAAGACAATAAGCTGTTACCAATCAATTTAAATTAGTATCTTTTTTTACAGTCTATGGTATCAACCAAAGAGGCTGCATCTGAATTCTGAACAGGCATGTAGACCTATTAGCCTACTATTACCTGTTTAAAGCTGCTCAGAGGATTTACACAGTAATTACAATTACATAGTATTATGATATTAATATTTTAAATGTAATATTTTGAATATCCTTTTAAATATGAAATTAATGACAAAATGAAACAATACTTAAATGAGAGTAAAACCCTCAGTAGGTGGCAGCACGTAACTGTCTTAATAGTCAGTCAGTGAGTTATTCATTCAACCGATTCGTTCAAAACGCTGATTCATTCATGAACCAATTGGCTGTATATGGGACATTGAATCATTCACTCAGTTCTTCCACAGTTTAACAGTTTCCACAGAATAACAGTCATCCGCTGCTGGACGGATTCTTTGACACAAATCGCGTTGGGCAGTGACTAGAAAGGGTTTTCTTCTCTACGTGCCAAAAAAATACTCTGCTGACTCACTCGAACTCGATTCTTTGAACAAATCGGTTGAGTGAATGATTCAATGTTCCAAATATATGGTTCATGAATGAATCAGCGTTTTGAACGAAACGGTTGAATGAATAACTCACTGACTGACTATTAAGACAGTTACGTGCTGCCACCTACTGGGGGTCTTACTCCCATTTAAGTATTGTTTCATTTTGTCATTAATTTCATATTTAAAAGGATATTCAAAATATTACATTTAAAATATTAATATCATAATACTATGTAATTGTAATTACTGTGTAAATCCTCTGAGCAGCTTTAAACAGGTAATAGTAGGCTAATAGGTCTACATGCCTGTTCAGAATTCAGATGCAGCCTCTTTGGTTGATACCATAGACTGTAAAAAAGATACTAATTTAAATTGATTGGTAACAGCTTATTGTCTTATTATTCGAATTGAATTTAGTCGATTAAATTTCCATATATTTTTTTATAAAAGATGACAAATAGCCTATATTTAAAAAAGATTAGAATATAGGTAAACATGATTATAAGCTATGAAAGCTGTAAGCTATGAAAAACAAACAAACAAACAACAACAAAACGAATAGAATAACAACCAAAATAGATGTGCTGTGACATGGACACTAAATAATGCAATTTATATCTTTTCATATCTATCATATTTCAGCTTCATCCCTTGTCCAAAACTCAATGTGCAGTCTAAAATAATAGTTATGACTCCTGCATGTTTACACTTAAATGGATACTGGTCTGCGCGCTGTCAGTGGGTCACCAAGTAGGCTAATGATGGGTCATGATGTGGGTGCAGATGCGAGATAATCTACATAATATTTCTGAAATAATCAGCTAATATTTCTCTAGTGTAGATTGTCGAATCCATGCCTATCGAGAAGAAAACCCTTTCTAGGCCCTGCCCAGCGCGATTTGTGTCAAGCATTAGTCCAGTTGTTGGATGAGAGAGAGAGTTTATTTGTAATAAACACTTTAAGAATCCGTCCAGCAGCGGAGGACTGTGGAAGAACCGAAAGCGTTGATCTTTGATTGACCAATCAGCGGAAAGGGGCGTTTCATGCACGCCCACACGTGGAAATCGAATATTCAAGCCATTTTTCAATTTTCTATCCCTGAACATAAAAATATGAAAATCGAGCCGAATTCTCATTTTTTTTTTATTTTTTGGGAAAACGAAAAATGAATAAATGAGCCGTTTTCTCATTTTTCTATTTTCAATATTAAATCGAAAAACGAATGAACGCAACGTACACGGACCCTGACTCCGCCCTCCTTCGTTCTTCCGCTCAATTTTCATTTTCCTTCAGTACTGCGCCTGGGATTGTACTGTAGACTTTGGTTTTCTCCGATCAATTTTGTAGGACCAATCAGCAAACAGAGGGAGTGGCTGAGAACGATGACGTTGATGTCGACTCGTGCGTTATTTTGAGTTGTAGTTCAAAATAAGAAAAATGCGAGCGAAGCCATTCGGTCCGTTGTGGCAACGCTGCCGAATATGCTCGCAAGTTAAAGCCGGAGCAAGAACAATCTTTGCTTAGTTTTGTTGTGGCCATCCTCCCCACGGGGTTTGGGAAAATACATCACGACCAACCGTTAGCGATTGGTTATGGCAGATAGAGTGATGGGCAGATCCAATAGTTTTAGACTTCAATAGAGTTCCCGCCTACAAGGAAGTTAACGCTTGTCAATGGAGAGTCTGGTGGGACCAGGCTAGACAAACCCAGCCATTGGGTTACATTTTTAAATTACATTTTCAACCCAATATTTGAGTTTGTCCATATTTGACCCTAAATTTATTAAAACAACCCAGCATTTTTCAGAGTGTAAATGTGAGTGTGCATTTACTCATCTCACTTACACAAAAACAGATTCAGTAACACGCATCATCACAATCTGAACAAGAAGTAAACGAGAAAGTACGAATTTTCTTTTTTTTTTAAGTGTGAACACTTATAGTGATGAAAGTATTCCACAAAAAGGAACATATATACCGTTTACCCTCCTCTTATGAAATGTGTAAACAATCGTCTCAATTGTGTTGGAATTTCAGGAGAAACATCCACGACAAATTTGATACATAAACCTAACGGCAAACTCAATTAAATCTTGTGCATGAGCAATGAAAGAGCAACCTCTGAGCAATACAACCGTCTTTTGGAAAAGAACTGTATGACGTTGAAACTTAATTAAAGGCCTGAATGTCTGTCTGTCTCTCTGAATGAGAGTTTTTGTGTCTCTCTCTGAGTTTTGCTCACTTAAGCGCAGGAGGAATGTGTAAACAGGCAGAGGCAGCTTCACGACACACTCACAGTTGCACAACTCTAAATGCCTCTGAATGTGTCATTTCCTGCATGGCCACCTGCCTTCCGCTTCACAGCAGATGAGGAGCAGAAATAGACCTCCAGATAGATCATGTAGGGGAGAAGATTGACCTGAACCATTATTTGCCTAAGTAAAAGCTTTTAAATTGCATAAAAGACCCCGGCAAACCTCAGAGAGGCTAATATGGGTTTTATGGTCAATATACGCTCTTAAAAATAAAGGTCTTAGGTCTACATCTATGGTTCTGTGAAGAACCTTTAAAGGGATAGTTCACCCTAAAATTAAAATTATCCAATCATTTACTCTGGCTCAAGCCATCCTAGGTGTATACGACTTTCTTCTTTCAGCCAAACACAATCTGAGTTACATTAAAAAATATCCTGGCTCTTCCAAGCTTTATAATGGGGAGTTAATAACCAGCCCAGTCCCATCCCAAGACGTCATATGTCTGACGCTTTTGACCATACGTCAACATCCAACGTTTTAGGGTACCCTTTAACGTCAGTATTTGACGCTATCTAATCCTAACCCTACCCCAGACCTAAACCTACCCGCATCATCTATCTGACGTTAAAGGGTACCCTAAAACGTCGGATGTTGACGTATGGTCAAAAGCGTCAGTCATCTGACGTCTTGGGATGAGACTGTGTTAGAATAACTTAGATTTTAAAGCCTAAAAAAGCACATCCATCCATCATAAAAGTAATCAATACAGCTCCAGGGGATTGATAAAGGCCTTCTGAAGTGAAGCGATGCGTTTTTGTAAGAAAAATAACCATTTTAGAGAATTTTCTTCTAATTCATGACGGTGTTTTGTTTTGGTCAATATGTCATGCGTCGGGTCAGAGGTCACTCTTCTGCCGGAACTCGACTCTACTATGGCCATTACCGGAAGCCAGTGATTATAGTTTATTACGTTTTAAATATGGATATTTTTCTTATAAAAACGCATCGCATCACTTCAGAAGGCCTTTATTAACCCCCCGGAGCAGTATGGATCACTTCTATGATGGATGAACTTTTTTGGGCTTCAAAATCTTAGTTACCATTCACTGCCATTATAAAGCTTGGGAGAGCCCGGATATTTTTTTAATATAACTCTGATTGTATTCGACTGAAAGAAAAAAAGTCCTATACTCCTAGGATTGCTTGAGGGTGAGTAATTTAGGGGATAATTTTTGGGTGAACTAATCCTTTAACATCCATAGAACCTTTCCACGGGACAGGTTATTTATAGTGGAAAAGGTACTTTATATTTTAAAAATGTTCTTCACACTGAGCAAAATGGTTCATTTGTAACTTTATTTTTAAGTATGTAAAATCAAAATTGATTTCATTCACTAAATTGTCCTGGTCTTATTTGTGATTCACTGTTACAAAGAAAAAAAAAGTTGTTTTATATTATTTTATGTTATATATATATTATATCAGTTAATGTTTACTTTATTTTACGTAATGAAAACGTTTTTTGTGGTGTTAGTCAACAATATTTACTCTGGTTTATACTAATTAACGAAATAAAAAGACATCAACCAACTATATAATTCTGTAATTACGCAACATCTGAAAGAAAAAAACGAGTCTGTGTTTACACCAACAGAAGCCATGTCTTCGACTGGTATTTTCCTTGATAAACACATGCACACAAAGCCAGAAAGAAAAGCTGAAGATGAATGAGCTGCGTGAGATGAAAGGCTCGTCACATCAGAGATGCCCGGGGGCACGATTAATCCGCTAATGAATGAAGATCACACACTGGCATAAAGTGGCTCCAAAACGCTCCTGCCAGATGTGTTAATTGAGATGAGGAGGAAAAGAGGGAAAAAACGAAACTTTAAGAAGTGATATTGTTGGTTTAGCCGCCAAAAAGTTATCTATGAATACGAGGCCAGTGGCGACAGATGTGTGCCAGGCAGGTTGGCATATTCTTTTTACAAATGTGCCAGGAGATTGTGCCAAGGCTGGATCTACAGCAGCGCTCATCAGACTGTGTGTTTCTGCGTATGATGCCGTGTGACGATGTGAGATGAAATGTTGATGCTTCAGATGTTCTGGGTTGGTAACCGGGGCATTGCTAAGGGGTTGCTAAGGGGTTCTGATAGGAGTGCAGTTCCAGGTGGACACTAATCACAGACTGAGAATGCTATGGGATGGCCGTTATCAGTCTTTTTGTACTCTTTTTGAAAGTTGTGAAAGGACTTTTGTGAAGAAAATATATTTAATGTAGTCTCTCATTCACCGCTATTGAAGTTTACCCAACTATGATGACTTCCACAAATGTGAAAAGGGTCAATTTATTTTTCACCATAAGGAATTTTTTAGCAGTAACTGATTCGTTGAACAGACCTTTTGTTAAATGATAGTATATGCTTTTGAAGTCATCAGCCCACATTTTTTCAACTTATTTTTGTAAAGAATAATGTTTAACAGTGGAATTCATGGTGAAAAAACACTAATGATGCTGTGAAGAAAATTCCACCAATCAGACGTGGCAAGCAAATCGATCTAAAAGCTCTTTAGCTCCGCCCACTCCCATGAAGACGAATGTTGTAATCGAGACGATACTCCTACGCTGTCTAAATACTTACACTGAAATTTTCTGCCAGGACATTATCCAGTAATTTTATAGAAATTTACATTAACCAAAAAAACACAACACAATGCAATGCATACTTCAAAATACAGGTAAAACTTCTGTAAAAAATAAATGAAAAAAAATACTTCATTACTTCACAGTACTTTGTGACCTATATATATATATGAATATAAACTTAAATAAATAATTTAAATTGAAATACATTTTTAATTTGGTTATGTCATTCGCAGTGTTTCATGGGCTTGTAGTTCTTTCTCTCATGTTGAGTTCCCAGGTTTGTACCTTTGTCTTTTTGTCTGATTTTTGTCTGATCAAATCAAAGTTTGTAATGTGGTTTTCTTCATAGCTGGTTAAAAAAAAATCCCCTTGAGAAAAAAAAAAAAAGTAAAAACCCACTCGGGCACTCACTGTTGCCCTTTATTAACAGATGTGTGGTTTCTTACTAATCCAAATCAGTTTTTATGATATTCTGTTCTTCAATATATCTCAGCTCCGTCTTTGAAAGTTAAAGGGATTTTTTGTGCAATCATTTAGAAATGTATTGTAACAGCACGTCGAAAGCTTGCTGTCACGTCATGAACGCTTTGAGTAATTTCACGACCGAAAACGGACAAAGTTTGCATAAAACGTAAGCGTGAGAAACATCTGTCAGTCACCGTTAACAGTCAGAATCCGATCTACTTTTATTCGATTATTGCGAAGAACTTTGGCCTTAATGTCAGATTGCAGCCGACTTTAATATAAACATGTACTAAAGAAAGTCAAGCACTGCGTGTTCCTGGTTCCATTCTCTGCCACATGAAAGTAATTCATGACAGCTTGTGTGTGTTTACGAGTCCTGGGGCTCAGTGTGAAAATTGAAATTTGGCAGCGTCTTCTAACAGTTGGCTTTTTTCAGGTAGTGAGAGCAACTGAGAAGTTTAGGCACGAGAACAGCGAGGACTGCACACAACTCACAAGTCCAGACATCAACTCCGATGAAGTGGCTTTTTCATAATTGAAGCATAACTTGAGCTTTTTGCCAGATCAGGTTCCTCTGAGAGAGAGAGAACATGGGCTGTTTCTCTTTTCCGTGACAAGTATCTGTTCAGTGTATCGGTAAAACAAAGCATCAAAGTTTCTCTTCTGTCTGAGAAATGTCACAATGGTTCCTATAAATCTCGCTGATCCCGTAATGACCCAATATTGATGTATAAAATGGATTTTGTTTTTTCTTTTCTGGAAAAAACATCCTGACCTTCTTTTGTAACCCAACAAAAGGATGGATTATTCTTTCAATGCTTCATATTCAGAACTAAGAGCATGGCTCTGTTCAGAATAGTATACTAGTATAGTTCACCCCCCCCCCCAAAAAATTTCCCATAATTTACTCACCCTTAAGCCATCCTAGGTGTACGTACTGTATATGACTTTCTGAACACAAGTGGAGTTATATTAAATAATATCCTGAAAAGTCACTCTTCAGCCGGAACTCGACTTATAAAGTTTTAAATAAGGATATTTTTCTAAAAAAAAAAAAAAAAAACATCGCTTCACTTCAGAAGGCATTTATTAATCCATTTTCATTTGGATTACTTTTATGATGGATGGATTGAGCTTCACAAACTCAGGCATTCACTCCCATTTTAAAGCTTGGAAGAGCCAGGATATTTTCTAATATAACTCTGATTGTGTTTGGCTGAAGAAGAAAGTCATATACACTTAGGATGGCTTGAGGCAGAGTAAATTATGGGATCATTTTCATTTTTGGATGAACTATTCCTTTAATGAGTGTGAATTTTCTGCATGTCTTCAATTCCAGCATGACATACTACATTTGCCAAAGTTTGAGCACACCTTGTATCCCACAATGCAATGTGCTCGATTTTACATTGGCTGTTTTGGGAATGGAATATTTGCTGACTAAACACTGTGAACTATGAAAGCCAATATATATATATATATATATATATACACTGTAAAAAGTGAACAGTTGGATCAACCTAAAAAAATTACTTCAATTGGTAACACCTAAAAAATTAAGTTTTCTCAACTTAAATTATCACGTTTAACATGATAATTTAAGTTGAGAAAACTTAATTTTTTTAGGTGTTACCAATTGAAGTAATTTTTTTAGGTTGATCCAACTGTTCACTTTTTACAGTGTATATATATATATGTTTGTAATTGTGACTATTTCTCACAATTTAGCTTCATATCGTAAACTATTTTACAATTTTCTTTAGTATATTTACTCAAAAGCAAACGAGTGCTTAGTATATTGCATATTATTATCAAAAAATAGCAAGTAAGTAGCATGACAAACATTTTAAACGGTATTTTACCTCACATGATTATGCTAAATGTTTTCTTCAGAATGTGGCTGTAAAAAAAAGGTAATCGGAGAACATTTTACAAGAAAATCCTGTTGAAGGTTTGGTAGTTAAAAATTTCCTGTTATAAATCAACGTGTTGCTTGCCATTTCTTTGCAAGCAATTTCTGTGTGAATATTGTGAAAAAGCTGTTTTGCATTTTTAAATCCAAGTTTGTAAAAAAGTGTACGATAAGCAGGTTTAAAAAAACAGCAGATTGTATGCAGTGCACTATTATTCCATTCAGAAAAGAGCCAGAGCACAGGTCAAAGGTCAAGCGGCTCGCTCTTAAGAGCACGTTGATGGACAGACACAAGAGGCCAATACAGTAAACATTTTCACAAGTCAAGCGGCCTTGACAGCACGTGTTTGTATTTGCCTCTCGCTGACCGTGCCTGCAGCTCCTCAAAGGCCGTCTTTGTGCATTGAGGCGTGCTGAATCCTTTTTTTTAAAACAGTACTGTAACACAATCTATGCATCAATTCATGCATCGGGACACACGTCTCGTCCCACTGGCTGGGCGTTATGCCACCATGCTGCACGAAATCATTAATCTCTGGATTCGGGCGCTCTTTGCGCGTGCTGATCACATGACGTGTGATATTTGGTACTCACTTCGCGGCTCCCGCGGTCCGTCCACTGTGACCTTTATGGCTCGATGGTAAGTCGCCACTTGCGGTGGGTTCGTGAATACTGTGATTGTCAGCGTGAAGCTCTTTCCTGCAAAACACAAAAAAAGGTTCAAACCCGATTAATCCGCCGGACAATGCGTCGCATTCATTGCGCATCGGTCATTTGCATTTCTCTGCTGGTGACGGTGATGACTGTGGGATTTTAACTGCGAGGAACTATTGAAAAGGCCTGGGAGCAACGGACAATAATGGAATTGGTTTGGAAAGTGAGCCTTGCTGAGATTTGAATTTCTAGTATTCAGTTGCTGGACATGACAAATCAGAAATGCCTAAAACAGACCATATTAGGTTTTATATAACGTACAGTACATCCAAGTGGAATAAACGGCTTAATGACTGCGCTAGGCCTCTGTCATTACTGTTACTGGTTGAGTACCAGTTAGCAACCACCTAGCAACCACTCAGAACACCTTAGCAACTGCATAGCAACACCCTGGCAACCATCCACATCATGCAACATTGCAGAAGTTATGCAAATGTTCTTTATAAAATAAAAATAGAAAAACTCAATTTTGTTCGCTTTTTTAAAAACGAAAGCACAAGCACGATCCTTCATTCGCTAGCTCATCATTATCTGATCCGGTGTAGTGACAAATTGGGTCCCCCCCGAAATCATGTCTCCTTTAGGACCCCAATTGGTTCAAATTACTTTTATAGGTACTCTCGTTAGCGCCTGATCACAATTCCTCCAAACTCATGTTATGGTAAATGCTGTTTCAATTACATTATAAAGACCATTTATGTCTATATTAGTTAGCTTATATATTAGCATTGCATACAGATTAGCCTGATAGCTAAGTTTTTATACACACATTTGCACTTACCCTACATACAGTATATTCTCAATTATCTTTAATGTAATTGTGTGTTAAATTAAGTGTTAAATGTCTAAATATTTCAGTTATGCATAAAACAAATACATGATGTTCAATTATTCACTATAGGCTATTATCATTTTCTTAATTAACAGTTGATCAAGTGTAAACTTACGTTCCATTGGTTTTATAATGCATTAATGTGTTTGCGCACGCATTACATAGTAAGCTATGCATATTTTAAATTAATATAATGTGTATATACTTAGGATAATCATTAACTGACAGTCCATAGACGTAATAAATACACATACGCCTTTATGTTTATGGGACAGCAAGTCAACAAGTTTCAATAAACCATTATTGATTTAAAGGGCTGATAATGTAATAATAAAGATGTTCAGTGAAATTGATAGAGAGCTTTATAACTGGGCACACTTTTACAATGTGACCTTGTAAATGTAAAGGTAATGTTAAGGTAAAATGGAAAATTAAATAAGTACAATGCAATATATGCATGGTATTGGAGTTATTGATTTGCACTTTTTTTCTTAGCACCCACAAGAAAAAGATCACTGCTTAATGATATTATATAAATATAAAATCATATGATAATCAGAAAAGTTATTATATATTTTAAATGATTAAATATATATTCTTACGTTTTTTTAAATATATATTTTGTTAATATTTAAATACGTAAATATATTAATATTTAATTTGATGCAAATTAGATTAATACATTTATTACTATTATCAATTGGATATTTTTTTCATATGTATTATTTTTCTATATTTATATAATTTCATATATACAGAATACTTACAAGATTTCTTAATGAAGAAAATGTCTAGTATTTTTGGTCTCATGCAGTGGCATTTGGAATTTCATTTTTAAAATACAGCCAAGGATAAACTTCCGCAGCAGCGCTGTTATTATTTATAATTATTTTATGTGTGATTCAAAACAAGGGTTGGATGTCAAGGTGAGGTCCTGCGGTCACTGATCTTTCATCTTACGTGACCTTTTACTGAGCAGCTTCTCTCTTTTTTCAGATTAAACTTTCATAAATGTGTGAGCTCTTACTTCCAGTTAACTTCGACATAAGATATTGTTCAGCTAAACCGTGTTATAGAGGCGGGCGAACCTTTCTGTCGGTAGAGCACAGGAAATACTAAGATACTTCTAATGAGGCAGACTCAGCAGTAATGTGTAATGTGCGAAGCATGCTGTGAAGTCAAGCGTGACACATTCTCAGAGATGCGATCTGAGAGTAAGACAGGAAGAAGTGGGTGGAAAGTCAGTGACACAATACAACAGGCAGCTAAACTTCTTACTAGCTCGTGCATCACAGCAGGGCTTCTAAAACTACGTTAAATTGACAAACTCTTGGAATAGGAAGTCACCAAGCCTGATGTTTTGAATGAGCTTCACAAAAAATTGTATGAAGCTTTAATATAGCTCGTATACTGAAAATATTGGTTTTACTTTAAGCAATTTTAAGTTATACTTTATTTCGATGGTCAACTTTAGAGCCATAACTGCATGCCAACTAACTCTCATTAGATTGTTAGTAAACTGTTAGGTTAGGTTTAGTAGGTTTGAGTTAGTAGAATAAGTTGACATGTAGTTGCAAAGTTACTTATATTAAGTGGAATGTCTGTTGAGGAGCATCAAAATAAAGTGTTAGCAGATATTAATCAGACAGTCTACTAATACTCGAATGAGAGTTATTTGACATGTAGTTGGAAAGTGACTAATAGTTAGTAGAATGTATAAAGTGGACCATCGAAAAAAAGTGTAACCCTATTTTACCTCAGAAACTGCAAGTAAATTGCACAGTAAATTTCTTGTAATGCTCCAAGTCCAAAAGCTTTTGAGCAGGACCAGTTAGCAACGACCTAGCAACCACTCAGAACACCTTAGCAACTGCATAGCAACACCCTGGCAACCATCCACATCATGCAAACATTGTAGAAGTGAAGCAAATTTTCTTCATAAAATTAAACTAGTCCAGTTTTCAAATATTAAGGGAACATATATCTCATTCAACAATATATTTCATAGAAAAAAACACATTTTCTAGAATTGCAACATTTCAATTCATAATGCATTTTCTGGATTTGCAACATGTAAAGTATTTACACTTTCTACCATTAATTAGAAAGAGTAAAACATATTTTATTGCAAAAAGCAGTTTTTAGGTCTGCCAGATTTTTGATT